>JASVEL010005594.1:0-316655 GCA_032618575.1 Nicotiana noctiflora
CATTGTGGGGGTTCAGACTCCGGAGGGGCTCCTACAGCCCAAGCACAATATCATGAATATACGCTGCGGCGCGCAGCCCGATCCACTACCAGTCAGCTAATATGCAAATGCAGCCTCGCAGGCTCAAAAGTAGTTTTGAAAACTCTTTTATCATTTTTCAGTTGAAAACAGTAAATGTCAAGTTCCAGAGATTGGAAATATCATGATAACAGTAATAGCTATGGATTGGTAGTAAACCTATGTGACGACCCGGCCCGTCGTCACGGGAATTACCACCCCGTTGTGTTGTAATTACATAATTCATGCTTTTATATCAGTGTTAGAGTCTATCGGAGGAGTTAGGAGTGAATTAAATTGGAAATGAGGCATATAGCCTTTTTGGAGGAAGCTTGAATAAGGAAAGTCAACCCGGAGTTGACTATTTAGTTAGAGAGCTCGGAATCGAATTCTGATGATTCGGTTAGTTCCGGGAGGTGAATTGTGACTTAGGGGAGCGATCGGAATTGAATTTGGAGGCCCGGTGTAGAAATAGGCTTGAATTGGCTAAAGTTGAATTTTGGCGAAATCCGAACGGTAGGTGAGATTTTGATCCGAGGGTCGGAATGGAATTCCGACAGTTGCAGTAGCTCCGTTAGGTGATTTTGGATGTGCCTACAAAATTTCAGGTCATTCGGACGTCGTTTAGTCGGGTTTTTGATTGATTGTGTAATTTGGAATGTTTTAAGGAATTTAGGCTTGAATTCGATGTGAATTATGGGTTTTGATGTTATTAGACGTGTTTTGAGGATTGGAACAAGTTCGAATAAGGTATTAAGATGTGTTGGTCTGTTTGGATGAGGTCCCGGGGGCCTCGAGGTGTTTTCATGGTTAATCGGGAGAAAAACATGGAAATTGCAGGTTTGAAGAGTTCTGGTTCTGTGGTTTTCGCTCCTGCGGAATTGGGGGCGCAGGAGCGAGCCCGCAGGAGCGGAAAACAAGCGCAGAAGTGCTAGGGTCCGCTAAGGCGGATCCTGGTCCGCAAGGGCGGCACCGCAGGTGCGGAAGGAAAGACCGCAGAAGCGGTCTAGGCTCGTTATGGGAGGATCCGCAGAAGCGGAAGACTTGTCGCCTAAGCGAGTCCGCAGGAGCGGACTCTGATGCGCAGAAGCGGTAAGGCTCACAGGAGCGGAAGGGGATTCGCAGGAGCGGTCTCGAAGGAGCGAGACCTGGGCCGCAGAAGCGGAGCTGGGCGGCTAGGAGTGTTTTCGCAGAAGCGACCCTTTGGTCGCAGAGGCGGCCTCGCAGAGGCGGATTTTGGTCCGCAGAAGCGGAAATCGCGCCTGTGTTAAAAATAACAGAAGGGTTAAAATTTCATAAGTTGCAAAACATTTGGGGCTCGGTTCTTGAAGGCGAATTGGGCGATTTGGGCGAGTTATTGCTGGGAGAACATCAGGTTATCGTTGGAGGTAAGTTTTGTGGCTTAATTACATCATTTTAACATGAAATCCTTGGTTAAATCCCTGTACATGGAAGATTAAAGGTGGGTTTGAGCCCTAGGCCTAAATTAAAGAAAAACACCGATTTGAGTGGGCAAATGGAGTCCGATTTTGGTAAATTTTATATGCCTAGACTCGTATCGAGATGAGGATTCCGAATATGTGATTTTTGTAATTTTTTGACAAGTGTACGAAAAGTCGGGTT
This sequence comes from Nicotiana noctiflora, assembly GCA_032618575.1. NCBI lineage: Eukaryota > Viridiplantae > Streptophyta > Magnoliopsida > Solanales > Solanaceae > Nicotiana > Nicotiana noctiflora. The sequence continues at coordinate 1,681 of JASVEL010005594.1, forward strand.
TTGACAACTTGTGGGTTTTGGTATAAATTGGGTTATTTCGAATGAATTTCGTGAAATTAGCGTATATTGATGCATTCTCTATGATTTTGAGCAGATTTGGCACCCGAGGAGATTGATTTGCAAGGCAAGCGCAAGGCGGATTGAAGCTTCTACCGGTTCGAGTTGAGTGGTAGTAGTAAACAATGTACTGAGGGTTTGAAACCCCGTACTAGCACTTCACAGTGCTATATTGAGATGAGACACGCGTTCTATGACGGGTGTGGTGACATTGTGATTGGGGGTTCGGACTTAGTCCTTCCCGGCTAATAGAATACTGTGTTGTATGACTGTTACTCAGACTATAACTGTACAATTGGGCTAATAGCCATGTTTGGGGTCTTGTGCCGATCTGTAGAGCATTAGGGAACCTATAGAGCTAGGTAACCCTTATATCGTGTTGGAAACATACACTCAGCCGTAGCTCTAGCTGTATAGCATAATATGAGCCTGTACTAGATGTGTACATTGAGAGAGATTATCTAGGATGGAATTCCCTGTTCTAGCTGAGTGGGCCTGAAAGGCCAAGTCTATATTGACTGAGACAGGGTCTAGGACCCACTGTGATATATTATATTGGGCCTGAGAGGCCAAGCACATATTGACCGGGATAGGGTCGAGGACCCATTATGAGGTATTATATACATATACCTATATTGGATCGGGCTGCACGCCGCAGCAGTATATATATTGGATCGGACTGCACGCCGCAGTAATATACATGTAATATACATGTGGGACGGACTGCACGCCGCAGTATTATTGCGCTTGGGCTGTAGGAGCCCCTTCGGAGTCTGAGTCTGCACACATTCTCAGTGAGCACTGGTGTATATTATGGGATCGGGCCGTGCGCCGCGCAGCAATATAAATATATATACATATAAATATTGGATCGGACTGCACGCCGCAGTAATACATGTGTGGATCAGGCTGCACGCCACAGTATAATAGTGCTTGGGCCTAGGGAGCCCCTCCGAAGTCTGTATACACCCCCAGTGAGCACCGTCGATGTTAAATGGAGCGGGCTGCGCGCCGCAGCGGTATATGTATTGGAGCGGGCTGCACGCCGCAGCATTATACTTAATCATATCCTATTATTTACTTAAATACTTATACATTATAGACATAGGTATATGTCTTTATATGTTGAGAGTTTCGTACACCTTAGGGGTACGAGTGAGGGTTGGATCAGTGTAGAATCTCGTAGAGATAAACGTGGATTGGAGTTTTGAGTATTACTATAGTGATGACGTACCTGTGAGGGTTGCCTTAGAACTGCTAAGTGATAGCTTAGGAGTTCTTACCTTCGGTTATTATTTATTATTGTTACTCACTGAGTTGAAATATACTCACCCCACTCCCCTGCACTTTCTGTGCAGATCCACAGGTGCCCGAGAGCAGTTGAGACATTGTAGCTGCTGATCCTTGTCTACTTTTGCGGAGATTACGAGGTAGCTGCCAGCGTCCGCAGAACTTGTTTTCTCCTTCTTCATCATCTTGTTAATTTCCTATTTGCCTAGACTTGGTTGTATTAGGATGCTATTCTGTAGAGGCTCAGTCTCGTGACACCACGATATGGTTGGGACCGTACTTTGTATGTTTTATCTTTCGCTTATCATCTGGTATGATCTTTTTACTGTTTAAGTTTAACTTGATTAATAAATGGCTGGTTTAAGGGATATTTTGGTCGGGATTGCCTAGCATTGTGTTGGGCGCCATCACGACCAGGGTTTGGGTCGTGACAAGTTGGTATCAGAGCCTAGGTTAACAGGTCTCGCGAGTCATGAGCCGGTTGGTAGAGTCTCGTGGATCGGTGCGGGGACGCCTGTACTTATCCTCGGGAGGCTGCAAACCTTGTTAGGAAAAGTTTCAATTCTTGGAATTCTTGTCGTGCGATTACTTTTGACTTGAACTGAACTTTGACATTCTATTCTCTCGCAGATGGCGAGAACTCGAGCATCCGGACGGGGAGGATGACCACCACTACCACCTGCTAGAGGTCGTGGACGCGGCCGTGGTCATGCGGAGGTCGGGCAGCTGATGCAGTACCAGCTGACCCACAGCCCCCAGTTGCAGAGGTGCCAGCAGCACCAGTTCAGGCACCAGCTGTGCCTATTATCATTCCGGGTCTACAGGAGACCCTAGCTCAGATACTAGCAGTTTGCACTGGCCTGGCACAGGCGGTTTCAGTTACTACCGCAGCAGCTGCATCAGGGACCGGGGGTGGTCATCAGACACCCGTAGCATGCACTCCAGAGCCAGCAGTGCAGGGCTTGCAGACACCAGAGGCTCCTCCAGTTCAGCCTGTGGTTCCGGCTCAGCCAGCAGATCATGTTCAGGGGGACAGGGTCCCAGCTATGACGGACGATGAGCGGCGTCGTCTCGAGAGGTTCACTAGGTTATCTCTTCCAGTGTTCACTGGTACTCCGGGCGAGGACGCCCAAGGTTTTTTGGACATGTGCCGTCGGATACTTCATACGGTAGGGATCTTGGAGTCCAGTGGGGTATCTTTCACTACCTTTCAGTTTCAGGGACCAGCCTTCGCTTGGTGGGAGGCCAGCCGGAGCAGCACCACTATCATGGCCGGAGTTCTCCACTATGTTCTTGGAGAAATGGGTGCCTCGATCTCGGAGAGAGGAGATGCGTAGGCAGTTTGAGGGTCTCCGTCAGGGGGACATGTCAGTGTCAGAGTATGAGATCAGGTTTACAGAGTTGTCCAGATATGCACCGTGGTTAGTTCATTCCGATAGAGAGAGGATTGGGCGCTTCGTGGACGGCCTCATTTATCCCATTCGTATTCTGATGACTCGGGAGAGGGTTTTGAGTCGTACATTTGAGGATGCTGTGGATATTGCTCGCGACATAGAGACTGATCGTCGCAGGGAGCGGGATGAGAGGGAGGCCAAGAGGCCTCGAGGAGCAGCTAGTTCTAGTGGCACTCAGACCAGAGGCCAGAGTCAGCGGAGCCGAGGTCGCTCTTTCAGGTCTTCGCAGTCGGGTCGCTCAGATCGTCGCAGATGGTCACCTAGACAGGGTTATCAGGGTTCGCACCAGAGCCAGCCATCTCTCAGTGCCATGCCAGCTCAGAGTTCTTCACAGGCCCCATCCGCTCATGGTTCATCTCGGCCTAGTTCATCAGCTGGTCACTCCAGCGCCAGAGGTCCTTATCAGTCTCGGTACCCAGCACCGGGGAGTTGCTACGAGTGCGGAGAGTTTGGGCACCACCGTAGGGAGTGTCCCCGTCTTGTTTCCAGATCTTATCAGCAGAGGGGGCAGCCCTCGTCATCTGGTCCTTCTACTTCAGCACCCGCCTCGCCAGCTAGGGGTGAGGGTCAGACAGCTAGGGGTCGCTCTCGAGGGGAGGCCGATCAGGCGGACAGGCTAGATGCTATGCTTTTCAGGGCCGATCTGAGGCTGTTACTTCTGATGCTGTCATTACAGGTATTATTTCAATCTGCCACGGAGATGCCTCGGTATTGTTTGATCCCGGTTCTACTTATTCTTATGTGTCTACATATTTTGCTCCTCATTTGGGCACGACCCGAGGGAGTCTTGAGCTGCCGGTGCACGTATCTACCCCGGTAGGGGATACTATTGTTGTGGACCACGTATACCGGTCCTGTCTGGTCACTATTGGAGGTCTGGAGACCCGAGTAGACCTGTTGCTTCTCAGCATGATTGATTTTGATGTTATATTGGGCATGGACTGGCTATCTCCATGTCATGCTATTCTGGATTGTCATGCTAAGACAGTCACCTTGGCTATGCCGGGCATTCAGAGGATCGAGTGGCGAGGCACGACTGAGTATGTACCTAGCGAGGTAATATCTTTCCTCAAGGCCCAACGAATGGTTGGGAAGGGATGTCTCTCTTATTTAGCATTTGTGCGGGAGGTCGAGGCCCAGACTCCCAGTATTGATTTTGTTCCCATTGTGCGAGACTTTCCCGATGTGTTTCCCTCAGACCTGCCGGGCATGCCGCCGGACATGGATATTGATTTTGGGATCGATTTGGTGCCAGGCACTCAGCCTATTTCCATTCCTCCGTATCGGATGGCACCAGCTGAGTTGAAGGAATTGAAGGAGCAGCTCCGGGAACTCCTAGATAAGGGGTTCATTCGGCCGAGTGTGTCGCCGTGGGGTGCACCGGTCCTGTTTGTTAAGAAGAAGGACGGATCTATGAGGATGTGTATTGACTATAGGCAGCTAAACAAAGTAACAGTGAAGAATAAGTATCCTCTACCTCGTATTGATGATTTATTTGATCAGCTCTAGGGAGCTACGGTTTTCTCGAAGATTGATCTTCGTTCGGGCTACCATCAGCTGAAGATTAGAGAGTCCGACATTATGAAGACTGCATTCAGGACCAGATATGGTCACTATGAGTTCCTGGTGATGTCTTTTGGGATGACCAACGCCCCAGCATCATTTATGCATATGATGAACAGTGTGTTCAGGCCTTATTTGGATTCATTTGTGATTGTGTTCATTGATGACATTCTAGTCTACTCCCGTAGTCAGGAGGAGCATGCTCAGCATTTGAGTATTGTGTTGCAGAGATTGAGGGAGGAGAAGCTATATGCTAAATTCTCCAAATGTGAGTTCTGGCTTGAGTCTGTGGCATTCTTAGGGCACGTGGTGTCCTGTTATGGTATTCATGTAGATCCGAGGAAGGTCGAGGCAGTGCAGAGTTGGCCCAGACCGACCTCAGTTACTGAGATTCTATCTTTTAAGCACAGAAATTTTACGGGGCCTTACATTCTCTTCTATTGCTTCACCCATGACTAGATTGACTTAGAAGGTTGCTCCATTTTTGTGGTCCGAGGAGTGTAAGGAGAGCTTTCAGAAGCTCAAGACAGCATTGACCACGGCACCGGTCTTGATATTACCGTCAGCTTTAGATTCTTTTACTGTGTATTGTGATTCCTCGAGAGTTGGCATTGGTTGTGTGTTGATGCAGGAGGGTAGGGTCATTGCTTATGCTTCTCGTCAGTTGAAGCCCCACGAGAAGAACTACCCTGTTCATGATTTGGAGCTAGCAGCCATAGTTCATGCTTTGAAGATTTGGAGGTATTACCTGTATGGTGTCTCCTGTGAGGTGTTCACGGATCATCGCAGCCTTCAGCACTTATTCAGACAGAAGGACCTTAATTTGAGACAGCGGAGGTGGTTGGAGTTGCTTAAAGATTATGACATCACTATCTTGTATCATCCGGGGAAGGCCAATGTGGTGGCCGATGCCTTGAGTCGCAAGGCGGTTAGCATGGGCAGCCTAGCTTTCATCCCAGTTGGGGAGAGGCCATTTGCTTATGATGTTCAGGCTCTAGCCAATCGGCTAGTGAGATTAGATATTTCGGAGCCGAGTCGGGTGTTGGCTTGTGTTGTTTCTCGATCTTCCTTATATGATCGCATCGGGGAGCGACAGTATGATGACCCACATTTGCTTGTCCTTAAGGACAGAGTGCAGCATAATGATGTTAGAGATGTGACTATCGACAGTGATGGTGTTCTGAGGATGCAGGGCCGTATATGCGTGCCCAATGTTGATGGTTTGTGGGAGTTGATACTTGAGGAGGCACACAGTTCGCGGTACTCTATTCACCCAGGTGCCGCAAAGATGTACCAAGACTTGAGACAGCACTATTGGTGGAGGAGAATGAAGATGGATATTGTTAAGCATGTAGCTAAGTGCCTCAATTGCCAGCAGGTCAAATATGAGCATTAGAGACCGGGCGGTGTTCTTTAGCGTATGGTTATTCCCGAGTGGAAATGGGAGAGGATCACCATGGATTTTGTTACTCGGCTTCCTCGGACAGCGAGGAAGTTTGATTCTGTATGGGTGATTGTTGATCGGCTGACTAAGTCCGCACATTTCATCCCGGTTAGTACTACTTACTCATCGGAGCGGTTGGCATCGATCTTTATTCGGGAGATTGTCAGGTTGCATGGGGTCCCAGTGTCTATTATATCTGACAGAGGCACTCAGTTCACTTCTCAGTTTTGGAGAGCATTTCAGCGAGAGATGGGTATGCGGGTTGAGTTGAGCACCGCATTTCACCCCCAGACAGACGGGCAGTCTGAGCGCACTATTTAGATCCTGGAGGATATGTTGCGAGCATGTGTGATTGACTTTGGTGGTTCGTGGGATGAGTTCTTACCACTTGCCGAGTTTGCCTACAACAACAGTTACCAGTCGAGTATTCAGATGGACCATACGAGGCATTGTATGGCAGACGGTGTAGATCTCCCGTCGGATGGTTTGAGCCTGGTGAGGATTGATTGATAGGGACTGAGTTAGTTCAGGATGCTCTGGATAGAGCAAAGTTGATCCAGGAGAGGCTTCGCACAGCACAGTCTCGCCAGAAGAGTTATGCAGACCGTAGGGTTCGAGAGTTGTCTTTCATGGTTGGTGATAGTGTATTGCTGAAGGTTTCACCCATGAAGGGTGTCATGAGGTTCGGGAGGAAAGGGAAGTTGAGTCCGAGGTACATTGGTCCTTTTGAGATACTCAGGAGAGTTGGAGAGGTGGCATATGAGTTAGCCTTGCCACCCAGCTTATCCAGCGTTCATCCAGTATTCCATGTGTCTATGCTCCGGAAGTACATCGGAGATCCGTCCCATGTATTAGACTTCGGTACCATTCAGCTTGATGGTGATCTATCCTATGATGTGGAGCCTATTGCTATTTTGGGTCGCCAAGTAAGGAAGTTGAGGTCGAAGGAGATTGCATCGGTTAAGGTTCAGTGGAGAGGTCGACCCGTGGAGGAGGGTACTTGGGAGATCGAGCGGGAGATGTGGAGCAGATATCCTCACTTGTTTGAGACTTCAGGTATGTTTCTTGACTCGCTCGAGGACGAGCGTTTGCTTAAGAGGGGAGAATGTGACGACCCGACCCATCGTCATGGGAATTACCACCCTGTTATGTTGTAATTACATAATTCATGCTTTTATATCAGTGTTAGAGTCTATCGGGGGAGTTAGGAGTGAATTAAATTGGAAATGAGGCATATAGCCTTTTTGGAGGAAGCTTGAATAGGGAAAGTCAACCCGGAGTTGACTATTTAGTTAGAGAGCTCGGAATCGAATTCCGATGATTCGGTTAGTTCCGGGAGGTGAATTGTGACTTAGGAGAGCAATCGGAATTGAATTTGGAGGCCCGGTGTAGAAATAGGCTTGAATTGGCTAAGGTTGCATTTTTGGCGAAATCCGATCGATAGGTGAGATTTTGATCCGGGGGTCGGAATGGAATTCCGACAGTTGCAGTAGCTCCGTTAGGTGATTTTGGATGTGCCTGCAAAATTTCAGGTCATTCGGATGTCGTTTAGTCGGGTTTTTGATTGATTGTGTAATTCGGAATGTTTTAAGGAATTTAGGCTTGAATTCGATGTGAATTATGGGTTTTGATGTTATTAGACGTGTTTTGAGGATTGGAACAAGTTCGAATAAGGTATTAAGATGTGTTGGTGTGTTTGGATGAGGTCTCGGGGGCCTCGGGGTGTTTTCGGATGGTTAATCGGGAGAAAAACATGGAAATTGCAGGTTTGAAGAGTTCTGGTTCTGTTGTTTTCGCTCCTGCGGAAATGGGGGCGCAGGAGCGAGCCCGCAGGAGCGGAAAATGAGCGCAGAAGCGCTGGGGTTCGCCGAGGCGGATCCTGGTCCGCAAGGGCGGCACCGCAGGTGCGGAAGGAAAGACCGCAGAAGCGGTCTGGGCTCGTTATGGGAGGATCCGCAGAAGCGGAAGACTTGTCACCTAAGCGAGTCCGCAGGAGCGGACTCTGATGCGCAGAAGCGGTAAGGCTTACATGAGCGGAAGCGGTCTCGCAGGAGCGAGACCTGGGCCGCAGAAGCGGAGCTGGGCGGCTAGGAGTGTTTTCGCAGAAGCGACCATTTGGTCGCAGAGGCGGCCTCGCAGAGGCGGCCTCGCAGAGGCGGATTTTGGTCCGCAGAAGCGGAAATCGCGCCTGTGTTAAAAATAACATAAGGGTTAAAATTTCATAAGTTGCAAAACATTTGGGGCTCGGTTCTTGAAGGCGAATTGGGCGATTTGGGCTAGTTATTGCTGGGAGAACATCGGGTTATCGTTGGATGTAAGTTTTGTGGCTTAATTACATCATTTTAACATGAAATCCTTGGTTAAATCCCTGTAAATGGAAGATTAAAGGTGGGTTTGAGCCCTAGGCCTAAATTAAAGAAAAACACCGATTTGAGTGGGCAAATGGAGTCCGATTTTGGTAAATTTTATATGCCTAGACTCGTATCGAGATGAGGATTCCGAATATGTGATTTTTGTAATTTTTCGACAAGTGTACCAAAAGTCGGGTTTTGACAACTTGTGGGTTTTGGTATAAATTGGGTTATTTCGAATGAATTTCGTGAAATTAGCGTATATTGATGCATTCTCTATGATTTTGAGCAGATTTGGCACCCGAGGAGATTGATTTGCAAGGCAAGCGCAAGGCGGATTGAAGCTTCTACCGGTTCGAGGTGAGTGGTAGTAGTAAACAATGTACTGAGGGTTTGAAACCCCGTACTAGCACTTCACAGTGCTATATTGAGATGAGACACGCGTTCTATGACGGGTGTGGTGACATTGTGATTGGGGGTTCGGACTTAGTCCTTCCCGGCTAATAGAATACTGTGTTGTATGACTGTTACTAAGACTATAACTGTACAATTGGGCTAATAGCCATGTTTGGGGCCTTGTGCCGATCTGTAGAGCATTAGGGAACCTATAGAGCTAGGTAACCCTTATATCGTGTTGGAAACATACACTCAGCCGTAGCTCTAGCTGTATAGCATAATATGAGCCTGTACTAGATGTGTACATTGAGAGAGATTATCTAGGGTGGAATTCCCTGTTCTAGCTGAGTGGGCTTGAAAGGCCAAGTCTATATTGACTAAGACATGGTCCAGGACCCACTGTGATATATTATATTGAGCCTGAGAGACCAAGCACATATTGACTGGGATAGGGTCGAGGACCCATTATGAGGTATTATATATATATACCTATATTGGATCGGGTTGCACGCCGCAACAGTATATATATTGGATCGGACTGCACGCCGCAGTAATATACATGTAATATACATGTGGGACGGACCGCACGCCGCAGTATTATTGCGCTTGGGCTGTAGGAGCCCCTTCGGAGTCTGAGTCTGCACACATTCTCAGTGAGCACTGGTGTATATTATGGGATCGGGCTGCGCGCCGCAGCAATATAAATATATATACATATAAATATTGGATCGGACTGCACGCCGCAGTAATACATGTGTGGATCGGGCTGCACGCCGCAGTATGATAGTGTTTGGGCCTAGGGAGCCCCTCCGAAGTCTGTATACACCCCGAGTGAGCGCCGTCGACGTTAAATGGAGCGGGCTGCGCGCCGCAGCAGTATATGTATTGGAGCGGGCTGCACGCCGCAGCATTATACTTAATCATATCCTATTATTTACTTAAATACTTATACATTATAGACATAGGTATATGTCTTTATATGTTGAGAGGGCCGTACACCTTAGGGGTATGAGTGAGGGTTGGATCAGTGTAGAATCTCGTAGAGATAAACGTGGATTGGAGATTTGAGTATTTCTATAGTGATGACGTACCTGTGAGGCTTGCCTTAGAACTGCTAAGTGATAGCACAGGAGTTCTTACCTTCGGTTATTATTTATTATTGTTACTCACTGAGTTGAAATATACTCACCCCACTCCCCTGCACTTTCCGTGCAGATCCACAGGTGCCCGAGAGCAGTTGAGACATTGTAGCTGCCTGATCCTTGTCTACTTTTGCGGAGATTACGAGGTAGCTGCCAGCGTCCGCAGAGCTTGTTTTCTCCTTCTTCATCATCTTGTTAATTTCCTATTTGCCTAGACTTGGTTGTATTAGGATGCTATTCTGTAGAGGCTCAGTCTCGTGACACCACGATATGGTTGGGACCGTACTTTGTATGTTTTATCTTTCGCTTATCATCTGGTATGATCTTTTTACTGTTTAAGTTTAACTTGATTAATAAATGGCTGGTTTAAGGGATATTTTGGTCGGGCTTGCCTAGCATTGTGTTGGGCGCCATCACGACCAGGGTTTGGGTCGTGACAACCTAGCATTTCAATATCACAGGACAATGATAATGATCCTCACAGGATCCCAATATCTGGCTCACAGCCCATAAATGTACTCAACCATCCAAGAAGAAGGTTCAACGGCTCAAGAGTAGCCAATGTCACTATATAATAGGCAACCGTCCGAGAAGGAGGTTCGGCGACTCAAGGATAGCCAATATCATAATACAGTATCAACAGGTCGGACTAAGCCATAGTCCCCAAATCACAATCGACCCCCCACTCACAAGAGAGTACGTGTCTCGCCGCTATACAGCGTCACAAAGTGGTATACCGGGGTTTCGAACCCGCTGGTCATCACCCACATCTATTACTTATTTCAAAATGGCTCGACGACTAGTCCGTAATTCCCTTGCCACGAGAATCAAGTTCCGCATGCATAGAATCTGATCAAATATAGTAGAAACACATCAAATCAGGCCAATGGGATGATACCCAGTCGAAACAACTCAATCTACACCAAAATTCACAAAGTTGTCAAAACCCGACTTTCGGTACGCTTCTCAAAAAATTATGAAAGTCACATTTTAGGAACCCTCGTCTCAACACGAGTCTAGGCATGTAAAATTTACCAAAATCGGACTCCATTTGCCCACTCAAACAAGTGATTTTCTATAATTTTAGGCCTAGGGCTAAAACCCCCCTTTAATCTTCCATTTACATAGAAATAACCAAGGATTTCATGATAAAATGCTGTAATTAGGCCATAAAACTTACCTCCGATGAATACCCGATGATTTCCCAGCAATCTCTTGTGCGTTTCTCTCTCTAGAACTAAAAAATGGAGGTTTTAACACTAAAAACGCGACTGGTTTGTGTTCTGTAATTAAACTCATTGCCTGACCCATTTACTCTACGCGTTCGCGTGACTCCACACGCGTCCGCGATGCACAGCCAAATTCCCCTTCGTGAACGCGACATGCCCCACGCGTTCGTGTGAACATCTCTTCAGCCATCCGGGATTCCTTCTACGCGAACGCGACAACTAGGGACGCGAACGCGATGCCTCACTATTTCCTCCTACGCGATCGCGACGACCATCATCGCGAACGCGATGCTTCCGTGCTTCCTCTTATGCGAACGCGACACCCATCCTCGTGAACGTGATGACCAACTGGACCCTGCCTATGCGAACGCGGACCTTGCCTCGTGAACGCGAAGGCTTATTTTTCTGCACAGTTTCTGCAATTTTTCTGCAGATTTTTAAGTTTCAAAAATGCCGGATGATGGTCCGGATTCACCCCGAGGCCCCCGGGACCCCAACAAAAACCACCAACATACTCCAAAACATGATACGAACTTGTTCCAATCATAAAAACACCATCCTAAACATCAAAATCACCGTTTTCATAAATGATTCAAGCCTAAGTTTCTTCAAAACTTCTGAAACTAACATTCAATCAAAAACCTGACCAAACGACGTCCGAATGGCCTGAAAATTTGCGGACATATCCAAAATCACATGACGGACCTACAAGAATTGTCGGAATTCCATTCCGACCCCCTGATCAAAATCTCACCTACCGTTCGGATTTCGCCAATATTCAACTTAGCCAATTCAAGCCTATTTCTACACCGGCCTCCAAATTCAATTCCGATCGCTCCTCTAAGTCACAAATTACCTCCCGGAACTAACCGAATCATCAGAATCCGATTACGAGACCTCTAACTTGTCACGACCCAAGTTCACCAATCATGAACATGTCATGATGGCACCTAGCCCCTATGACTAGGTAAGCCTAACACGTTGCGGAATATACAAGTTTATGAATATTTAATAAGAACTAGCGGAAAATAAGATAAAAGGGATGTAATCCGTGCCGCTTGGCACATACACCCGTCAAATACACTATATAAAACACCACCAAGAATCCGGAATCCCACGGGTAACAGAGACTAAAAGAGAACATACAACTGTAGCTCTATGTGTAAAGAGTATCTAACAACGGAATGAAGGAAAGCATCTGCTAGCACTAATAGAATAGAAGGAAGGTCTCCGGATCCGCGGACGTAGCAGATCATACCTCGGGGTCTCCCCAAGCGCTGCCGAATCACCTGATATGAGCCTGTCCTGATGTACCTGGATCTGCACAACAAAAGTGTGCAGAAGAGTAGCATGAGTACACCACGGCGGTACTCGGTAAGTGCCAAGCCTAACCTCGATGGAGTAGTGACGAGGAAGGTCAGGGCCCTACCGAGAGAACAATAACATAATGATATAAACAATATTAACCAGTTTAAATGATAATAAATTCCGAGATAACGACAATAAAGTGATCACTGCAACCGTCTACAATTAAATAACAACAAGTAACAAACTCAATCAATAACTTAGGATCTCCGGGAATCGAACCCGCAGTCCCCACCAATAACTCAGGATCTCCGGGAATTGAACCCGCAGTCCCTACCAATAACTCAGGATCTCCGAGTCCATATCTCAATAATATATCAATAACTCGGGATCTCCGGGAATCGAACCCGCAGTCCCTACCAATAACTCGGGATCTCCGGGAATCGAACCCGCAGTCCCTACCAATAACTCGGGATCTCCGAGAATCAAACCCGCAGTCCCTACCAATAACTCAGGATCTCCGGGAATCGAACCCGCAGTCCCTACCACATCAAATAAAGAAAAGACCCACAGAGAGAACATAATATGTTTAACTACAACTTCACCGAAACTAGTGCTAACAATTTATCAAGAAGTTCAAGTAGGTCGACTAGGCAATTAAACATGTCGAATCCTAGCTAATCATGTTTCTCTAACTAATACCGGGTAAAAATAACGCTTTTATCAGCTAAGAGCAAGAATATCACTAATCGGACAATTCAAGTAAAATGTGTGTTGCAACAACCAGCGCATGTACGCGCCCGTCATCTCGCATACAAGGCATTCAAACTATCACATAATATCCTAGGGGTGGAAGTTCCCCCACACGAGGTTAGACAAGCCACTTACCTCAATTCCGGTACAAAACCGCTAAGAGACAACACTCTTGCCACGAATGTCGGCCTCCACAGGCGTAGTATCTGATAAAAATCAATAGAATCACATCAAAATAGGCCAATTGGGCATTACCCAATCAAAACAACTAAAAATACACCAAAACCCCCAAGTTGCCAAAACCCGACTTTCGGTACGCTTATTGAAAAATCACAAAAATTATATATTCGGGTTCCTTATCTCAATACGAGTCCTGTGCATATAAAATTTATCGAAATCGGACTCCGTTTGCCCATCCAAATCAAAGATTTTCTAAAATTTAGGCTTAGGGCTCAAACCCACCTTTAATCTTCCATTTTCAGTGAAATAATCACGGATTTCATGATAAACTAACGAATTAAGGTCAAGAAACTTACCCCCGATGATTTCCCAATGATATCCCGGCGTTTCCCTTTCAATTTCCTCTGTTGGAGCTCAACAATGGCATTTTTGTGTATTAGGGGGTCGCGGCTGTTATGTTCTGAACTTAAACTCATCGCCAGACCCCAGTACCCTACGCGTTCGCGTGAGCTCCCACACGTTCGCGATGCCCATCTTCATTTTACTCTTCGCGAACGTGAACGCTCCAACGCGTTCGCAATGAACAAATTCCCAGCGCCTGATTTTCCTTCTACGTGTTCGCGATACCCATCACGCGAACGCGATGCACACCCTCACGCACCTACGTGAACGTGACCCCTGGAACGCGATCGCGAAGCTCAAGACTCCTGGCCTACGTGAAAGCGATGCCCAGTCACACGATCGCGATGCTTTGATCCGCCTGGCCTTCGCAAACGCAGCCCATGCCACGCGAACGCGAAGGCTTAAATGCCTGCCAGTGATCTGCAATTTTCTGCAGATTCTTGCCAAGTTCAAATGCCCGGTTGATGGTCCGAATTCATCCCGAGGCCTCTGGGACCCCAACGAAAACCACCAACATACTCCAAAACATGTTACGAACTTGTTCTAATCATAAAAACACCATCCTAAACATCAAAATCACCATTTACATACGGATTCAAGCCTAAGTTTCTTCAAAACTTTCAAAACTAACATTCAATCCAAAACCTGATCAAACGGCGTCCGAATGACCTGAACATTTGTGAACATATCCAAAATCACATAACGAAGCTACAAAAATTGTCAGAATTCCGTTCCGACCCCGGATCAAAATTTCACCTATCGTTCGGATTCGCCAAAATTTCAAACTTCGGCATTTCAAGCCTAATTGAGCTACGGACCTCCAAAATACATTCCGAACGTGCTCCTAACCCCGAAATCACCTAATGGAGCTAATGGAACCATCGGATTTCCGTTCCGAGGTCGTCTTAACACTGTTCCGACTACGGGCTATTTTTCAACTATAAAGCTTCTATTTAGGGACTAAGTGTCCCAAAATGCTCCAAATTTCAGAACCGACTCTCCCGGCAAACCACAATAGCAGAAATGAACTTAGGGAAACAGTTAAATTGGGGATTGGGGCGTAATTTTCCAAAACGACCGGCCGAGTCGTTACATCTTCCCACACTTAAAAGATTCGTTCGTCCTCGAACGAGTATAGAAAACATACCTGGAGTAGTGAAAAGATGAGGGTACTGGCTGCGCATATCCTGCTCGGTCTCCCAAGTCGCCTCCTCGACCGGCTGGCCCCGCTACTGAACCTTTATCGAAGCTATGTTCTTTGACCTTAGCTTCCTGACCTGCCTATCTAGAATGGCTACTGGCTCCTTAACATAAGATAGATCTTTGTCTAGCTGAACAGAAGTGAAATTGTCACGACCCTAGTTCACCAATCATGAACATGTCGTGATGGCACCCAGTCCCCAGGACTAGGTAATCCTAACACGTTGCGGAATATACAAGTTATAAATACTTAAATAAGAAACAGCGGAAAAATAGCATAAAAGATATGTAATCCGTGCCGCTTGGCACATACATCCATCACACAATGAATAAAACACTACCAAGATCCGGAACCCCACGGTAACACAGACTAAAAGAGGAAATACAACTGTGGCTCTATGTGTAAAGAGTATCTAACAACGAAATGAAGAAAAATGTCAACTAGTACTACTAGAATAGAAGGAAAGCCTCCGGATCTGCGGACGTAGCAGATCATACCTCGAGGTCTCCAGAAAAGCTGCGGAAATCACCTAGCACGAGCCTGCTCTGATGTACCTGGATCTGCACAACAAAAGTGTGCAGAAGAGTAGCATGAGTACACCACGGCGGTACTCGGTAAGTGCCAAGCCTAACCTCGATGGAGTAGTGACGAGGTAGGTCAGGGCCCTACTGAGAAAACAATAATATAATGATGATAACAAAATAAACAGTTTAAATGATAATAATTTCCGAAATAACAACATTATGATGATTACCGCAACTGTCTACAATTAAGCTAACAACAAATAACCAACTCAAATAAACAAATCCAGGATCCGTGGGAATTGAACCCACAGTCCCATTCTCAGTACCTCTGGGTCTCCGGGAATCGAACCCGCAGCCCATGTCTCAATAATATCTCAATAACTCAGGATCTCCGGGAATCGAACCCGCAGTCCCTACCAATAAGTCGGGATCTCGGGAATCGAACCCGTAGTCCTCATTTCAATAATCTCAGGATCTCGGGAATCGAACCCATAGTCCATATTTCAATAATCTCAGGATCTCGGGAATCGAACCCGTAGTCCACATTTCAATAATCTCGGGATCTCGGGAATCGAACCCGTAGTCCACATTTCAATAATCTCAGGATCTCGGGAATCGAACCCGTAGTCCATATTTCAATAATCTCAGGATCTCGGGAATCGAACCCGTAGTCCATATTTCAATAATCTCAGGATCTCGGGAATCGAACCCGTAGTCCATATTTCAATAAGCTCAGGATCTCGGGAATCGAACCCGTAGTCCATATTTCAATAATCTCAGGATCTCGGGAATCGAACTCGTAGTCCATATTTCAATAAGCTAAGGATCTCGGGAATCGAACCCGTAGTCCATAACCACAGCAAGTAAAGGAATACACAGAGAGAAGTATAATATGCTTAATTATAACTTCGCCGATGAACAGCGCCAGCGATTACCAAGAAAACTCAAGTATGTCAATTAAGCAACTAGACAATTAGATTCTATCTAATCATGCTTTTCTAACTACTACCGGGTAGGAATATCGAATTTAATAACTAAGAATAGGAATATCACTCATTGAACATTTTGAGTAAAGTATGTGTTCAACAACCAGCGCATGTACACGCCCGTCACCTCGCGTACAAGGCATTTAAAGTGTCACAATAATATCCTAGGGGTGAAAGTCCCCCACACGAGGTTAGACAAGCCACTTACCTCAATTCCGGTACAAAACCGCTAAGAAATAACTCTCTTTCCGCGAATGTCGGCCTCCACAAGTGTAATATCTGATAAAAATCAATGGAATCACATCAAAATAGGCCAATTGGGCATTACCCAATCAAAACAATCGAATTACACCCAAACCACAAAGTTGCCAAAACCCGACTTTCGGTACGCTTCTCAAAAAATTACGAAAGTTACATTTTCGGATTCCTTATCTCAACACGAGTCTAACCATACCAAGAACACCCAAATCGGACCACAAATGGCCCATCAAATCCTTGATTCTATCCAAGAGGGTTTTCTACCATTTTTAACAAACATTCTCAAATTAAAGACTAAAACTTGCAATAGATTCGAGCTATACAACCAAAATTGAGTTAAGAGTACTTACCCTTTTGATTTCTCCAAAAATCTCCCGAAACATCGCCTTACCCGAGCTCCAAATCGTCAAAAATGGCAAATGGGACGAAGTTTGAACTTTATTCTGCTGCCCAGGCATTTGTTCTTCGCGTTCGCGGTCCTTCTCTCGCGTTCGCGAAGAACAAACTCCCAGAAATTCATTTTTCCAACTTGCTCGGACAGCCTCTATTACAATGGTCATAACGTTTTACACACAACTCCAAATGACTATTATAATATGTTTCAGAAAACTAGATTCAAAGTGCTACAACTTTCGTTTTTGAATCACCTCAAAATTCCTTGCAGATAAAAAGATATTAGCTTCCGAAGTAGGACCTGTGCGACAGAAAATCCTTCTTCGCGAACGCGAGGGACTCTTCGCGAACGCGAAGAACAAAGTCTCTGATGGAAAATCCTTCTTCGCGAACGCGATGCCTTCATCGTGAACGCGAAGAACAAAGTCTTAGAGGCCAAATTCTTCTTCGCGAACGCGATAGGACCCTCGCGAACGCGAAGAACAATACCAGATACCAGAACAGCAGTCCAAAAACTTCCAAAAATGACCCGTTAGGCATCCGAAATCGTCCCGAGGCCCCCGGGACCCCAACGAAAACCACCAACATACTCCAAAACATGATACGAACTTGTTCCAATCATAAAAACACCATCCTAAACATCAAAATCACCAATTACACACGGATTCAAGCCTAAGTTTCTTCAAAACTTTCGAAACTAACATTCAATCAAAACCCCAACCAAACGACGTCCGAATGACCTGAAAATTTGCGGACATATCCAAAATCACATAACGAAGCTACAGAAATTGTCGGAATTCCATTCCGACCCCCGGATCAAAATCTCACCTAACGTTCGGATTCGCCAAAATTTCAAACTTCGGCATTTCAAGCCTAATTGAGCTACGGACCTCCAAAATACATTCCGAATGCGCTCCCAACCCCGAAATCACCTAACGGAGCTAATGGAACCATCGGATTTCCGTTCCGAGATCGTCTTAACACTGTTCCGGCTACGGGTCATTTTCTAGCTTAAAAGTTCTCATTTAGGGACTAAGTGTCCCAAAATGCTCCAAATTTCAGAACCGACTCTCCCCGCAAACCACAATAGCAGAAATGAACTTAGGGGAACAGTTAAATTAGGGATTGGGGCGTGATTTTCTAAAACGACCGGTCGGGTCGTTACATCTTCCCACACTTAAAGATTCGTTCGTCCTCGAACGAGCATAGAAAACATACACTGGAGTAGTGAAAAGATGAGGGTACCGGCTGCGCATATCCTGCTCGGTCTCCCAAGTCGCCTCCTCGACCGGCTGGCCCCGCCACTGAACCTTTACCGAAGCGATGTTCTTTGACCTTAGCTTTCGGACTTGCCTGTCTAGAATGGCTACTGGCTCCTCAACATAAGACAGATCCTTGTCTAGCTGAACGGATGTGAAATCCAACACATGCGACGGGTCACCATGGTATCTCGGAGCATGGAGACATGAAATACGGGGTGAACTCCGGCTTTGGGCTGGGAGGTAAGGCCAACTCATAAGCAACCTCCCCAACACGCCTCAAAATCTCAAAAGGGCCAATAAATCTAGGGCTCGGCTTTCCTTTCTTCCCAAACCTCATAACGCCCTTCATGGGCGAGACTCGAAGTAGAACCCGCTCGCCGACCATAAAAGCCACGTCGCGAACCTTCTTATCCGCATAACTCTTCTGTCTGGACTGGGCTGCACGAAGTCTGGTCCTGAATCACCTTGACCTTGTCCATAGCCTCCCGAACCATATCAGTACCTAGCAACCTGGCCTCGCCGGCTCAAACCAACCTACGGGAGACCTGCACCTCCTACCATATAGGGCCTCGTACGGTGCCATCTGAATACTAGACTGGTAGCTGTTGTTATAAGCAAACTCCGCCAGTGGCAATAAGTGATCCCATGAACCTCCAAACTCAATCACGCACGCACGGAGCATATCCTCCAAAATCCTGAATAGTGCGCTCGGACTGCCCATCAGTCTGGGGGTGAAATGCTGTGCTCAACTCCACCCGAGTACCTAACTCCCGTTGTACAGCTCTCCAGAACCGTGAAGTGAACTGAGTGCCTCTATCTGAAATGATGGAAACTGGAATACCATGCAGCCGAACTACCTCCCTGATATAGATCTCCGCCAGTCGCTCCGATGAATATGTAGTGCTCACCGGTATAAAATGGGCGGACTTGGTCAGCCGATCCACAATGACCCAAATGGAATCAAACTTCCTAACCGTCCGTGGAAGTCCGGATACAAAGTCCATGGTAATGCTCCCATTTCCACTCGGGAATCTCGATCTGTTGCATCAATCCACCCGGACGCTGATGCTCATACTTCACCTGTTGGCAGTTGAGGCATCTGGAAACATAATCAACTATATCCCTCTTCATCCGCCTCCACCAGTAATGTTGTTTCAAGTCATGATACATCTTCGCGGCTCCCGGATGGATGGAATACCGCGAGCTATGGGCCTCTGCTAGAATCAGCTCTCGAAGATCATCTACATTGGGCACACAGATGCGCCCCTGCATCCTCAT
The DNA here is from genome assembly GCA_032618575.1 of Nicotiana noctiflora. Lineage (NCBI taxonomy): Eukaryota > Viridiplantae > Streptophyta > Magnoliopsida > Solanales > Solanaceae > Nicotiana > Nicotiana noctiflora. The sequence continues at coordinate 21,149 of JASVEL010005594.1, forward strand.
AACTCCATCGTCCCCGATGGTAACATCTCGAGCATCACCACGCCGAACTCTATCCTGAAGGACAAGCAAATGAGGGTCGTCGAACTGACGCTCCCTGATGCTATCAAATAAAGAAGTCCGAGAAACCACATAGGCCAGAACTCGGCTGGGCTCCGAAAGATCCAGTCTAACAAACTGCCTGGCTAAAGCCCGAACATCCATCGCCATAGGCCTCTCCGAAGCTGGTAGATATGCCAAACTCCCCAAACCCTCCGCCCGGCGACTCAAGGCATCAACAACTACATTAGCCTTGCCCGGATGATAGAGAATAGTAATATCATAGTCCTTCAGTAGTTCCAACCATCTCCTCTGACGCATATTCAGGTCCTTCTGCTTAAGTAAGTGCTGCAAGCTCCGGTGATCAGTGTAGATCTCAGAAGGAACCCCATATAAATAATGACGCCAAATCTTCAAGGCATGAACAATGGCAGCTAGCTCCAAATCATGAACAGGGTAATTCTTCTCATGTACCTTCAGCTGTCTTGATGCGTAGGCAATCACCCTACCGTCCTGCATCAATACCGCACCGAGTCCAACTCGTGAGGCATCACAATATACGGTATAGGACCCCGAACCTGTAGGCAACATCAATATAGGGGCCGAAGTCAAAGCTGTCTTGAGCTTCTGAAAGCTCGCCTCACACTCGTCCGTCCACTGAAAAGGGGCACCCTTTTGGGTCAATCTAGTCATAGGTGCTGCAATCGAAGAGAACCCCTCTACGAAACGACGGTAATAGCCCGCCAAACCGAGGAAACTACGAATCTCAATAGCGGAGGAGGGTCTGGGCCAACTCTGCACGGCCTCCACCTTCCTCGGATCTACTCGAATACCATCACTCGACACCACGTGGCCCAAAAATGCCACCGAACTCAACCAAAATTCACATTTAGAGAACTTGGCATAAAGCTGCTTCTCCCTCAGAATCTGAAGCACTATCCTCAAATGCTACTCGTGCTCTTCCCGGCTCCGGGAATATACTAGAATATCATCAATGAAGACAATCACGAACGAGTCCGGATAAGGCCTGAACACACTGTGCATCAAATGCATAAAGGCTGCTGGGGCATTAGTCAGCCCAAAAGACATCACGAGGAACTCATAGTGACCATACCGGGTCCTGAAGGCGGTCTTCGGGATATCTGGCTCCCGAATCTTCAGCTGGTGATACCCGGAGCGCAAATCAATCTTAGAGAACACCTGTGCACCCTGTAGCTGGTCAAATAAATCATCAATACGGGGCAAAGGATACCGGTTCTTCACTGTAACCTTGTTCAGTTGACGATAGTCAATACACATACGCATAGAACCATCCTTTTTCTTCACAAATAATACAGGAGCACCCCAAGGCGAAACACTGGGTCGAATAAAACCCTTGCCCAATAACTCCTGTAACTGATCCTTCAACTCCTTCAACTCGGGAGGAGCCATACGGTACGGTGGAATAGAAATGGGCTGAGTGCCCGGCAACAAGTCAATAGCAAAGTCAATATCTCTGTCGGGCGGCATGCCGGGAAGATCAGCTGGAAATACATCAGCAAAGTCACGTACCACATGAACAGAATCAATAGAGGGAGTGTCAATACTAACGTCCCGCACATAGGCTAGATAAGCAGCACACCCCTTCTCAACCATACGCTGAGCTCTGAGAAAAGAAATAACACGGCTAGGGGTGTGATCTAGAGTACCACTCCACTCAATACGTGGAATACCTGGCATAGCCGGCGTCACGGTCTTGGCGTGACAATCAAGAATAGCATAATGGGGCGACAACCAGTCCATGCCCAGAATAATATCAAAATCGACCATCCCGAGCAACAATAGATCCGCTCTGGTCTCAAAATCACAAATGGTAACCAAACACGACCGATATACACGGTCCACGACCAAAGAATCACCCACCGGAGTGGAAACATAAATGGGGGCACTCAAAGAATCCCGAGGCACACCCAGATGAGAAGCAAAGTAAGAAGACACATATGAAAAAGTGGAACCAGGGTCGAATAGAATCGATGCCTCCCTGTGACTAACCAGAATAATACCTGTGATAACAGAGTCAGATGCAACAGCCGCATCGCGATCAGGAATAACATAGAATCTGGCCTGTCCCCCCTCTCGAGGGCGGCCTCTAGAACCCTGACCCCCGCCCCTGGCTGGCTGGGCAGGTGGAGTGGCAGCTGGTGCTGGAATGATAGCATGCTGGCCCTGAGAACCACGCGGATGTTGTGATGACTGATGAGGGGCTCCTCTCCTGCGCCTGGGGCACTCCCTAACCAGGTGGCGAGTATCCCCGCACTCAAAACAAGCTATGGGAGGACGCGGTGGCTGTGACCTGACCGGCCTCACCCCCACTAGTCCGACCCCTGGAAGGACCCCGCGCAGGAGGTGCACCGGAAACTAGGGGAGCATAATAAGGCTCCTGAGGTGCTGGAAGACCTGGGGTACTACCAACTGCGGGCAATGCCGAGTGAACCGGTCGACCGGAATAACCCCTGCCAAAACGACCGGCCGATGAAGTGCGGGCACCAGAGAAATGGCCCGACTCACGAGACCTCTTAGCCTCTCTCTCTCTCCGCTCTCTAGGGAGCATACTCTCGATCCTCTTGGCAATGCTAACCGCTTGCTGATAAGATATATCTGTCTCAAGCTCTCTGGCCATGCCGGATCGGATAGGCGGAACAAGGCCCTCAATAAATCTCCGCACTCGCTCCCGAACCGTGGCTACCAAAGCCGGTGCATGCCTGGCTAGGCGGGTGAAACTGATAGCATACTCCGATACTGACATGGAGCCCTGTCGCAATCTCTCAAACTCCGAGCGCCAAGAATCCCTAAGGCTCTGGGGAACAAACTCCGTCAAAAACAGATTTGAAAACTGCGTCCAGGTCAACGAAGCGGACTCCTCCGGACTATCCAACTCATACGTGCGCCACCAATCATAAGCGGTCCCACGAAACTGAAACGTAGTGAAGGAAACCCCGCTGGTCTCCACAATCTCCATAGTACGAAGAATACGATGACACTCCTCCAGAAAACCCAATGCATCATCTGAAGCCAAACCACTAAACACCGGAGGGTCATATTTCTTGAACCTCTCCAATCTACGCTGCTCGTCCTCAGAGGCAGCTGGTCCACCTCCGGGCTGTGCTGGGGCAGCAGGAGGCATAACCAAAACATCTGGAACCTGTCCCACTGGCACACGCTGCTCCGGTGTAACGGCTGCGGGAGTCTGGGCCCCTCCCCCGGCCTGAGATGTAGCTGCAACAAGAGGAAGCAGTCCTGCCTGGGCTAAAGTGGTATACATACTCATGAACTGAGCCAGGGTCTCCTGTAGTGCTGGAGTAGTAGCAGCTGTAGTCGGTGTACCAGGTGCCTGCGCTCCAACCTGGTCTACCTGTGGCACCTCAGCGGCAGCGCGCGAGGGTGCTGTGGCTGCACCTCGGGCGCGTCCTCGTCCTCTACCTCGGCCCCGGCCTCTGACGGCGGCAACAGGGGGCGCGGGTACCTGATCATCGCGAGTAGCTCGTGTCCTCACCATCTGTGAGAGAATAGAAAGCAATAGTTTAGATTTTGATGCCAAAAATGTCGCACGACCAGGAATCTAAAAGAAATGAAGAGTTTCCTAAACAGTTACATAGCCCCTCGTAGATAAATACAGACGTCTCCGTATCGATCAGCGAGACTCTAAGTAACCGGTCCTGTGTCCCGTGACTCCTATGAACCTAGAGCTTTGATACCAACTTGTCACGACCCTAGTTCACCAATTGTGAACATGTCGTGATGGCACCCAGTCCCCAGGACTAGGTAAGCCTAACACGTTGCGGAATATACAAGTTATAAATACTTAAATAAGAAACAGCGGAAAAATAGCATAAAAGATATGTAATCCGTGCCGCTTGGCACATACATCCATCACACAATGAATAAAACACTACCAAGATCCGGAACCCCACGGTAACACAGACTAAAAGAGAAAATACAACCGTGGCTCTATGTGTAAAGAGTATCTAACAACGAAATGAAGAAAAATGTCAACTAGTACTACTAGAATAGAAGGAAAGCCTCCGGATCTGCGGACGTAGCAGATCATACCTCGAGGTCTCCGGAAAAGCTGCGGAAATCACCTAGCACGAGCCTGCTCTGATGTACCTGGATCTGCACAACAAAAGTGTGCAGAAGAGTAGCATGAGTACACCACGGCGGTACTCGGTAAGTGCCAAGCCTAACCTCGATGGAGTAGTGACGAGGTAGGTCAGGGCCCTACTGAGAAAACAATAATATAATGATGATAACAAAATAAACAGTTTAAATGATAATAATTTTCGAAATAACAATATTATGATGATTACTGCAACTGTCTACAATTAAGCTAACAACAAATAACCAACTCAAATAAACAAATCCAGGATCTGTGGGAATTGAACCCACAGTCCCATTCTCGGTACCTCTGGGTCTCCGGGAATCGAACCCGCAGCCCATGTCTCAATAATATCTCAATAACTCAGGATCTCCGGGAATCGAACCCGCAGTCCCTACCAATAAGTCGGGATCTCGGGAATCGAACCCGTAGTCCTCATTTCAATAATCTCAGGATCTCGGGAATCGAACCCATAGTCCATATTTCAATAATCTCAGGATCTCGGGAATCGAACCCGTAGTCCACATTTCAATAATCTCGGGATCTCGGGAATCGAACCCGTAGTCCACATTTCAATAATCTCGGGATCTCGGGAATCGAACCCGTAGTCCATATTTCAATAATCTCAGGATCTCGGGAATCGAACCCGTAGTCCATATTTCAATAATCTCAGGATCTCGGGAATCGAACCCGTAGTCCATATTTCAATAAGCTCAGGATCTCGGTAATCGAACCCGTAGTCCATATTTCAATAATCTCACGATCTCGGGAATCGAACCCGTAGTCCATATTTCAATAAGCTCAGGATCTCGGGAATCGAACCCGTAGTCCATAACCACAGCAAGTAAAGGAATACACGGAGAGAAGTATAATATGCTTAATGATAACTTCGCCGATGAACAGCGCCAACGATTACCAAGAAAACCCAAGTAAGTCAGACAACTAGACAATTAGATTCTATCTGATCATGCTTTTCTAACTACTACCGGGTAGGAATATCGAATTTAATAACTAAGAACAGGAATATCACTCATTGAACATTTTGAGTAAAGTATGTGTTCAACAACCAGCGTATGTACACGCCCGTCACCTCGCGTACAAGGCATTTAAAGTATCACAATAATATCCTAGGGGTGAAAGTCCCCCACACGAGGTTAGACAAGCCACTTACCTCAATTCCGGTACAAAACCGCTAAGAAATAACTCTCTTGCCGCGAATGTCGGCCTCCACGAGGTGTAATATCTAATAAAAATCAATGGAATCACATCCAAATAGGCCAATTGGGCATTACCCAATCAAAACAATCGAATTACACCCAAACCACAAAGTTGCCAAAACCCGACTTTCGGTACGCTTCTCAAAAAATTACGAAAGTTACATTTTCGGATTCCTTATCTCAACACGAGTCTAACCATACCAAGAACACCCAAATCGGACCACAAATGTCCCATCAAATCCTTGATTCTATCCAAGAGGGTTTTCTACCATTTTTAACAAAAATTCTCAAATTAAAGACTAAAACTTGCAATAGATTCGAGCTATACAACCAAAATTGAGTTAAGAGTACTTACCCTTTTGATTTCTCCAAGAATCTCCCGAAAAATCGCCTTACCCGAGCTCCAAATCGTCAAAAATGGCAAATGGGACGAAGTTTGAACTTTATTCTGCTGCCCAGGCATTTGTTCTTCGCGTTTGCGGTCCTTCTCTCGCATTCTCGAAGAACAAACTCCCAGAAATTCATTTTTCCGACTTGCTCGGACAGCCTCTATTGCAATGGTCATAACGTTTTACACACAACTCCAAATGACTATTATAATATGTTTCTGCAAACTAGATTCAAAGAGCTACAACTTTCGTTTTGAAACACCTCACAATTCCTTGTAGATAAAAAGATATGAGCTTCCGAAGTAGGACCTGTGCGACAGAAAATCCTTCTTCGCGAACGCGAGGGACTCTTCGCGAACGCGAAGAACAAAGTCTCTGATGGAAAATCCTTCTTCGCTAACGCGATGCCTTCATCACGAACGCGAAGAAAAAAGTCTTAGAGGCCAAATTCTTCTTCGCGAACGCGATAGGACCCTCGCGAACGCGAAGAACAATACCAGATACCAGAACAGCAGTCCAAAAACTTCCAAAAATGACCCGTTAGGCATCCGAAATCGTCCCGAGGCCCCCGGGACCCCAACGAAAACCACCAACATACTCCAAAACATGATACGAACTTGTTCCAATCATAAAAACACCATCCTAAACATCAAAATCACCAATTACACACGGATTCAAGCCTAAGTTTCTTCAAAACATTCGAAACTAACATTCAATCAAAAACCCGACCAAACGACGTCCGAATGACCTGAAAATTTGCGGACATATCCAAAATCACATAACGAAGCTACAGAAATTGTCGGAATTCCATTCCGACCCCCGGATAAAAATGTCACCTAACGTTCGGATTCGCCAAAATTTCAAACTTCGGCATTTCAAGCCTAATTGAGCTACGGACCTCCAAAATACATTCCGAATGCGCTCCCAACCCCGAAATCACCTAACGGAGCTAATGGAACCATCGGATTTCCGTTCCGAGATCATCTTAACACTGTTCCGGCTACGGGCCATTTTCTAGCTTAAAAGTTCTCATTTAGGGACTAAGTGTCCCAAAATGCTCCAAATTTCAGAACCGACTCTCCCGGCAAACCACAATAGCAGAAATGAACTTAGGGGAACAGTTAAATTAGGGATTGGGGCGTGATTTTCTAAAACGACCGGTCGGGTCGTTACAGAAATCCAACACATGCGACGGGTCACCGTGGTATCTCCAGAGCATAGATACATGAAATACGGGGTGAACTCCGGCTAGACTAGGAGGTAAGGCCAATTCATAAGCAACCTCCCCAACACGCCTCAAAATCTCAAAAGGGCCAATAAACCTAGGACTCAGCTTTCCTTTCTTCCCAAACCTCATAATGCCCTTCATGGGCGAGACTCGAAGCAGAACCCGCTCACCAACCATAAAATCCACATCGCGAACCTTCTTGTCCGCATAACTCTTCTGTCTAGACTGGGCTGCACGAAGTCTATCTTGGATCACCTTGACCTTGTCCATTGCATCCCGAACCATATCAGTACCTAGCAGCCTAGCCTCGCCCGGCTCGAACCAACCCACGGGAGATCTGCACCTCCTACCATATATGGCCTCATACGGTGCCATCTCAATACTGGACTGGTAGGTATTGTTATAAGAAAATTCCACCAGTGGCAAGAAGTGATCCCATGAACCTCCAAACTCAATCACGCACGCACGGAGCATATCCTCCAAAATCTGAATAGTACGCTCGGACTGACCATCAGTCTGGGGATGAAACGATGTGCCCAGCTCCACCCGAGTACCTAACTCCTGCTATACGGCTCTCCAGAACCGTGAAGTGAACTAAGTGCCTCTATCTGAAATGATGGAAACTAGAATACGATGCAGCCGAACTATCTCCCTGATATAGATCTCCTCCAGTCGCTCCGATGAATAAGTAGTGCTCACCGGTATAAAATGGGCGGACTTGGTCAGCCGATCCACAATAACCCAAATGGAATCAAACTTCCTAACAGTCCGTGGAAGTCCAGATACAAAGTCCATGGTAATGCGCTCCCATTTCCACTCGGGAATCTCAATCTGCTGCATCAATCCACCCGGACGTTGATGTTCATACTTCACCTGCTGGCAGTTGAGGCATCTAGAAACATAATCAACTATATCCCTCTTTATCCGCCTCCACCAGTAATGCTGTCTCAAGTCCCGATACATCTTCGCGGCTCCCGGATGGATGGAATACCGCGAGCTGTGGGCCTCTGCTAGAATCAGCTCTCGAAGATCATCTACATTGGGCACACAGATACGCCCCTGCATCCTCATAACTCCATCCTCCCCGATGGTAAAATCTCGAGCATCACCATGCCGAACTCTATCCTGAAGGACGAGCAAATAAGGGTCGTCGAACTGACTCTCCCTGATGTGGTCAAATAGAGAAGACCGAGAAACCACACAAGCCAAAACCCGGCTGGGCTCCGAAAGATCCAGTCTAACAAACTGCCTGGCTAAAGCCTGAACATCCATCGCCATAGGCCTCTCCGAAGCCTGGTAGATACGCCAAACTCCCCAAACTCTCTGCCCGACGACTCAAGGCATCGGCAACCACATTAGCCTTGCCCGGATGATAGAGAATAGTAATATCATAGTCCTTTAGTAGCTCCAACCATCTCCTCTGACGCATATTCAGGTCCTTTTTGCATAAGCAAGTGCTGCAAACTCCGGTGATCGGTGTAGATCTCACAAGGAACCCCATACAAGTAATGACGCCAAATCTTCAAGGCGTGAACAATGGCAGCTAGCTCCAAATCATGAACATGATAGTTCTTCTCATGCACCTTCAGCTGTCTGGACGCGTATGCAATCACCCTACCGTCCTGCATCAATACTGCGCCAAGTCCAACTCGTGAGGCATCACAATATACCGTATATGACCCCGAACCTGTAGGCAACATCAATATAGGGGCCGAAGTCAAAGCTGTCTTGAGCTTCTGAAAGCTCGCCTCACACTCGTCTGTCCACTGAAAAGGGGCACCCTTTCGGGTCAATCTGGTCATAGGCGATGCAATCGAAGAGAACCCTCTACGAAATGACAGTAATAGCCCACCAAACCAAGGAAACTGCGAATCTCAGTAGCGGAGGAGGGTCTGGGCCAACTCTGCACGGCCTCCACCTTCCTCGGATCTACTCGAATACCATCACTCGACACCACGTGGCCCAAAAATGCCACCGAACTCAACCAGAATTCACATTTAGAGAACTTGGCATAAAGCTGCTTCTCCCTCAGAATCTGAAGCACTATCCTCAAATGCTGCTCGTGCTCTTCCCGACTCTGGGAATATACTATAATATCATCAATGAAGACAATCACGAACGGGTCCAGATAAGGCCTGAACACACTGTGCATCAAATGCATAAAGGTTGCTGGAGCATTAGTCAGCCCAAAAGACATCACGAGGAACTCATAGTGGCCATACTGAGTCCTGAAGGCAGTCTTTGGGATATTTGGCTCTCGAATCTTCAACTGATGATACCCCAGAGTGCAAATCAATCTTAGAAAACACCTGTGCGCCCTGTAGCTGGTCAAACAAATCATCAATGCGAGGCAAAGGATACCGGTTCTTCACTGTAACCTTGTTCAACTGATGATAGTCAATACACATACGCATAGAACCGTCCTTTTTCTTCACAAACAACACAGGAGCACCCCAAGGCGAAACACTGGGTCGAATGAAACCCTTATCCAACAACTCCTATAATCGATCCTTCAACTCCTTCAACTCAGGAGAAGCCATACGGTACGGTGGAATAGAAATGGGCTGAGTGCCCGGCAACAAATCAATAGCAAAATCAATATCTCTGTCAAGCGGCATGCCCGGGAGATCAGCTGGAAATACATCAGCAAAGTCACGTACCACAGGAACGGAATCAATAGAGGGAGTGTCAATACTAACGTCCCGCACATAAGCTAAATAAGCAGCACACCCCTTCTCAACCATACGCTGAGCTCCGAGGAAGGAAATGACACGGCTAGGGGTGTGATCTAGAGTACCACTCCACTCAATACGTGAAATGCCTGGCATAGCCAGCGTCACGGTCTTGGCGTGACAATCAAGAATAGCATAATGGGACGACAACCAGTCCATGCCTAGAATAATATCAAAATCGACCATCCCGAGCAATAATAGATCCGCTCTGGTCTCAAAATCACAAATGGTAACCAAACACGACCGATATACACGGTCAACAGCCAAAGAATCACTCACCAAAGTGGAAACATAAATGGGGGCACTCAAAGAATCCCGAGGCACACCCAGATGAGGAGCAAAGTAAGAAGACACATACGAAAAAGTGGAACCAGGATCGAATAGAACAGATGCCTCCCGGTGACTAACCAGAATAATACCTGTGATAATAGAATCAGATGCAACAGCTGCGGCGCGATCAGGAATAGCATAGAATCTGTCTTGTCCTCTCTCTCGACGACGGCCTCTAGCTCCATGATCCTCGCCCCTGGCTGGCTGGGCAGGTGGAGCGGCAGCTGGAGCTGGAATGATAGCCCGCTGGCCCTGAGAACCACGCTAAGGCTGCAAAGACTGAGGAGGTGCTCCTCTCCTACGCCTGGGGCACTCCCTAACCAGATGGCGAGTATCCCCGCACTCAAAACAAGCTCTGAGAGGACGCGGTGGCTGTGACTGTCCGGCCTCACCCCACTAGTCTGACCCCTGGAAGGACCCCGCACAGGAGGTGCACTGGAAACTGGGGGAGCATAATAAGGCTCCTGAGGTGCTGGAAGAGCTGAAGTACTACCGGCTACTGGCAATGCTGAGTGAAATGGCCGTCCGGAATAACCCCTGCCAAAACGACCAGCTACTGAAGTGAGGGCACCAGAGAAATGGCCCGACTCACGAGACCTCTTGGCCTCTCTCTCTCCCTTCTCTCTAGGGAGCATACTCTCAATCCTCCCGGCAATGCTCATGGCCTGCTGATAAGATATATATGTCTCTATCTCTCTGGCCATGCTGTATCAGATCGGCGGAATCAGGCCCTCAATAAATCTCCGCACCCTCTCCCGGACCGTGGCCACCAAAGCTGGTGCATGCCTGGCTAGACGGGTAAAGCTGATAGCATACTCCGATACTGACATGGAGCCTTGTCGCAACCGCTCAAACTCCAAGCGCCAAGAATCCCTAAGGCTCTGGGGAACAAACTCCGTCAAAAACAGATCTGAAAACTGAGTCCATGTCAATGAGGCAGACTCCTCTGGACTATCCAACTAGTACGTGTGACACCAATCATAAGCGGCCCCACGAAACTGAAAAACAGTGAAGGAAACCCCTCTGGTCTCCACAATCCCCATAGTACGAAGAATACGATGACACTCCTCTACAAAACCCAATGCATCATCTGAAGCCAATCCACTGAACACTGGAGGGTCATATTTTTTGAACCTCTCCAATCTACGCTGCTCGTCCTCAGAGGCAGCTGGCTCACCTCCGGGCTGTGCTGGGGCGGCAGGAGGCATAACCAAAACTTCTGGAACCTGTCCCACTGGCACATGCTGCTTAGGTGTAATGGCTGCGGGAGTCTAGGCCCCTCCCCCGGCCTGGGATGTAGCTGCAACGAGAGGAAGCAGTCCTGCCTGAGCTAAAGTGGTATACATACTCATGAACTGGGCCAGGGTCTCTTGGAGTGCTGGAGTAGTGGCAGCTGTAGTCGGTGTACCAGGTGCCTGCGCTCCAACCTGGTCTACCTGTGGTACCTCAGCGGCAGCGCGCGCGGGTGCTGTGGCTGCACCTCGGGAGCGTCCTCGTCCTCTACCTCGGCCCTGGCCTCTGACGGCGGCAACAGGAGGTGCGGGTACCTGATCGTCGCGAGTAGTGCATGTCCTCACCATCTATGAGAGAATAGAAAGCAATAGTTTAGATTTGGTGCCAAAAATGTCACACGACAAGGAACTCAAAAGAAATGAAGAGTTTCCTAAATAGTTACATAGCCCCTCGTATATAAATACAGACGTCTCTGTATCGATCAGCGAGACTCTAAGTAACCGGTCTGTGTCCCGTGACTCCTATGAACCTAGAGCTCTGATACCAACTTGTCACGACCCAAGTTCACCAATCATGAACATGTCGTGATGGCACCCAGTCCCCATGACTAGGTAAGCCTAACACGTTGCGGAATATACCAGTTTATGAATATCTAATAAGAACTAGCGGAAAATAAGATAAAAGGGATGTAATCCGTGCCGCTTGGCACATACACCCGTCAAATACACTATATAAAACACCACCAAGAATCCGGAATCCCATGGGTAACACAGACTAAAAGAGAACATACAACTGTAGCTCTATGTGTACAGAGTATCTAACAACGGAATGAAGGAAAGCATCTGCTAGCACTAATAGAATTGAAGGAAGGCCTCCGGATCCGCGGACGTAGCAGATCATACCTCGGGGTCTCCCCAAGCGCTGCCGAATCACCTGATATGAGCCTGTCCTGATGTACCTGGATCTGCACAACAAAAGTGTGCAGAAGAGTAGCATGAGTACACCACGGTGGTACTCGGTAAGTGCCAAGCCTAACCTCGATGGAGTAGTGACGAGGAAGGTCAGGGCCCTACTGAGAGAAAAATAATATAATGATAATAACAACAATAAGCAGTTTAAATGATAAAAATTCCGAGATAACAACAATAAAGTGATCACTGCAATCGTCTACAATAAAATAACAACAAGTAACAAACTCAATCAATAACTCAGGATCTCCGGGAATCGAACTCGGAGTCCCTACCAATAACTCAGGATCTCCGGGAATCGAACCCGCAGTCCCTACCAGGAATCGAACCTGCAGTCCACATCTCAATAATATATCAATAACTCGGGATCTCCGGGAATCGAACCCGCGGTCCACAACAATAACTCAGGATCTCCGGGAATTGAACCCGCAGTCCATATCTCAATAACTCAGGATATCCGGGAATCGAACCCGGAGTCCCTACCAATAACTCAGGATCTCCAGGAATCGAACCCGCAGTCCCTACCACATCAAATAAAGAAAAGACACACAGAGAGAGCATAATATGTTTAACTACAACTTTACCGAAACTTGTGCTAACAATTTATCAAGAAGTTCAAGTAGATCGACTAGGCAATTAAACATGTCGAATCCTAGCTAATCATGCTTCTCTAAATAATACCGGGTAAAAATAACGCTTTTATCAGCTAAGAGCAAGAATATCACTAATCGGACAATTCAAGTAAAATGTGTGTTGCAACAACCAGCGCATGTACGCGCCCGTCACCTCGCATACAAGGCATTCAAACTATCACATAATATCCTAGGGGTGGAAGTTCCCCCACACGAGGTTAGACAAGCCACTTACCTCAATTCCGGTACAAAACCGCTAAGAGACAACTCTCTTGCCACGAATGTCGGCCTCCACAGGCGTAGTATCTGATAAAAATCAATTAGAATCACATCAAAATAGGCCAATTGGGCATTACCCAATCAAAACAACTCAAAATACACCAAAACCCCCAAGTTGCCAAAACCCGACTTTCGGTACGCTTATTGAAAAATCACGAAAATTATATATTCGGGTTCCTTATCTCAATACGAGTCTGTGCATATAAAATTTATCGAAATCGGACTTCGTTTGCCCATCCAAATCAAAGATTTTCTAAAATTTAGGCTTAGGGCTCAAACCCACCTTTAATCCTCCATTTTCAGTGAAATAATCACGTATTTCATGATAAACTAACGAATTAAGGTCAAGAAACTTACCCCCGATGATTTCCCAATGATATACCAGCGTTTCCCCTTCAATTTCCTCTCTTGGAGCTCACAAATGGCGTTTTTGTGTATGGGGGTCGCAGCTGTTATGTTCTGAACTTAAACCTACTGCCAGACCCCAGTACCCTACGCGTTCGCGTGAGCTCCCACACGTTCGCGATGCCCAGCTTCATTTTACTCTTCGCGAATGCGAACGCTCCAACGCGTTCGCGATGAACAAATTCCCAGCGCCTGATTTTCCTTCTACGCGTTCGCGATACCTATCACGTGAACGCGATGCACACCCTCACGCACCTATGCGAACGCGACCCCTGGAACGCGATCGCGGAGCTCAAGACTCCTGGCCTACGTGAACGTGATGCCCAGTCACACGATCGCGATGCTTTGATCCGCCTGGCCTTCGCGAACGCGGCCCATGCCACGCGAATGCGAAGGCTTAAATGCCTGCCTAGTGATCTGCAATTTTCTGCAGATTCTTGCCAAGTTCAAATGCCTGGTTGATGGTCCGAATTTATCCCGAGGCCTCTGGGACCCCAACGAAAACCACCAACATACTCCACAACATGTTACGGACTTGTTCTAATCATAAAAATTAAAAATACCATCCTAAACATCAAAATCACCATTTACATACGGATTCAAGCCTAAGTTTCTTCAAAACTTTCAAAACTAACATTCAATCCAAAAAATGATCAAACGGCGTCTGAATGACTTGAATATTTGCGAACATATCCAAAATCACATAACGAAGCTACAGAAATTGTCGGAATTCCATTCCGACCCCCGGATCAAAATCTCACCTATCGTTCGGATTCGCCAAAATTTCAAACTTCGGCATTTCAAGCCTAATTGAGCTATGGACCTCCAAAATACATTCCGAACGCGCTCCCAACCCCGAAATCACCTAACGGAGCTAATGGAACCATCAGATTTCCGTTCCGAGGTCGTCTTAACACTGTTCCGGCTACGAACCATTTTCTAACTTTAAAGCTCTCATTTAGGGACTAAGTGTCCCAAAATGCTCCAAATTTCAGAACCGACTCTCCCGAGCAAACCACAATAGCAGAAATGAACTTAGGGAAAAAGTTAAATTGGGGATTGGGGCGTAATTTTCCAAAACGACCGGCTGGGTCGTTACATAACTAAATAGTCAACTCCAGGTTGACTTTCCACATTCAAGCTTCCTTCAAAACTCCATTTTCAATCCAAATCACTCCTAACTCACCCGATAGACTCTATCACTGATATAAAAACATAAAATACGTAAATGCAAGGTAACGAGGTGGTAATTCCCGTGACGACGGGCCGGGTCGTCACATTCTCCCCCTCTTAAGCAAACGCTCGTCCTCGAGCGGGTCAAGAAACATACCTAAGGTCTCAAACAAGTGAGGATATTTGCTCCATATCTCCCGCTCGATCTCCCAAGTGGCCTCCTCCACGGGTCAACATCTCCACTCAACCTTAACTGATGCAATGTCCTTGGACCTCAATCTTCTCACCTGACGACCCAAAATAGCTATAGGCTCCACATCATAGGTCAAGTCATCATCAAGCTGAATAGTGCTAAAGTCCAACACATGCGATGGGTCGCCAACATACTTCCAGAGCATGGACACGTGAAATACTGGATGAACTCCCGATAGACTGGGTGGCAAAGAAAGCATATATGCCACCTCTCCAATCCTCCCGAGGATCTCAAAAGGGCCAATAAATCTTGGGCTGAGCTTCCCTTTCTTCCCAAATATCATGACGCCCTTCATCGGTGAAACCTTCAACAAGACTTTCTCACCCACAGAATAAGACACATCTCGAACCTTCCGGTCCGCATAACTCTTCTGGCGCGACTGAGCTGTGCGAAGTCTCTCCTGAATAACCTTCACCCAATCCAAAGCATCCTGGACTAACTCGGTCCTCAACAATCTTTCCTCACCGGGCTGAAACCAACCAACTAGGGATCTACACCGTCTCCTATATAAGGCCTCATACGGTGCCATCTGAATACTGGATCGCTATCTGTTATTATAGACAAACTCTGCGAGAGGCAAGTAATCAACCCACGAACCACCAAGGTTAATAACACAAGCTCTCAACATATCCTCCAAGATCTAAATAGTACGCTCGGACTGTCCGTCCGTCTGAGGATGGAATGCAGTAATCAACTCAACCTGGGAGCCTAACTCCCGCTGAAATGTCCTCCAGAACTGTGAAGTAAACTATGTACCTCTGTCTAATATAATAGAAACTGGGACTCCATGCAATCTAACGATCTCCCGAATGAATATCTCAGCTAACCGCTCCGAGGAGTACGTAGTACACACAAGAATGAAGTGAGCCGACTTGGTCAGCCTATCCACAATCACCCAAATAGAATCAAACTTCCTCGCTGTCCGAGGGAGTCCAGTAACAAAGACCATGGTGATCCTTTCCCACTTCAACTTAGGAATATCAATGCGCTGAAATGCGCCATCCTGGGCCTCTGATGCTCGTACTTAACCTGCTGACAGTTGAGGCACCGTGCTACATGTCTGACAATGTCCATCTTCATCTTTCTCCACCAATAGTGTTGTTTCAAGTCTTGATACATCTTCACGGCTCCTGGATGGATAGAATACCGCGAGCTGTGGGCCTCTTCCAGAATCAACTCACGAAGGCCATCAACATTGGGTACACATATCCGGCCCTGCATCCTCAATACGCCGTCACTATCAATGGTGACATCTCTAGCATCATCATGCTGAACTCTGTCCCTAAGGACAACCAAGTGTGGATCATCATACTAGCGCTCACGGATACGATCATATAGAGAAGACCGAGAAACAACACAAGCCAACACCCTGCTGGGCTCTGAAATGTCTAACCTCACTAGCCGATTGGCTAGCACCTGAACATCATAAGCAAATGATCTCTCCTCAACTGGAATATATGCCAAGCTCCCCATACTGACCGCCTTCCAGCTTAAAGCATCGGCCACCACATTGGCCTTCTCCGGATGATATAGAATAGTAATGTCATAATCCTTGAGCAACTCAAGCCATCTCCGCTGTCTAATATTAAGATCCTTCTGTTTGAACAAGTGTTGGAGACTACGGTGATCGGTATACACCTCACAGGACACACCGTACAAATAGTGCCTCCAAATCTTCAAGGCATGAACTATGGCAGCTAGCTCCAAATCATGAACAGGATAGTTCTTCTCATGTGGCTTCAACTGCCGAGAAGCATAAGCAATCACCTTACCTTCCTGCATTAATACACAACCTATCCCCACTCTCGAGGCATCACAATATACGGTATATGAACCTGAAGCTGATGGCAACACTAACACTGGAGCTGTGGTCAAAGCTGTCTTGAGCTTCTGAAAGCTCTCCTCGCACTCATCCGACCACACGAATGGTGCACCCTTATGAGTCAACTTAGTCAAAGAAAAAGCAATAGATGAAAATCCCTGAACAAATCGGCGATAATACCCCGCCAAACCAAGGAATCTCTTGATCTCTGTAGCTAAGGACGGTCTAGGCCAACTCTGCACCGCCTCTATCTTCTTCGGATCAACCTGAATACCATCACGAGACACCACATGACCCAGAAATGCTACTGACTCTAGCCAAAACTTTCACTTGGACAATTTAGCATACAGTTTCTCCTCCCTCAATCTATGCAACACAATACTCAAATGTTGAGCGTGCTCCTCCTGACTACGGGAGTAGACTAGAATGTCATCAATGAACACAATCACAAATGAATCCAAATAGGGCCTGAACACACTGTTCATCAGAAGCATGAATGCTGCTAGGGCGTTGGTCAGCCCTAAAGACATCACAAGGAACTCGTAGTGGCCATATCTGGTCCTGAATGCAGTCTTCATAATATCATAGTCCCTGATCTTCAGCTGATGATAGCATGAACGAAGATCAATCTTAGAAAACACTCTCACACCCTATAACTAATCAAACAAATCATCAATGCGCGGTAGAGGGTACTTGTTCTTCACTGTTACCTTGTTCAATTGCCTATAATCAATACACATCCGCATGGAACCATCTTTCTTCTTAACAAATAACACCGGTGCACCCCACGGGGACACACTAGGGCGGATGAAACCCTTATCCAGAAGCTCCTGAGGCTGCTCTTTCAATTCTTTCAACTCAGATGGTGCCATCCGATAAGGAGGAATGGAAATGGGCTGAGTGCCCGGCACCAAGTCAATGCCAAAATCAATATCCCTGTCCGGCGGCATGCTCGGCAGGTCTGAGGGAAACACATCTGGAAAGTCCCTCACAACAGGTACAGAATCAATGCTAGGAGACTCAGCTCCCACATCTCTCACAAATGCTAAGTACGAAAAACACCCCCTTTCAACCATTTTATGAGCCTTCAAGAACGAAATGACACGGCTAGGGACAAAATCAGTTAAACCCCGCCACTCGATCTGAGAAATACCAGGAATGGCCAACGTAACTGTCTTAGCATGATAGTCCAATATAGCATGGTACGGAGACAACCAGTCCATACCCAATATCACATCAAAGTCCATTATCCCTAACAATAACAAGTCTGCCTGGGTCTCCAGACCCCCGATAGAAATAACACAGGATATATAAACATGATCCACAACAATCGTATCACTCACGGGGGTGGAAACATGAACAGGTAAATCAAGACTACCACGAGTCGCACCCAGATGATGTGCAAAATAAGAGGACATGTATGCATATGTGGACCCTGGATCAAATAGAATAGAGGCATCTCTGTGCTAGATAGAAATGATACATGTAATCACTGCATCGGAGGCAACTGCATCATGCCTGTCGGGGAGTTCATAGAATCGTGCCTGACCTTAACTGGATCTCTCCTTGCCTCTGGGGTGACCACGAGAAGACTGATCTCCACCTTTACTATCCTGAGATGGTGCTGAAGAGGAGGGCTGATCCCTCTGCTGAGTCCTGTCCCTACGGAGTCGAGGGCACTGTCTCCTCATGTGGCCAAACTCACCACACTCATAACGTGCACCTGGTGCTAGAGAAGGGGACTGAAGGGAACCCCTCACCGCAGAAGAACCCTGGGGCTGAAGAAGTAGGTGCTGCACTCTGGGCTGAGAGGGGACTAAGTGAAGACTGGCCCTGCTGGAATCCCTGTCGACCACGACCAGAAAAACCTCTGCTCTGCTCAAGGCGGCCTGAATGGGAAGGTCTAGATGAGTGACCTCTGCCCTGCTGAAAATGCCCTCTAGATGGAGCACCGCTGAAGCTACCAGAACTATGAGGCCTCTTGGCCTCCCACTCCTCCCTCTCTCGGTGACGATCCGCCTCAATGGAGCATGTCATATCGACAACCTGCTCAAATGATGACGATAGAACTCTCTCTCTGGTCATAAGAATGCGGATGGTGTAGTTGAGGCCATCAATGAACCTCCTAATCCTCTCCCTATTAGTAGGGATCATCCATGTGGCATGCTTAGCCAACTGCGCGAATCTAAGCTTATACTGGGTCACTGACACGCGACTGAGGTACATACTTCTCTAGGAAGAGAGTAGAAAACTGCTGCCAGGTGAGAGGTGCTGCTCCTGCAGGCCTACGCCTCTCAAACTCCTCCCACCAATTAAATGCGGGACCAGTAAACTGAAAAGTAGTGAATGAAACTCTGCTGGACTCAAGAATACCAGCTGTATGTAGCATCCTCTGACACTTATCTAAGAAACTCTGGGCATCCTCGCCCTCAGCGCCACTGAAATGGGGTGGCTGGAGTCTACCAAATCTCTCTAGACGATGTTGCTCGTCGTGGGCCATGGCCTGAACCATATGCTCTGGAGCGGGTGCAGCTGGAGGAATAACTGGTGCAACCACCTAAGCGGGGACCGCCTCTGGAGTCTAAAGTCCCTGAACCACCTGCTCAGGTGTGTGAGCTGCAGGGGTCTGCTGACCACCCCTCGTTTGAGATGTCGCAGCAGTAGCGGTAGCTGATACTACCTGAGCCAAACCGGAACACACCGATAATATCTAGGCCAGAGTCTCGTGAAGACCAGGAATAGCAATAGATACAGTCTGGGCTTGAACTGGGGCTGCTGGAGCATCAACCACTGGGGGCTGCTCCTGAACAGGTACAACGGGCGGGTCAGCTGGCACTGCCTCGGCTACCCTACCTCTACCTCTGGCACGACCACGCCCACGGCCTCTAGCAGGTGGCAATGGAGGTCGTCCACCTCATCGAAGAGTACACAGACGTGCGGAAGGAGTTTCAAAAAGGTATATCTCAAGCTGAATCAAGTACGCATGATAAGAATTCCAAGAAATGTGAAGTGTTTCCTAAAGGTTCGTAGCCTCCCGAGGATAAGTACGGGCGTCCCCGTACCGATCCACAAGACTCTACTAACCGGCTCAAGACTCATGAGGCCTAGTAAACCTAGGCTCTGATACAACCTTGTCACGATCCCAAATCCGGTCGTGATGGCGCCCAGCACACTGCTAGGCCAGCCCGACCAATCAACAACAATTTCGGAGCTATGAGCTCTCTTTATCCAACTTAGGCATAACAATTATAAGTCAACATTTATAGAAATACCAAATAAGGGAACCAAGTCCCAAAACAGTACAACTCTCCAAAGACCGAGGGGTCAAGAGTCATGAGCATCTACAGATAACATAAGTGTAATAGTGTTTTACATGATACTCAGTGCTGAAGGAAATAGAAGTACGAAATCAAAAGACGGATGGAAGGGATGTCAGGTCCTGCGGACTCCGCAGCTACCTCGACAACCCAGCAGATATCGCCTCGGAATAGCTACCGGATCAGGACTGCTGAGAGGTGCCTGGATCTGCACACAAGGTGCAGGGAGTAAAATGAGTACTGCCAGACTCAGTGGTAATAAACAGGGGTAAGACAGCATAGATAAGAAATCCACAATAAAGCACTATGTACAGCTGTAACCAATACCCTGTAACAGTTCAATATCAACAACATAGTATAACAGCTAGCAGATATAGTTAAATGCAATGCAATGCATGAAATGACCGCTACGACACGTAGTCCGATCCAATTTGGGTACCCGTGCTCACTGTAGGGGTTCAGACTCTGGAGGGGCTCCTACAGCCCAAGTACAATATCATGAATATCGTTGCGGCGTGCAGCCCGATCCACCACCAGTCAGCTAATAATAATGGGCTAAATTGTACAATATAGCCCATATATATATGCTCTAATTTAAGAAGAAATTACGGTCATATGATTATAATTAACGATAAAATTAGCTCTAATTGTGATTTGAATGTTTCACAGGAGTTAATTATGCATGTGAGTGTTTATGATGGTAATCAATGTGGAAATATTGAGCAAAAGAAGACAAAAGAGCACATACCCTACTAGCGCGGGCATAAACTTGCCCGCACTAGTCCAAAAGTTTGGACCAAATGTTACCCTACAAGCGCGGGCATTAGCGTGGCCATAAGCTTGCCCGCGCTAGTCCAGTCCCGGAAATGCATTATTGAGTTACTATTCTGTCACTAAGGGGTGGATTCCACTATGGGATAAAAAACAAGGAAAAGGTGCATAATGAGGGGATCAGATTTTAAAATTGAATTAGAGTGGATTTACACTATTCATTCTAAAGAGAACATTTTGAGAAGAGAAGCCATTGAAGTCCTCTTGGAGCTAAGCAAGAAATTGAAGATCAAGACTTTGGAGCAACAAATTAAAGAGTTCATCTAAACCTTCATCTTGTATTTTTCTTTGTAGTATTTTAGACATTAATATTATTGATTTTTGTATGAACATGAGTAGCTAAACTCTCTGGTATTCTAGGGTCGTGGATGTTAGTTGATCTTGTTATTTGAAGCTTAGATTGATTTTATTGAAGTTATTGATATGGGTTGTTTATTTGATTTTGATCTTAATTATTTTACTGCGTAGCTAACAGTGAAATATTATTTACGAACTTTGAATTAAACTTGACAAAGGAAATTCTTGGTTGCATATAAATCAAATAGAACAAGATTTGAATCTCGGGCATCGTGTGAAAGATTTGCAATTAAGATAGATATATACTTAATTGCCTTGTTTGGTTAAATAATAAGAGTTTGAAATGCATTCTTGTTAATATTAATATCATAGAAATATAGATATTGATTTAACTTGGATAGATTCATAAGAACTCGAAAGATTCTTATGAATATTATTAACCTTATAATCAATAATCCAGATAATTAAATAAATCGATTCTAAGTAGAAAAATAGCATGATTACTAGGAAGTCCATGGCCCTGGAATATATTTGTCTATACTATTATAAAAATATTGTGAATTGGGTGTAGTAATTTCATCTTGAATATAATGTGACATTATTAATTGAATTATAAAGTAGTTCCTATATACTTTCGAATTATATAGCATAAATCAAGAATTAGTTAATTTAATATCAGTCAATAAGCTAATAAAAATTCCTCATGGGAACGATACTTTACTTATTACTATACTACTTGTCGATCACGTACACTTGCGTGAGTGTTTTGGTCGCAACAAGTTTTTGGTGCCGTTGCCGGGGAATTTGAAATTAGCTCCTTGACTGTTTTACTACTTTGTAGTTGTTAATAGAAAATATAAAAAGAAATTTTCATCTATTTGTTTGTGTTATACAGGTTCTTCTCTTGAATGCGGAGGAGCAGAAGCACAAACAATCTCTTCCCATTTGATCCTGAAATTGAAAGAACAATTCATAGAACGAGGAGAGAGTGGGAAGCTCAATATAAAACAGAAGGAGAGTTGAACATTCAAATTCAACCACAACCAACAATGATGGTAGGAAATGAGGAACGAGCGGTGATTGAAGCCGCAAGACCCAGTCTGGCTAATATGACTCAGGCTATTGTGAAGCCTGATATTACTGGGCATTTTGAGTTGAAACAATATATGGTGCAGCTGATCAGTCTACAGGGAAATTTGTGGGTCTACCTCATGAAGATCCACAAAGACATATTCAGAATTTTTTGGAAATTACGGATACTTACAATTATCCAAATGTTTCCAAGGATTATGTAAGGCTGGCACTTTTTCCATTTTCTCTGCTTGGGGAAGCTAAAGAGTGGTTAAATAAGGAACCATCAAATTCAATCCGCACATGGGATGATCTAGCAAGGAAGTTCTTAATCAAGTTCTTTCCTACTAAAAAGACAAAGATGTTGAGGAGTCAAATTCTTGGGTTTGAACAACGCTCTGGCGAGACACTTTGTCAAGCATGGGAAAGGTACAAGAAGCTACTCAGGGACTGCCCTCATCATTGTCATACATACGAGGTGTTAGGTCATACGTTTGTTGATGGATTAGATGAAGCTTCAAAAATGAATCTTGATCCGCTTGTGGAGGAAGTTGTATGACAAAATCTTACACGGAAATCCAACTCTTGCTAAATACATTCACTTCGAATGATAATAACTAGCAGGGTGATGGAGATTCCAGAAAGGCAATGAAACAAAAATCAGCAAGGTTGCTTGAGCTGGATGATGTATCGGCAATGAGAGCTGAAATTGCAAGGCTATCCAACCAGATGACAAGGAAGACAATGCAACAACCTCAACCCATGCAATAGGTACAACAAATGGCTATTTGCTGTGAAATGTGTGGTGATAGCCATACAAGTGATATGTGCCATACGAATCCAGAATTTATTTATTATGTGAGACAACAAAACAGAGCCCAGCAAATCAGCACACACAGTATGGAAATTCCTACAATCCAAATTGGAGGAATCATCCTAATTTCTCATGGGGGGGGGGGGGCAGCAAAATCCAAATCAGTACAGACCGCAAGGGGGTTTATCAACCTTAGAGACCACCTCAACAGGTGGAAGAAAGCACAAATGATTTGCTGAATAAGTTGTTGATCGACAATCAGCAACTCAAAACTGATGTTAGGAATCTAGAAAGGCAGATGGGGCAGATAGCAACGAACCAGAACACTAGACCTACAGGAGCTCTCCCCAGTGACACGGAAAAGAACCCACAGGTAAGTGCTATAACACTTAGAAGCGGGAGAGAACTTGAGGAAATCTCAAAGAACAAGAAAGAGAAATTTGTGCCTGAGGGAGAATTGATCCCTAAATTGATAAATGATCCAAAGAAGACTACTGAAAGTCTTGTACTAGTAGAAGTCCCAAGGCCACCCCCACCTTTTCCCCAGAGACTACAAAAGAAGAACGATGATCGGATGTTCAGTAAATTTCAGTCCATGTTGAGCCAAGTTCAATTAAACGTTCCACTTGTTGATGTACTTCGAGAAATCCCTAAATATGCTAAGTACATCAAAGATATAGTGGCTCACAAAAGAAGATTGACTGAATATGAAACAGTCGCACTTACTGAAGAGTGCACTGTCCAGGGTACAAAACAAGCTTCCACAAAAGCTTAAAGATCCAGGTAGTTTTACAATTCCTGTGCGTATTGGTGATATCGATGTTGGCCGGGCTCTTTGTGATTTGGGGGCGAGCATAAATTTAATGCCCTTGTCATTGTTCAAACAATTGGGTCTTGGAGCTCATAGACCAACTACTGTGATGTTACAGTTAGCAGACAGGTCCATAGCACACCCTGAAGGGGTGATAGAAGATGTATTGCTGCAGATTGGAAAATTCATCTTTCCTGCTGATTTCATTATTCTTGATTATGAAGCAGATGAATTGGTGCCAATCATTTTAGGGCGACCTCTGTTAGCCACTGGTGATGCGATCATTAAAGTGAAAGAAGGGAAGATGATTCTAAGGGTTGATGATGAGGAAGCGGTGTTTAACGTATACAAAGCATTTCAAGTTCCTTGTCAATATGAGGAACTTTCTATGATATCAGTGATTGAGAATGATGAACAAAATCGTGATTCAAGTGTGTATCTCAATGATTCATTAGAGAAAGCACTTACAATATTTGATAATTTGGCAACTGATGAAGAGGTTGAAGAGATGATGTACATCCTTGATACATCTTGTGCATACTTGCAAGGAACATATCCTTTTGAACTGTTGAACAGGCCACATGGACCTCCTCCAAAGCCATCAATTGAGGAAGCCCCAAAATTGGAGCTTAAACCACTACCATCTCATTTGCATTACGCTTATTTTGGTAGTTCTGATACATTGCCTATTATCATTTCTTCTGATTTATCTAAATTGCAGGAGGAAAAATTGCTGAGAGTATTGCGAGAGCACAAGAGATCCATTGGGTGGACAATGTCAGACATCAAAGGTATTAGTCCTGCATTTTACATGCATAAAATCCTAATGGAGGAAGGACACAAACCAAGTATAGAACACCAACGTCGCCTCAATCCTAACATGAAAGAAGTGGTAAGGAAAGAGGTGATCAAATGGCTTGATGCAGGTATTGTATTTCCTATCTCTAAAAGCAAATGGGTGAGTCCAGTTCAGTGTGTTCCTAAGAAGGGCGGTATAACTGTGATAGTTAATGATAATAACGATTTAATACCAACAAGAACTGTCACATGGTGGAGAATTTGTATTGATTACAGAAAACTGAATAATGCCACCAGGAAGGACCACTTTCCTCTCCCTTTCATGGACCAAATGCTTGATCGATTGGCCCCCCAGGAGTATTACTGCTTTCTGGATGGTTACTATGGGTACAATCAAATTACTATAGCCCCAAAGGACCAAGAGAAGACCACTTTTACGTGTCCTTATGGCACGCATGCATTCAAAAGAATGCCCTTTGGTCTTTGCAATGCACCTGCGACATTTCAAAGGTGTATGATGGCCATTTTCACTGATATGGTCGAGAGGTTTGTAGAAGTATTTATGGATTATTTCTCTATTTTTGGATGCTCTTTTGATAAATTTTTAACTAACCTCGATAAAGTGCTAGCCAGATGTGAAGAGACCAACTTGGTCCTAAACTGGGAAAAATGTCATTTCATGGTAAGAGAAGGTATTGTCCTAGGACACAAAGTGTCCAAGAACGGATTGCAAGTAGACAAGGCAAAAGTGGAAGCAATTGAAAAATTGCCCCCACCCAAATATGTTAAGGGCATACTCAGTTTTCTAGGCCATGCAAGGATTTTATCGAAGATTCATTAAAGATTTTTCAAAAATTTCATCTCCTCTTTGCAGGCTCCTTGAGAAAGATACACCATTCAAGTTTGATGATGCTTGTTTGAAAGCATTTGAAGAGCTTAAAAGAAGATTGGTCACTGCACCAATCATTGTTGCTCCAGATTGGGAATTGCCTTTCGAATTAATGTGTGATGCAAGTGACATAGCCATTGGTGCTGTGTTGGGACAGAGGAAGGAGAAAATTTTTTACTCCATTCATTATGCGAGCAGAACTCTCAATCCCGCTCAAATGAATTACACTGTCACAGAGAAAGAATTACTTGTAGTAGTATGGGCATTTGACAAGTTTAGATCCTACCTAGTAGTAACTAAAGTCATAGTCTATATTGACCACTCAGCTATCAAGTATCTATTTGCAAAGAAAGATGCAAAGCCAAGACTAATCCGATGGGTTCTTCTTTTGCAGGAATTTGACCTGGAGATACGAGATAGAAAAGGTACTAAGAATCAAGTGGAAGATCATTTATCGAGATTGGAAAACAAAAGTCATGTGATTGAAGGAGACTCAATAAAAGAAACGTTCCCAGATGAACATATGTTAGCCATCACATCTAATGAAACTCCATGGTATGCTGACTTTGTAAATTATATTGCAAGTGGAGTGATGCCATTAGAAATCACAGCGGATCAACGGAGAAAATTCTTCCATGATGTGAAATCATATATGTGGGACGAGCCCTTTCTCTACAAACAATGTGCTGACCAATTGGTAAGAAGGTGTGTACCTGAAGAAGAAATGAATGCCATCTTGCATGACTGTCATTCTTCTTCATATGGAGGTCATCATGGTGGAGATAGAACAGCACAAAAGGTTCTCCAATCAGGTTTTTACTGGCCATCCTTATTTAAAGATGCTCATGCGTTTGTTAAAACTTGTGACAGGTGTCAAAGAACAGTTACAATCACAAAGAGAAATGAGATGCCTTTGCAGAATATTTTCGTGGGGGAATTGTTTAATGTTTGGGGAATTGACTTCATGGGACCATTTCCAGGTTCTAATTGTCATAGATACATTCTGGTTGCAGTAGACTATGTGTCTAAGTGGGTTGAAGCCATTGCTCTTCCTACGAATGATGCAAAAGTTGTGGTAAGTTTTGTTAAGAAACACATTTTCACACGCTTTAGAACTCCAAGGGTGTTGATAAGTGACGGAGGAACACACTTTTGCAACAAACCATTTAAAAATGTTTTATTAAAATATGGGATAAAACACAAAGTTGCTACTGCGTACCACCCTCAAACGAGTGGTCAAGTTGAAGTATCTAATCGAGAGATAAAACAAATTTTGGAGAAAATAGTTAATGCAAATAGGAAGAATTGGTCTGTTAAATTAGAAGATGCTTTGTGGGCCTACCGAACTGCATACAAGACTCCAATAGGTACTTCTCCATACAGGTTAGTTTATGGAAAGGCATGTCATTTGCATGTTGAACTTGAACACAAAGCTTATTGGGCAATCAAAAAGTTAAATGTGGATAAGGATTTAGCTGGTGAAAAAAGGCTGCTATAACTCAACGAACTTGATGAGTTTAGATTGAATGCTTATGAAAATGCCAAGTTGTATAAAGAAAGGACCAAGAGATGGCATGATAAGCATATCCAACATCGTGAGTTTGAGCCGGGGCAACAAGTTCTATTATTCAATTCTAGGTTGAAACTCTTTCCTGGAAAACTCAAATCCCGTTGGTCGGGACCTTTTGTGGTGGTAAGTGTGAGTCCCTATGGAGCAATAGAATTAAGGGACCAAAACTCAAGTGAAACTTTTCTGGTGAATGGACAAAGAGTGAAACATTATTGGGGTGGTGACGTTAATCGTCACAAGACCTCGATTGAACTAAATGATGCTTGATGAATTGTGAAGTCGTGCCGCGATAGTAAATCAGGCGCTTATTGGGAGGCAACCCAATAATAGCGATAATTGTCATTTTTTTTAGTGTGTTATTTTCTTCATTTTTAGTTTGTTTGGGTGTAAATTGTGTGTTGATAATTGTAGGACAACAAGGAGGGATGCTAAGGTATGACTTCATTGTTTTTTTGTTAAAATATATATATATATATATATATTTTTTTTTTAACCCCATTCGCGCTACAACCCGCAATAATGCCCGCGCTAATGGGAAACTGACTGCCTCAACTCGCGCTAGACTAGCGCGGCCGCACTAATGCCCGCGCTAGTCTAGTGATTTGTCCACGTGTTTTAGAGGTTTTTAAGTATAATAACTAAACCCAACCCCCAAATTCATAAAATACACATTCCCCTCACCCAATACTCTAACCCTAACGCCTTTTCTCTCTTCTTCTTCCAAAATCAACTTCTCCAACTCTTCAATCTTCCAAATTTCCCAAGACAATCTCCATTAAGGTAAGTTTTTCTCTCTTTCTTTCCTTTGGTGTTTCTAACTTTGAATTTTTTTTATTTTTGTATGTATTTCGTTTTTTTTCTTGATTTTTTTTTGGAAAAAGAAAAGTTACCTTCTTAGTTTATAGATTAAGTTTGTTTATGCAACTTATTGTTAGAATTAATCATATAAATAGAATCATTATGTAGAGTTTTGTTTCTTTATTATATTGTTCATATGAATGAAGATGTTACATGTCATATTTATATGTATATTGTGGTGTATTTTGTTCTTATTTTTGGGCTGAAAATTTTAGTGTTATATAGTTTGTAAAGTTATAATGTTGTTTGGTTGTTGTGGATGAAAACATCCTTTTAGAATGTTGTTTAAGGCATTACATCAAACATGCTCACAACATGTCTGATAAAATGTTTCTATGAAGGTAATATTGTGGTCAATTTCTGGATGAAGTCTAAGTAGTCCGGATTGATCACCTGAGTGAACATTGTTAACCTTCAATTTTTGGCAGGTTTAATGGCTCCTCGTAAGCGCCAATCAGAAGCTTCTTCATCGAGACGCCCAGCTACAACAAATGTTGGGGTAAGGCCACGCAGATCAGTTGATACTCAGACCTTTAACAGCCAGAAATTCGTATATGCGAAAGCAGAGGAAAGATTTCATAAAAAAGAAGCCAAGAGTATCATACCAGAGCAAGCAATGGATGTTGTTGCGTTATCCAACTATTGCCCCAACATACCAACAGAATTGAGGAGGCGTGGACTTGACATCTTCTTTGAAGAGCCAATCATTGGAAACGTGATGCTTGTGCGGGAATTCTATGCAAATCTCCCGGAGCATAATGAATTCAATGTTACTGTGCGTAGAAGGTTGGTTAATGCATCAGTGGAGACAATCAAGGCGGCATACAGGCTGCCACCATGGGATGAGAGGACCATAGATGAATACCCAGCAAACAATAGAAAAACTACTCCATGGGAAACCTTCAGTGACGTCATCTGTCGACCGGAGGCTAGAATTCAGTGGTTTAAGTACGGGAGCAAGTTTCATGCCAACGCCCTTAAGTTTGTAGCTAAGTGTTGGCTGTACTTCATTAACAGTCGTTTGCTGCCATCGAAGAATCTAACAGAGGTGAACAAACCTCGAGCTTGCTTAATTTGGTGCCTCATGACTGGAAGATTGTTTGATGTGCCATATTTGATACACAACGAGATGTTCCAAAGAGTTCGAGTGCAAAGGTATGGTATGTACTACCCATCACTGGTAACACTCTTGTGTTTGCAGGCTAACGTACAAAACAATCTAGACATCGATGGCCGATTGAGACAAATGAATCCATTCATAGCAGAAAGGGTCACTACAGGTAGAAAGGACCTTCAAGCAGATTTGGATAGTGATGGTTCTGACGAAAGTGATGATGATGATGAGGACACTGAACAAGCTGCAGCAACTGATGCTGAAATGGGGGATGAAGCCCAGCGTGTTGAACCACAGGTTTCGGATGTTGTTGGCCCGTCTAGGGCCACTAGAGGACAACGGTTAGACCGCATGGAGCATGAAATCGAACAAATAAAGACTTCAGTGAATGATTTGGCAGGGAGTGTTGGGAAAATGCAAACTCAACAAAAGATGTCCGAAAAGAAGATAATGGGCTGGCTTCGAGCTTTGGGTAGGGCATGCAATGTTGATGCCAATTCTGTCTCTGATCAAGAGTAAAGCTTCGGGGAAGTATTTTTGCTTAATCTTATACTTTTAATGGAAGACATGGGGACATGTCTTCAATTTTAAGTGTGGGGTGGAGGAGCCCCTTTTGCAACATTTCTATATTTATTTTTATCTTGTTTGGTATTGCGGATTATTTTGGCTAGTTTTATATTGTTGGAATGTTAGTATTGTTTAGTTTGTTAGAACATTAGTATTGTTGCTATTAGTATTGTTTTGGAGTGATGCTTTGAATATTTTAAGTTTAATGTTTTGTGATTTAAAAGTATATGTTTGTGTTAGTAGATAGTATAAAATATTTTGAGTAGGTAACAAATCCCCCTTGGTTTTTCTTTGAGCCACGGTTCTTTTCCAAGGGCTTATTTTGAACCGGGCATAGGTAGTTTTTAATTTATACTTTGTGTATTAAAATAAGGAATTACAAGTTATAAAATGAAAGAGAATCCTTTTTGCTAATACACCTGAACACATTAGATCCTAGAATATAATATTTTAGTTGTAAAGGAAATTGACTGAAAGTGCCTAAATTGCATGTTTGCTACTGAAATGGGTACTCATAATAGAGAGTTTCGATGAGTTGATCTTAATGAGTTGTATGCCATGTGTGGTGAGAATTTTTGGTAATTGCATAGTCCATGTAGTGTAAGTGTGTCTAGAACTTGCCTGGTATGTGAATTGAAGCGAAATTTCAGGTGACACTCGGTTTTAAAAAAAATAATGTTAGGCTTTCCTTGATCTTTTTGAACTCAATTGCTTAAATCAAATAAAATTTATCCCTAGTTAACCATTTCTAGCCTTGAAACCTTTATTTGGCACCTACATTACAAGCCTATACCATTTTTGTTCTTAATTGATATTTTGAACCCTTTAACCTCTTAAAGCACTTTAATTGTAAAATGAGCGCTAAAAGAAATACAAAGGAACTAAGTGTGGGGTGGTTTGTGAATGGAACCAATGAAAGTTAGAAAGGTGCACTGAAATTTGTATATAAGGTATTTGAAAAAAAAAATTATATATAGTATAAATATGTGTATATGGTTTTGTTAATGCCAGTGGAATGTGAATTATAGTAGTGCATAAAAGAAAGATGGAACACTGCTAGGAGTGAATTGATTGATTGATGCAATTGTTATTAAGATTGAAGACTTTGCGCAAAAAAAAAATGATTGAGTAATGTGTTAAAGTGCTTAGGAGTGCTAGTTACTAGTCCCAAAATAAATCCTACCAGCCCCTTAACCCACATTACAACCAGAAGAAAACGTCCTAATTGATTTTTGATCGAATAAGCCTGCATTAGTAGAGATTTACATTAAGGGCAAGCTTATGGTACCATTTGCATGCATGTGACTTCTTTTGTGAGTGTGAGTGAAACTTTCTTGTTGTAAATAAATAGGGAACTCTCCTGTACATATTGATATATGTAATGTTAATAAAATTGTGAGGGCATATGACTCGTGACAGACAAGCAAATCTTGATCTCTATATAGAGTATTTCAAAGAAGTGTGAATATTGTATAGCGCTTGAAAGTTAGTCCAGAAACTAGAATGTTATATTACTAGGTGTAATGTATGAGTTTTGTTCTAGGTGTCAAGCATTAAGGTAAAATGGTTGAGTTGATGACTCTTTTATAAGTTTAGTGTGAATGCTCGAGGACTAGCAATAGATTAAGTGTGGGGTGTTGATAATGGGCTAAATTGTGTAATATAGCCCATATATATATGCTCTAAATTAAGAAGAAATTGTTGTCATATGATTATAATTAATGATAAAATTAGCTCTAATGTGATTTGAATGTTTCACAGGAGTTAATTATGCATGTGAGTGTTTATGGTGGTAAACAATGTGGAAATATTGAGTAAAAGAAGACAAAAGAGCACATACCCTACTAGCGCGGCATAAGCTTGCCCGCGCTAGTCCAAAAGTTTGGACCAAATGTTACCCCACTAGCGCAGGCATTAGCGTGGCCATAAGCTTGCCCGCGCTAGTCCAGTTCCGGAAATGCATTATTGAGTTACTATTTTGTCACTAAGGGGTGGATTCCACTATGGAATAAAAACAAGGAAAATGTGCATAATGAGGGGATCAGATTTTAACATTGAACTAGAGTGGATTTACACTATTCATTCTAGAGAGAACATTTTGAGAAGAGAAGCCATTGAAGTCCTCTTGGAGCTAAGCAAGAAATTGAAGATCAAGACTTTGGAGCAACAAATTAAAGAGTTCATCTAAACCTTCATCTTGTATTTTTCTTTGTAGTATTTTAGACATTAATATTATTGATTTTTGTATGAACATGAGTAGCTAAACTCTCTAGTATTCTAGGGTCATGGATGTTAGTTGATCTTGTTATTTGAAGCTTAGATTGATTTTATTGAAGTTATTGATATGGGTTGTTTATTTGATTTTGATCTTAATTATTTTATTGTGTAGCTAACAGTGAAATATTATTTACGAATTTTGAATTAAACTTGACAAAGGAAATTCTTGGTTGCATATAAAATCAAATAGAACAAGATTTGAATCTCGGGCATCGAGTGAAGGATTTGCAATTAAGATAGATATATACTTAATTGCCTTGTTTGGTTAAATAATAAGAGTTTGAATTGTATTCTTGTTAATATTAATATCATAGATATATAGATATTGATTTAACTTGGATAGATTCATAAGAACTCGAAAGATTCTTATGAATATTATTAACCTTATAATCAATAATCCAGATAATTAAATAAATCGATTCTAAGTAGAAAAATAGCATGATTACTAGGAAGTCCATGGCCCTGGAATATATTTGTCTATACTATTATTAAAATATTGTGAATTGGGTGTAGTAATTTCATCTTGAATAATTGTGACATTATTAATTGAATTATAAAGTAGTTCCTATATACTTTCGAATTATATAGCATAAATCAAGAATTAGTTAATTTAATACCAGTCAATAAGCTAATAAAAATTCCTCATGGGAACGATACTTTACTTATTACTATACTACTTGTCGCTCACGTACACTTGCGTGAGTGTTTTGGTAGCAACAGCTAATATGCAAATGCAGCCTCGCAGGCTCAAAAGTAGTTTTGAAAATTCTTTTATCACTTTTCAGTTGAAAATAGTAAATGTCAAGTTCCAGAGATTGGAAATATCATGATAACAGTAATAGCTACGGACTAGTAGTGAAACTAGCGTGTCAATATCACAGGACAATGGTAATGATCCTCGCAGGATCCCAATATCTGGCTCACAGCCCATAAATGTACTGAACCATCCGAGAAGGAGTTTCAACGGCTCAAGAGTATCCAATATTACTATATACTAAGCAACCGTCCGAGAAGGAGGTTCGGCGACTCAAGCATAGCCAATATCATAATACAGTATCAATAGGTCGGACTAAGCCATAGTCCTCAAATCACAATCGATCCCACACTCACAAGAGAGTATGTGTCTCGCCGCTATACAGCGTCACAAAGTGGTATACCAGGGTTTCGAACTCATCCACATCTATTACTTACCTCAAAACGGCTCGACGACTAGTCCGCAATGCCCTTGCCACGAGAATCAAGCTCCGCACGCGTAGAATCTGATCAAATATAGT
The DNA here is from genome assembly GCA_032618575.1 of Nicotiana noctiflora. Classification (NCBI taxonomy): domain Eukaryota; kingdom Viridiplantae; phylum Streptophyta; class Magnoliopsida; order Solanales; family Solanaceae; genus Nicotiana; species Nicotiana noctiflora. The sequence goes on from JASVEL010005594.1 coordinate 54,469, forward strand.
AGAAACACATCAAATTAAGCCAATGGGATGATACCCAATCGAAATAACTCAATCTACACCAAAATTCACAAAGTTGTCAAAACCCAACTTTCGGTACGCTTCTTGAAAATTTACAAAAGTCACATATTCGGAACCCACGTCTCAACACGAGTCTAGGCATATAAAATTTACCAAAATCGGACTCCATTTGCCCACTCAAATCAGTGATTTTCTATAATTATAGGCCTAGGGCTAAAACCCCCCTTTAATCTTCCATTTACAGAGAAATAACCAAGGATTGCATGATAAAATGTTGTAATTAGGTCATAAAACTTACCTCCGATGAATACCCGATGATTTTCCAGCAATCTCCCGTGAGTTTCTCTCTCTAGAACTCAAAAATAAAGGTTTTACCACTAAAAACGTGACTGGTCTGTGTTCTGTAATTAAACTCACTGCCTAACCCATTTACTCTACGCGTTCGCGTGACTCCACACGCGTCCGCGATGCACAGCCAAATTCCCCTTCGCGAACGTGACACGCCCCGCGCGTTCGTGATGAATATTTCTTCAGCCATCCGGGATACCTTCTACGCGAACGCGACAACTAGGGACGCGAACGTGATGCCTCACTATTTCCTCCTACGCGATCGCGACGACCATCATCGCGAACGCGATGCTTCCCTGCTTCCTCTTACGCGAATGCGACACCCATCCTAGTGAACGCGATGACCAACTGGACCCTGCCTACGTGAATGCGGGCCTTGCCTTGCGAACGTGGGCCTTGCCTCGCGAACGTGGGCCTTGCCTCGCGAACGCGCAGGCTTATTTTTCTGCACAGTTTCTGCAATTTTTCTGCAGATTTTTAAGTTTCAAAAATGTCGAATGATAGTACGGATTCACCCCGAGGCCCCCGGGACCCCAACGAAAACCTCCAACATACTCCAAAATATGATACGAACTTGTTCCAATCATAAAAACACCATCCTAAACATCAAAATCACCGTTTTCACACGGATTCAAGCCTAAGTTTCTTCAAAACTTCCGAAACTAACATTCAATCAAAAACCTGACCAAACGACGTTCGAATGACCTGAAAATTTGCGGACATATCTAAAATAACATGACGGAGCTACAGGAAATCTCGGAATTCCATTCCGACCCCCTGGATCAAAATCTTACCTACCGTTCGGATTTCGCCAAAATTCAACCTTAGCCAATTCAAGCCTATTTCTACACTGGGCCTCCAAATTCAATTCCGATCGCTCTTTTAAGTCACAAATCACCTCCAGGAACTAACCGAATCATCAGAATCCAATTCCGAGCCCTCTAACTAAATAGTCAACTCCAGGTTGACTTTCCATATTCAAGCTTCCTTCAAAAAGGCTATATGCCCCATTTTCAATCCAAATCACTCCCAACTCACCTGATAGACTCTATCATTGATATAAAAACATAAAACATGTAAATGCAAGGTAATAGGGTGGTAATTCTCGTGACAAAGGGCCAGGTCGTCACACTAGATGTAGACGAGGTAGAACGATCTTTGTACGAGATGTTTTGCCAACAAAAGGAGTTGGATTTGGTTCTTTTGGTTGATTCCGACTACATGCCGATTTATCAATGACATAAGTTTGTTTCAGTTCTTTTGATCGACTTAGAGTAGGTGGTGATTTACCAATGACAGGAGTTCAATTCGATTCTTTTGATCGGCTCAGAGTAGGTGGTGATTCACCAGTTAAAGGAACTGCATTAACTACATTTGAATGAATCGGTTGCACAGTAATTTTCCAATTAAAGGCATTGAATTCAATTCCTCTTCTGTAGGAATTATATCCAATACCCTAAAGTCGCGATACCTCTGTTTAATAGAAAATGTATATTATGAGGAGAATAATACATCGACATATTAACACAAAGATAAAAAAAAATAGAAGTAACTTACTTCATCAGTTTTGAATATATAATAAAGTTCGGGAAATTTAGGTCCTCACACGCATATGTAACGTAACATCCTGGGGACCTGAGGGGCATCAAGGTAATCATCCTCTCTTATATACTTCTCTCGAATATCTGGGAAGCGCTCATAGAACCAAACACATAACGGATATGGAAATTCACCAAGTTTATACTCAGTTGTATGGGATTTGTTCTGCTGGTCCAATGCATGTTTCAGGCAATAAATGAGCTTCTCATAAGCCACATTACCCGAAGGATATTCAGCGCAAACCTTATCATCTTCAACAATAGATGCATACTCCTCCGCCACACATAACTCAGTATTTTTCCCAAACAGAATAGACTCTACAACAAGAATTTCAATAAGCTTAACTGCGTCATCATCACTCTCGTATATGTGTACATGATTCACAGAATTCTTTGGAATCGAGTCATAATACTTCGAATATCCTTCAAAGTCACACCCTTGGACTTACTAAAATACCGCTTTAGAAGATTTTTCTCTTGATTAATTGGTCTTTCAACATTGTATGCTATGATCCGCAAACCACACATAATGTGAAAGTCTTCAAGGGTGAAGGAAATATCACGCCCAAAAATCTTGAAACTAATGGAGTCTTGATCATTTGTGAATATTCGAGAAAGACACATATAATGCACCAATTTCATGCTGCATTGGAAATTCTCCATAGCCATAATGTATCTAAATGTACCATTATTAAGCTTATGTTGTTGAGTAGGAGTCAAGAAACTTGCATTTAATTTCTTCAAATCATGGTTCCCCTTCCAGTAACCCTTAGAGTTAAACCAATCTCCAAACTCATAAAATTTTCGTCCTAGTTTTGTAGGTGGAGCAGATGGGACATAAGGACCTTGGGGTATTACAGGTAGTCTAGGTATTTTAGGGAGCTTTTCCTTTTTTAGCTACATCGGGATCTTTAGGTACTTTAGGAGACATCTGTTCAAAAAAAGTAAATGATACAAAAATAATAACAGGACATTATCAAAAAGATCAGTTAAAAGTTCAATACATAGGAAGGCTAAAGTTCGACAAGTATAAAACAAAAACTTCAGAGCTGAAGTTCGACAGGTATAAAATAAAAACTTCAGCTATAGAGCTGAAGTTCGACAGGTATAAAACAAATACTCCAGCTATAGAGCTGAAGTTCGACAGGTATAAAAAAAACTTCAGCTCTAGAGATGGACTTCACCAGTAACAAATAGAAAAACTTCAAATCTAGAGATGGACTTTACCAGTAACAAATACAAAAATTTCAGCTCCTAATGCTGGACTTCACCAGTTACAAACACAAAAATCTCAACTCCTAAAACAAAACTTCACCAGTCACAAGCACAAAACATTCAGTAAAACAATTATGCTGTAATTTTTACAAAAAACAAAACACAAATTCAAATCCAAAAATAATGCCAAAACATTAAAAAACTTTAGCTCATATCTAAGATATCATTTAACTATAGTATCATCTGTCACACCTCTTTTTTGTGCGCCCTCTACCTCGGGGGGTAAAAAACGGGCGAGGGAGTTTTTCCAAATTAAGTGACAATATTCGAAACGGGATTATTCTATTTATTTCAGAGTTGCCACTTGGAATGGTGTCCCAAGTCACCGATTTATTTAAATCCCGGATCGAGGAAATTTCGACTGTCCAAAGGAAGTCTGCGAACCAGAAATTCTAAGTAAGGAATTCTGTTGACCCGAGGGAAGGTGTTAGGCACCCCCGGATCCCGTGGTTCTAGCACGGTCGCTTCAATTATTATAAATGGCTAAAATATCCGATTTTAATACATGTTATAAATTACATGCTCTGATTAAACTTTAAACCGCTTTATTAATTCAAAACTGTACATTTAACTTTAAAGCAAAGTAAACCTAGTCGCAACATAGACCCAGGCCCTTGGCGAATATGCAAATCAAAAATGTGCACGGACCACTTATTTCAACCTATGCCGATTAAAGCGATTATTAGACTAGACAAAAATCAATGTATCTAAAAAATGTTCGTTGAGGTTATTTCCAATTAAGACCTATACAAGACGATATCTTATTATGTGACTTGTTAAATTAGGGTCGAGGATTGACTGAAAAGGTATAAACTAGTGAGAAAAATGGATCAACTATGCCGGATAGAAATAATCCACCATGGTTCATTATTAGATGTGAGGTTATTTATTTTTTGAATTTCACTACTCTCAATCTGATGTTAATTGACGAGATCGAAACTATGCGATTAGAGTCGAACTAGCATTGGCATCTAAGGCATTGACTGCTTATCTTGTTTCCTTAACTACAAATGGATTTAAAGGAAAATCAAATGAAGAAACTCGAAGTGATTCAAGCCATCCTATATTAGTAGCTAACATAAATCAAACTACCACCTTAAACATGCTTAAGTTACTTGACTTTAACAAATTATTTCTCTACAGTTTCAAAGAAAATCCCAGCCTGAATTGGCTAACTTTTACACAATTCAAATTTTCTTAACCTGAGCAAATCCGACCATATACTAACAAAGGATAATAGAAAACTAGCTAAGCATGAATGAAAACTAGTATCTATTTTTAAACAATAGTCCAAAACTGTCCTAGTTTACAATAATAGACGATACAAAATTATGTGCACTCTTAACCCTTCAATGACTTAGCAGTATAGTTTTTATTACAACAAACAATCCTAATTTAACTATGATGTCCCAATTAAAAGCATGATTCATTGAAACTGCTGCCCCGAACAACAAGGCTTAAACTTATGATTTCATTTCATTGTCAAATAGAGGAAAACCATATCAACATAAGTGTGTACCTGAGATTCAACAATAGAAACGAGGAAAGGGATCAGCAGTGCAACAGCTCAAACAGCAACAGTAAATAACAACAACCAGCAAAGCGGATTCAGGCAAAGGATCAAAGAACCAATAGCCAAAAAATAGCAAGGAATTCCACTAGTGATTTGAACCAAACATGGAGTTCAAAGTGACCAAAACAAGCAACTTTGGTAGACCAAAACAACAGTAATAAACAGACCCAACAAATCTTTTCGTTAAACCTTTTCAAAACACTTCTAACTAATGGCTAGAAGAATACTAAAGCTGATGGTTTCAGCAGTGTATATTAGCCTTTTTCTCTCTTAAAACTCTATTTGAAGCAGCAGTGTTTCTGTATCAAAGAGATGGCTAATGTGTAATATGTGTGTGTGAAGGTCTATGTTTCTGAAAATCTGTTCTCTCAAATCTGTCTGTGTATGTGTGTGTAGGAATCTGTTCTCCCAATCTGTGTGTATCCATTTATGTGCAGAATGTTGCCCCTTTTATAGCCTTAGTGTCCAAAACCAGCAGCCCCTTTTAAATTGTTTTAAACTAACAAAAACCATCATACTTCTCTGATTTTCCCCACCCAAGCATTGTTTAATCTAGGCTTTATATAAAAAACTCTAAAGTTCAAAGAAAGTGGTGGAAAACCATGCTGCCCTGTAGATCCCGCCATCTTCAACCATGTGCAATACACATTTTAATATTAAACTAAGAATGATTCCTGTTTCCACTAACTTAATGCCCAAACATGTTGTGATTTCACTAGTGGAACCTATTTTAATCCTTTTAAACACCAATTTGAGTGTCTTTTGTGTTTAATTAGCATGCCAATTAATCTATTAAGATCACAGTTATAACCAATTCTCTTAATACCAGTTAAACAGGATAGACAAAATAAACTAAAATGATATCACACAAAAGAAAGAATTGTTACAATCAGCATTCAAGTAAATGGGAGCAATCAACTACCAAATCAAAGAAACTGATGCCAATGGAACTACATATGCTTTCAGACGGATTGAAACCAACAAGAATGCATGATTAATTTAATTCAAATGATAAACAAACCTTAATTCATTAATTCATCACAAAAACATAATGAAATAGGAGAAGAAACAAATGAAAATGAAGATTGCAAATAACTAGAATTTCAAAGAATTTAAACAAAGAAAACAGAAAGAAAAGAAGAAGAAAAAATAAAGAAAATTGAAATATGCAGAACTCACCTATCAAACTCAAGCTCGAGACTGTTTTCCCTGATATTATCTCCAAATAATGTCTCTTGCTTGTTCTTTGTCCAGAACAAGAGAACAACGTTGTTTTGAGACCAAATCGACTCTATTCCCAAAGGAAAAAAAAATCCTCCGATGAATAACCCGTCTTGGCTTTCAGGGTTCGAACCCTAGATTTGAAATTCGAACATTTGTGGTGACATTCGGGGAAAACTGGTAAGGGATTTGGGAAGACGGTGGTTTAGTGTCTCTAGGGTGTTATTTTCACGGCCATCAGAACGGTTGCCGCCGGATTAAAGGCTATGGAGTATGGTGGCGGCTGTTAGGGCTTCTCATCTCTGAAGAGATGAGGTTTGAGAGAGGTGAAGCGAGGGGTATGAACGGGGGTCGGGTCAGGGGCGAAACAATATATACCGGGGTGAGAGATTAATCCAAACCGTTGGATCTGATTAGATCAATGGAGTGGATCACTTTACTAATGTGAAACGGTGCCATTTGGTCCAGTGGGGGCCTGGATCGGTTCAAAGGCGAAATGGTCGGGGCAGGTTTGGGTTATGATGGTATTTTTGGACCGTTGGATCAATATAAAACCAATGGTCTTGATTCAGGCTCCCCCAAAACGACACCGTTTGGAGTGTCTTTGGGATGGACTGGGCCTGGGGTTATTTGGGCCTATTTGAACGGGCAACTGAGGCCCAATCCAATTCCTTATTTAAATTCAATTTAAACTAAATTCTAGAAATCCTAACTTACATTATAAACCAAATTAATTAAAAAAATATTAATTAACTTCTAATAACAATTAAACACACATAATTAAATGCCAAATGAAAAAATAAAATCAGACAATTGGACATTAAATGGTAAAAATGCAAAAATACATATTTTGTGATTTTTTTATTTTCATAAAACAAACTTAATTACTCCTAATTGCGAACTTGAATTTTATATACAAACGTAATATATTTTTGTATTTTTATTTATTTAAACAAATAAGCACGGGCAGACAAAAAAATGCAAATAATAATTAAGAAAATTATACAAAATTCACAGAAAATCACACACAGCGCAAAACTATTTTATTTTTTGATTTTTGGGAGTAATTCTCATGCGGGGCAAAAATCCTATGCTCACAACTTCCCATCTTTGCCCGAAAACACAAAGAGTTTTTGTGCAAAGATAAGTGAGCGGACACAAGCAATATTTGCCCATTTGAGCACTCCGTGTGAAGCATTTTTTTTTTTGAAAATCTTGACTGAGCCTTTGCTTCGGGAGGCCTCCTACATATCCTCGGCTAAATAGAAATCAGGTCAATGTAGTTCAGGAAGTTTTGGTAGCTGGGACTACCGTGGATTAATGTTGTTGATGTTGCTGCTATCGTTGTTACTGCGCATTGGCCCCCTTGTTACATCATGCTAAAACAAAATAAGAAGCTAGACTAAATTATGGTCTATGAACTGTAAACTCTTATCTATATCTTCAATTTTGTTCTTGATGTCTTGCTTTCTTGTCATCTTATGTTTCTTCCGGTGCTTCACTCTGTGGTATGGGTATTTTGACTTCTTAGAACACAAATTTCATCACTTTGTTATGTTTGCTGGGGATACTGCTTCCTTGATTTAAAGCTTGTTATGCAGGGGGTTCTTGTTGTAACCCTTGGTATTATTGAATTCTGCGTCGACCTTGAAATGTATTCCTCTGTTTTACGGGGGGGCTCCTGACTTGCATTTAAAAAGATGACACAACCTCCATTCTCCAGGTGGGTGTCCTGATTGTGATAACTTGCAATTAACACCACAGTTCTACGGGTGGGCTCCCGACTTATTCACTTTTGGAAATAACAACCTCCATTCTAATAGGCGGGCTCCTGACTTCTCCTTTGTTTAACATAATAATAACCTCCATTATACAGGCGGACTCCTGACTTCTCCAACTTAAAAATATTAACAACCTCCATTCTATAGGCGGGCTCCTGACTTCTTCTTTGCATTAAATACAACAACATCCATTCTACAGGCGGGCTCCTGACTTCTTCAATTTAAAATAACAACCTCTGTTCTAACAGGCGGGCTCTTGACTTCTTATTTGCATTAAATACAACAACCTCCATTCTACAGGCGGGCTCATGATTTCTCCAATTTAAAAATATTAACAACCTCCATTCTACAGGCGGGCTCCTGATTTCTTCTTTGAATCAACTACAACAACCTCCATTCTACAGTCGGGTTCCTGATTTCTTCAACTTAAAAATATCTTGAATTGATTTCCTTGTTTTCTTTGAGAAAATTTTCGACAATGACGAAAATTTTCGACAATGACGAAAATTTTCTGCCCCAGTTTTGCTGATATTCCTTGTGGCATATCTTTCTTCTATCATCAACATTCCCTTTTACCTGCTTCAAATTAAAGAAAATTTGTTAGTTTATAATGCGGTGAGTGGCCGTGCCACTCCTGCTGGGAATTGTTTTTCCCTTTCCCTGTTCTAAGTTCTCGAAACTTGTTGGGGATGATGTTATTTGCTGGGAATGATAATTTTGTTGGGGGATGGTTTTTTCATTTATCCCTTCCCTTTTCTGTGTTTCAAAACTTGCTGATGAAACTCAAAATCACTTTCTTCAGAAGGATTCATTTTCCCTCAATATTGATGAGATAGAAATGTTATCAACTGGGGATAGCGTTGTTGAGGATAAAACTGCAGGGGGTTATTTTGCTTGGGGATGCATTTTCCTTCTTTCCCTCCCCGCTTCGTGTTGTCCGCCCATCTTGGGACTTGGTTGATAATCTGTCGGAGTTATTTACGTATCTTGAAAATCTACTGGGGATTCCTTTGGAACTTGATTCGCGATTTTCTTGACTGCATCTTTCAGGACTTCTCAATTTCCTAACATTCCAAACCAATTTGGTATGTCCTACCCTCGTTCTGCTTCACACCAATTCGGCAACTAATAGTAAGCTCTGAAAAGTCTTTCTCAATAACTTGGACAAAAATCTTGAAACAAAGTCAATGAAAGGATAGAAAAAAAAAGGAAGCTTTCTGAACAAATGCTAGGAAAAGGCAAAAAGGAACTTATCTGAATGGTATAACCGGTCCCAACGATCATGTCGTTCATTCTGGATTAATCAACCAAGTATATTTGTATCAATTAATCTTTCTGACCTCATTTGCTGAGGATGAACAGGTGCCCAACTCTTTTCCAAATGCGAATCCTTTCCACCAATCTATCTTGTCGCCTTATAGTGCCCTTCGAGGGGTTTTCACTAATGAGACTCTCTCATTTCTCTCAACTCCCGTCGTCTTATGGTGCCCGTGAAGGTTTTCCCCGATAAGACTCTCTCATTTTATTTCTTCTTAGCTTTCATCGCCTTATGGTGCCTGTTAAGGATTTCACCGATAATACTCTCTCATTTTAGTTTTTATCGGCTGGAGATTAGAGCGGTACGGATAAGATTCTCTCTACTGGGGATTCTTCTGGCTATCAATTCCTTCAACTTATGATTCCTATTCTGCTAGGGATCAGCGTGTTACTCTCAGTTTTCATTTGCCTGACTGGGTATTTCCCCGATACTGATCGGGAGATCTTTTTAGGACATCTCATATGGGTTTTTGTGTGGGTCTTAAAAAGAAAAGAGTCTCAAGAATTCAAAATAACTCTGAATGGGTGAAACATTACAACTCTCGGAATCAAAACTCTTTTCATAAAAACAACATAACTTATGCCCCAGTTTCTTGTTTGGGGAAGGATTGACTTTTATTTACACTATGACCGAGCCGTGAGGCGCCTACGTATCCTCTTTGAGGAATCAGGTCAAACGTAGTTCACTAGATTCCTTTATATTTCTTGTGACTCTCTTTTATTTAAATATTTTTTCTTTTCTTTTATCTTTCCGTTATTGATTCCAAGAGAGGGATATGAAAGACTAAATAAGGCTCAAAATGGTGAAAGCAAAGGTTAAAGTGTTTGGATAGAAGAAAGAATTGCCTCCGTCATTTCATTATCCGATAAACACCAAGTACAAGCAAATAAATGAAACAAAGATTATAATTAAGAAATTACACGTAATATCTCTTGACCGCATCAGAATTGATAGCCATGTCGATACATCTTCCTTCGACATCTGTCAGACATAAAGCACCATTGGACAACACTCTGGTCACAATATACGGCTCTTGCCAGTTCGGAGCAAACTTGTCTTTTGTCTCGGCCTGATGTGGGAGGATCCGTTTCAATACTTGCTGCCCTACTTCAAATTTTCTGGGACGTACCTTCTTATTGTAAGCTCTTGCCATTCTCTTCTGATACAATTGGCCATGACATACTACTACCAATCTATTTTCATCAATTAAGCTCAACTGCTCCAATCGGGCTTTGACCCGCTCATCATCGTCAATTTCAGATTCATCGACAATTCAGAGGGATGGAATTTCAACTTCTGTTGGTATCACTGCTTCAGTTCCGTACACCAACAAGTAAGGAGTTGCACCTACTGAAGTGCGGACAGTAGTGCGATAACCCAACAATGCAAATGGTAGTTTTTCATGCCATTGCCTAGAACCTTCTACCATCTTTCTCAATATCTTCTTTATATTCTTGTTTGTTGCCTCAACCGCGCCATTTGCTTTGGGACGATATGGGGTGGAATTACAATGTGTAATCTTGAACTGTTGACATACTTCTTTGATCAAACCACTGTTAATATTAGTGTCGTTGTCCGTGATGATCACTTTCGGAATCCCAAATCTACAGATGATATGGGAATGAACAAAATCCACCATTGTCTTCATGGTCACTGACTTGAAAGTTTTAGCTTTAACCCATTTTGTGAAATAGTCAATGGCTACCAGAATGAACTATGACCATTGGAAGCTACAGGTTCTATAGGTCCAATAATATCCATACCCCAGGTAACAAATGGCCATGGTGACATTGTATGCAATTCTATTGGCGGAGAATGAATCAATCCCCGTGTATCTGACACTGATGGCATTTACTTACAAAATTGATACAATCACATTGTCACGACCCAAACCCCGGTCGTGATGGCGCCCAACACTTTGCTAGGCAAGCCCGACCATGTTATCCATTAAACCAGCCAATTATTAATTACAGATGATCAATTAGACTTAAATAGCATGTTTTTATATCAAACGATAAACGTGGAAGTAGAAGCATACAAAATACGGTCCCAACCAAATCGTGATGTCACAAGTCTGAGCCTCTATAGATGAAATATCCTATACAAACAATTCTAGGCAAAATGAAGACAACAAAATGATAAAGAGGGAGAAAACGGGTCCTGCGAACGTCGGCAACCACCTCGAAGTCTCCACAGAATAGTAATGAATAAGCAGCTGCGACAGCTCAACTGCTCTCTGGCACTTGTGAATCTGCACAAAAAGTGCAGGGGAGTGGGGTGAGTATATTTCAACTCAGTGAGTAATAATAATAAATAATAACTGAAAATAAGAACACTTGTACTATCACTAAACAATTCTAAGGGTAACCTCACAGCTAAGTCATTGTCACACCTCCTTTTTCCGCACCCGCGAGGGCACGAGGGAGTTTTTCCAATTAAAGGACAATCGAGACGGGATCCATTTATTAAATTCAGAGTCGCCACTTGGAAAAATAATGGTGTCCCAAGTCACCGGTCTGATCCCGAACCGAGGAAATTTATGACTTTGTAATATGGTCTGCGAAACTAGAAACCTGGATAAGGAATTCTGTTAACCCGGGAGAAGGTGTTAGGCACTCCCGGATTCCGTGGTTTTAGCACGGTCGCTCAACTGCACTTTTTGCTTTTATCTGATTTCTTTATATATTTTAACTATGTATTTTTAATGCTCCGCTTTTATTTTTAGAAGAATTGCGACGTCACAAAAACACATTTCGAATCACAGCGCAACCGGTACGCCTGTGACTTTAATGCGTTTCAGTTTCGCCGGGAGTAAGATTTGGGTCACATAAATGCGCACCCGTATTTAGGAAAGTAATTTCATTTCAATTCGTGCCTAAAGAGTCTATCGTCTGTTTAACTTTGGGAAAGGACCGTGAAATTCACTAAACGGTCTTTCCAAATCTAAGTTCTCATGACAATTATTCGAGGGCCCCGTGTGTTTTTGTTCTCTCACGAGTTCCATCTCATTGTTTATTTGAAGGTCGACCCATAGATATTACCTTTTCGTATATGTTTCATCTCTAATTATAAATCGTGAGTGAAACCTAGTGACTAATTGTTATTTAAGCATTATTCGGTTAAATCTTATATTTGAACTTCTCATTTCTAGCTACTTTGATTTCTGTCAATGACTTGGGCGAATCGATTAAACTAAGAAAATTTTATAACGTCAAATGTACGAATACTTATACTAATGTTTCAACTGGATTTTAGAGTGACTGGTGTCAATTATCCCTTTAAACTAACTTATCCTAATTTAATCAACGAGGTGAAATTCGAGTTTCAAGTTCAAGTCTAATTCCAAACAAAAGGGGGTAAACCTCTTAATTCTCACCACTACCTAACTCGGAAGCCCAAACTTATGCTATGTCAAAATATATATACCAAAATCCTTCAATTGTACCCAATTGCCGACAAGTGGACCTAATGTTTTGTTTTAACAACTATTGAGCCTCACATTAATCCCCAACATTTAAATCACTAACATTCGAGAACTACCAACTTTATCTCAATCGACTTCAACCAACGATATTATGACGGGGAATTTTGAAATAACACACTAAAATGGAAGGTGATTATTATCCCTACTGAAGTACTACATTTAAACTAATGATGCAAACTTAAATCAAGAACCTACAACTAGCAGATTTTCATGCTACTGGGAATGAATTGAAATGGATCAACAATCCACAAAGATATACATACATGTCTATTATCCGTATGGCATGAGATTTAAGAACTAATATTCATTACATTTACTTAACTACAATCTGTCCATTTGGATAACAGAAAAACCTATCAATACATATGAATCTGTGAGCATCTCATTTTCAGACTTCTCTTCCCAGTTACATCAAAATAAGCTCATAAATGTGTACCTGGGTATTGAAGAGCAAAAGAAAAGGAGGTCAGTGATGAAGTGGCAAGCAATTCACAGCAACAGCAGTAGTGAACCAGCAGCAACAAACACACAACAGCAATACCAACAGCAGTAACCAAACTCAGCACCAGCAGTGGCCCAAATACCACAACACTCAGCAACAAACACAACACTCCAAACCAGTAACAGTCAAACACAATACCACACAGCAAACCAGGGCCAATGACAAACAGAAGCAGACACCCAGCAACAAGTCCAGAGGCCAAATGGCAATAAACCAATACAAAAACCCAATCCAAGCTTAATAAAACAATGAACCAGTGAAGAAGCACAATGTTTTCTTCCTTCTTTTCCCTTAAACTATCTCCCTCAAAGTTGTGTATGTATTGTTTGTATATGAAATCTGTGTCTGTTTTTTTCAGTCTCCTGTTTTTCCTCTAAGGTCCCCCTGGATATCAAACAATGTCTCCTACTTATAGTTTTGAATTCCCTCCTGAATGCCTGCCACCAATTAAACTACTACCCCTGCCCACTCCTATCTCTGCCAGCCCATTATCCTCCCTGTTTTCACCACTAAGTTTTGCTTAAATATGGGCTTTAATTAATTAAAAAATGTGAAGTACAAACCTGGTGGAGTGTCCTGCTGTGATAGCAGGCTCCACTAGGCTGTCTTATGGGCGAGAGATTAAACAAATGGCCTTAATCCAACCCTAACACTTACATTCAGTTAAATCCTAATCCAGAATCAAACAGATAACAACCCTAATGGTGAATTGCATACGGGCAGACAGGGTGGTGAACAATCATACAAATAAATTAACTCGTTGAGGACATTAAATAAACTACGCATATAAAGCAATTAGCATTGAATTCAAACAGATAAAGATGGGGATTGACCGAACAAAAGGGTCTATTGGAGAGGAAGAACAGAACAGAAAAAGCAAGAAAATAGAATTCAACTGATTTAAAAAACGGAATATGAAGAAATAAAAGAAGAAATACCATAAGAGAAGACAAATCCGCACTTGAACGGACCCGGACCCGTCTTGGGTTCAATTCAACTTGGACTTGGATTCTTCATTTTTTTAGGCCAATGGACCTTAATTGAGATGTTTTCAACAATGAAAACATCCCAATTAAGGTCTATTAGACCTCAATTAGGCAGAAATCGAAATCTAGGGTTCATGGCCGAGATTTTGGGGCTCGACTGGTTCTGGCAAGATTCGAGCCAAACCAAGGCCGGTAGGGGTATGAGGGAGGTGAGGGGAAGCTATGGTGTGATTTTGAAGTGGTTTGGGATGGATGTTCAAGTTCCGACGAACTTCGAATTGATATTCGAAGTGTTCGAGCAACATTCGAAACTAACCAACGCCGGATCCGTGTAGAGGGGCTTTGGGAGAATCCATGGTGTTAATTTGACGGTATTTGGCCACCGTCCGTCGCCGTGGGCGATTTCAGGCGGCGGAGGACGGCGGAGTGAGATCTGGTCTCTAAAGGCTTCTGAGAGACGAAGAGAGGGGGGGTTCTGAGGGGGCGGGGTAGGGTTTAGGAATATATACCAAACGGGGGATTGGATCCAGGCCGTTGGATCGATTTAGATCGACGGCTTGGATCAACCCACTTAACGAAACGAAGTCGTTTGAGTAGGTTTTGGACCGGGCAGGTTTTTGTGTGGATATGGGTTGGGATGCAGGGGCGATTGGTGACCGTTGGATCAAAACGGATTGACCGGCTTGGATAAACTGGCCAATTACGGCGTCGTTTGGATATCTCTTGGAGATGGCCTGAGCCGGATTTGGCTTGGGCCTGGGTCGTTCAGCCTTTCTTGGGCCTGTTTGCACACATTTATTCCTAATTTTATTAACTAACTCTAATTAAACCATAATCTACCTTAACTAATCAATTTAAAAGGGAATGCAATTACCCCTATTAATTAAACACTTGATCATCGACACAATTTATGCACTCAAATAAAAACCACATGAGGATTGAGGTGCACACACTTTGATTTCTTACAATTAATTCCTATGTCCGATTTATTCTCATAATGCGCCCTTAATTCCCAAATATGCAATGCGTATTTTTTGTATTTTCTAGCTACATAAACACACATACCAATGCTAATCCTCCGGAGAGACGGCACAAAATCCACAAAAATCAAGTGTAGCCCAAAACTATTTTATTTTGAATTTTTGGGAGTAAATCTCACGTAGGGCAAAAATCACGTGCTCACAAGCTGCCCCTCTTTGCGCGGATACATGAAGAGTTTTCGTGCAAAGATAAGTGAGCGGATATGAGCGATTTTTGCCCATTCAAGCACTCCGTATGAAGCATTTTGGAAAAGTTTGACCGAACCTTGCCTCAAAAGGTCTCCTACATATCCCTGGCTAAAAGGGAATCAGGTCATTGTAGTTCGGGAAGTTTTTGGTAGCTGGGACTACCATGACTGTTGTGATCTTGCTGTTACTGCTGTTACTGCTGGCGCCACTGCTTAACTGATCCCCTTATTACATAGTGCTAAACGAAAAATAAGAAGCTAGACTAAGTTACAGTATTGCAAATTATTATCTATCCTTTCAATTGGATTTTGTCATGTTCCTTGCCATCCTGCTGTCTCTGATGTTTCTTCACATGCTTCTTCTCTTCTAACAATTGTTATTTCGGCCTATCTTGATTGCCGAACTCCGACCGTTGGTCCCTTCCTTTGTAATCTTCGAACTATTCTTCTTCGAAGTTTGTACCTATCTTTCTGATCCTTGTTGTCTTCCTTTCGATTATATACTTGGATTCACGCTGGGGATTTCCGTTATACGCTACCGCTTTCCTCAACCGACTTCAACAATAAATCGCCACTCCATTCTTCAGGCGGGCTCCCTGACTTCAATTACAACTTCAAAATAAATCGCCACTCCATTCTTCAGGCGGGCTCCCTGACTTCAACTACAACTTCAAAACTAAATCGCCACTCCATTCTTCAGGCGGGCTCCCTGACTTCCACTACAACTTCAAAATAAATCGCCACTCCATTCTTCAGGCGGGCTCCCTGACTTCAACTATAACTTCAAAATGAATCGCCACTCCATTCTTCAGGCGGGCTCCCTGACTTCAACTATAACTTCAAAATAAAATCGCCACTCCATTCTTCGGGCGGGCTCCCCGACTTCAACTACAACTTCAAAATAAATCGCCACTCCATTCTCCAGGCGGGCTCCCTGACTTCAACTACAACTTCAAAATAAATCGCCACTCCATTCTCCAGGCGGGCTCCCTGACTTCAACTACTACTTCAAAATAAAATCGCCACTCCATTCTTCAGGCGGGCTCCCTGACTTCAACTACAACTCACTAATTTCATCCTATCCCGATCACCTTCCTTTGCCTTTTGTACCATTTTCTTCTTCCTGCATTGCCTCTTGGGCCACCTTCTCTTCTGAATTATCTTGTCTTGGAATTGCCTTCACCTTGAGCCGTGCTACTTTCCTTTGGCTGCTGGAGATATCTTCGGAACTGCCTATTTACCTGCTAGTGATGATGCTGCTGGGGAAGTATTCTTTATTTCCTTCACCCCTCATTCTCTCTCGGACTCGCCGGGGGTTGAAATGTCATTAACCCTTTTCCTCTTCCTTCTTCCCAGACCTCCTCTAGGACTATGCTTTGGCCTCCTTGAAAAGCTTATGGGATATAATGCTGCTGGGGGAATCTCAGAGTTAGTGTTTCATTTTCCAACGACTGTTGGGGATGATACCAGGCTCAAAGATCACCCCTCCTGTTTTCCGGCCTCTCTCAATACCATTCTGCTCGGAACGGGCATTTCCCGAAATCTCGCGTTGTTCTCCATCCTTATCCACTGGGTGTTTTGCTTTCAAGAAAATTT
The DNA here is from genome assembly GCA_032618575.1 of Nicotiana noctiflora. NCBI lineage: Eukaryota > Viridiplantae > Streptophyta > Magnoliopsida > Solanales > Solanaceae > Nicotiana > Nicotiana noctiflora. The sequence goes on from JASVEL010005594.1 coordinate 71,397, forward strand.
TCGCAATCGGAGAAAATTTTGTGCCCCAGTTTGATGACCTTCTACGTGGCGTGCTTTTCCTGCCGACGAACCCTATTTTCCTGCTTTAAATCAAAGAAAATTTGTTAGTTTCAAAACGCAGTGAGTGGTCGTGCCACTCTTGTTTGGGGCTATTTTCCTTTTCTCTTTCAGCTGCTTGGCCTCCCTCGAACTTTTGGGAGCGCCGCTGACACTTGCTGGGGATGATGCTCTTTCCACAGATGGTTTCTCATCTCTCCCTTTTATTCCAACCTTTGGTTTGATCCGACTCTTTTTAGCCGGTGATCTGTTGTTCCAATCTTACTATCGGAACGACTTCTGCCTTATTGCCTCGTTCCACGCCTGTTCATTTTCATTATACTGCTTTGGGAGACTTGGTAGTAAGCTTTGAAAAATCAATTTTCGAAAGCGAAGGAAAAAGAAAAAGAATGCTGACCGCAAATGACAAAAGAAAAGGAAAACTTTTGTGAACTCAGAAAATAAGAAAAACTTATCTGAATGTGTGACTGATCCAATGGTTATGCCGCGCCTTTGAGGTTAATCTACCCAGTCTATTCATGTCAATCACTTTCTGATGACCGCGTTTTGCTAGAAGCACATGAATGTCCCAACCTCGTCTCATGCAGACATCTTGTAACCACCTCGCCTTGTCACCTCATAGTGCCCTTTGAAGGGTTTTCACTAATGAGATTCTCTCATTTCTCTCTATCTCACGTCGCCTTAGGGTGCCCGTAAAGGTTTTCACCGCAAGACTCTCTCATTTTATTTCTCTCAACTTTCTTCGCCTTAAGGCGTCCGCGAGGGTTTTCACCGTTAAGACTCTCTCATTTTCGCTTTCCTTTCCCTGCGGTGGGGGTATCACCCATGAGATTCCCTCTAGAGCATTATCCATTTTCAGCTTGTGCATCCTGGATTCAATCGAGGGTTGGAATGTCACTTTTGGCTTTCATTCGCACGACTTGGCATTTCTCGAATACTGATCGAGAGGTCTTTTTGGTTCTTAATGTGGTTTCTGCGCGTGAGGCTAAAGAAAAAGGGGTTCAACCTCAACGGTTAGCTCATTACAACTTTCGGAATCCACACTATCTTTCAAACGAAACAATGACTTCTGCCCCAGTTTTGTTGCTTGGGGAATCTTTGATTTTTATTTTATTATGACCGAGCCGTGTGGCGCCTACGTATCCTTCTTGAGGAATCAGGTCGAACGTAGTTCACTTTTTCTTGTGTCTTTTCTTTGTTTCTTTTCTATTTTGTTACACATCTTCCTTGGTGATTCCGAAAGAGGGTATATGAAAGAATTATTAAGGCTCAAAGGGGAAAACAAAGGTTAAAGTGTTTGAGTAGTAGAAAAATTGCCTCTGTCATTTCATTCTCCGAAAAATGCCAAAATACACACAAACGAAACCAATCGTTGACAAATACATTAAAGAATTACACATAATATCTCTTGACTGCATCGGAATTGATGGCCATATCAGTGCATCTTCCCTCAATATCAGTTAGACATAGCGCGCCGTTGGATAATACCCTAGTCACAACAAACGGTCCCTGCCAATTTGGAGCGAACTTGCCTTTCGCTTCGGCCTGATGTGGTAGAACTCTCTTCAACACATGTTGTCCTACTTCAAATTTCCTGGGACGTACCTTCTTGTTATATGCTCTTGCCATTCTCTTTTGATACAATTGGCCATGACATACTGCTGTCAATCTCTTTTCATCGATCAAGCTCAATTGCTCTAATCGGGTTTTGACCCACTCATCATCGTCAATCTCGGCTTCAGCGACAATTCGGAGGGATGGAATCTCAACTTCCGCGGGTATTACTGCTTCAGTCCCGTATACCAACAAGTAAGGAGTTGCACCTACCGAAGTCCGGACGGTAGTGCGATAACCCAACAGCGCAAATGGTAACTTTTCATGCCATTGCCTAGACCCTTCTACCATCTTCCTCAATATCTTCTTTATATTCTTGTTTGCTGCCTCAACCGCACCATTTGCTTTGGGACGATATGGTATGGAATTTCGGTGTGTAATCTTGAACTGTTGACATACCTCTTTCATCAATCCACTATTAAGATTTGCACCGTTATCTGTGATGATTATCTTTGGAATTCCAAACCTACAGATGATGTGGGAATGTACGAAGTCTACCACCGCCTTCTTGGTTACTGATTTGAAGGTTTCAGCCTCTACCCACTTGGTAAAATAGTCGATCGTTACCAGAATGAACCTATGACTATTGGAAGCCGCAGGTTTTATAGGTCCGATAACATCCATACCCCACGCAACAAACGGCCATGGTGCCGACATTGTATGCAATTCGGTCGGTGGAGAATGAATCAAATCTCCGTGTATCTGACACCGATGGCATCTTCGCACGAAACTTATACAATCACGCTCCATAGTGAGCCAGTAATATCCTGCTCGAAGAATCTTCTTTGCCAATACATACCCGCTCATGTGTGGTCCACAAACTCCGGAGTGTATATCCGTCATCACTGTTGTGGCTTGACTCGCATCTATACATCTTAACAATCCCAAATCTGGGGTTCTTTTGTACAGTACCCCTCCACTAAGGAAAAATCCGTTCGCCAAACGCCGAATAGAACTCTTTCGATCTCCCGTTGCCTGCTCTGAGTATATTCCTAACCCGAGGTACTCTTTGACATCATGAAACCATGGCTCGCCATCCATCTCTTCTTCTATCATATTACAATAAGCATGTTGATTCCGGACCTGGATATGTAACGGATCGACACGAACCTTGTCCGGGTGATGTAGCATTGACGCCAAAGTAGCCAAAGCGTCGGCAACCTCATTATGCATCCTTGGGATATGTCTGAATTCTACCGACCGGAAACGCTTAGTCAGATCATGCAAACACTGACGATATGGGATAAGCTTTAAATCTCTGGTTTCCCATTCTCCCTGAATCTGATGTACCAAGAGGTCCGAGTCCCCCAAGACCAAGACGTCCCGTACATCCATGTCCACCGCTAATCGCAATCCCAAGATACATGCCTCGTACTCAGCCATATTATTGGTACAATGAAAACGCAATTGAGCAGTAACAGGATAATGATGTCCTGTTTCAGAGATGAGCACGGCCCCTACTCCGACTCCTTTTGCGTTCGCCGCTCCGTCGAAGAAAAGCCTCCACCCTGGATCCTCGGTTATTTCCAACCCATCAATTTCCAGTACTTCTTCGTTCGGAAAATACGTCCTCAGAGGTTCGTATCCGTCATCAACAGGATTCTCAGCTAAGTGATCGGCTAGGGCTTGAGCTTTCATAGCCGTCCTTGTCACGTATATGATGTCGAACTCTGTAAGTAATATTTGCCATTTTGCTAACCTCCCCGTAGGCATAGGTTTCTGGAAAATATACTTCAACGGATCCAAACGCGAAATGAGGTAAGTGGTGTAAGAAGACAAATAATGTTTTAACTTGTGGGATACCCAAGTCAAAGCGCAACATGTCTTTTCCAGATGAGTGTACTTGACCTCGTGGACCGTGAATTTCTTACTGAGGTAGTAAATGGCCCGTTCCTTCCTACCAGTAAGATCATGCTGCCCCAGTACGCAGCCGAACGAATTCTCCAAAACCGTCAGATAAAGAATCAGGGGTCTACCCGGTTCAGGCGGAACTAGTACGGGTGGGTTTGACAAGATACCCTTTGATTTGGTCGAACGCTTCCTGACATTCTGTCGTCCATTCTATCGCAGCGTCTTTCTTCAACAGACGGAATATGGGTTCACAGGTTGCTGTAAGTTGAGCAATAAACCTACTGATGTAATTTAACCTTCCCAACAGACTCATTACCTCTGTTTTATTTTTTGGCGGGGGTAGCTCTTGAATGGACTTGATTTTGGATGGGTCCAACTCAATGCCCCGTCGGCTGACGATGAATCCTAGCAACTTTCCTGATGGAACTCCGAATGCGCATTTGGCCGGATTGAGCTTGATGTCGTATCTTCGAAGTCTTTGAAAGAACTTCCCGAGGTCGGCAACGTGGTCTTCTCGACGTCTAGATTTTATGATCACATCATCCACGTACACTTCAATTTCTTTGTGTATCATGTCATGGAATACCGTAGTCATCGCCCTCATGTATGTTGCCCCTGCATTCTTCAAACCAAACGGCATCACCCGGTAGCAATAAGTCCCCCACGGTGTGATAAAAGCCGTCTTTTCTGCGTCCTCTTCATCCATCAAGATCTGATGATATCCCGCATAACAGTCTACAAAGGACCCGATTTCACGTCCAGCGCAATTATCAATCAGGATATGGATATTGGGAAGCGGGAAATTGTCCTTAGGACTTGCCTTGTTGAGATTGCGGTAGTCCACGCATACTCTGATCTTTCCGTCTTTCTTTGGCACCGGTACTACGTTAGCCAACCATTCAGGGTATCGAGTGACGCGAATGACTTTCGCCTGCAACTGCTTGATTACTTCCTCCTTGATCTTTACACTCATCTCCGTCTTGAATTTCCGCAGTTTTTGCTTGACGGGAGGATATGCCGGATCAGTGGGTAATTTATGAACCACTAGATCAGTGTTGAGTCCTGGCATGTCGTCGTACGACCATGCGAAAATGTCTTTAAACTCCATGAGTGTTTTGATCAACTCTTCTCTCAGGTTGGGTTCAATATGGACACTTATTCTGGTTTCTTTGACGTCATCCGCGTTCCCCAGATTAACGGCCTCAGTATCATTTAAATTTAGTTTGGGTTTTTCCTCGAAGTGACTTAATTCTTCACCGATTTCTTCTACGGCTTCATCATCGCCGTACTCGGACTCACTCTCGTCACTTCTTATTTCATGCGTTATTATTTCCAAACCCGATTGACTTTCTAGACTGGGTTGATTAATCTTTAAGCACGCCATATCATTAAGATCAGTTGAAAGAAGGCTGTTCAGAAAAGTAAAAAGAAGGAAAATAAACAAAATTAGACGCGAAGGGAATAAAATTTCATTAATGGGAACAGTACAAGGAAAAACACACTTGCAAACTCAAATCAAAATGAACTAAAACAAACGGATTTTACTCCGGGGACAACCCCCAACATGAAATTTCGAAAGAAAACAATCCAAAACAAACTACCAAGACTCCTTCCGGACAGGGAGAGGAGTAGCCTTCCAATTATTCAGCTTTGCTTTCGGTCCCACAAACTATATCTCGGCATGGCTGGATCCTCCACCATCCTCGAGCATACATACATCTGCGAATAGGTCCTCAAACTTTCTTAATAACTCTTCGTCTAGCCTAACCATAGGACCGGGAATCTTTGTCGTCGGATGTCCTCTTACTCCAGACCTGACGAAAGATTGGGAAAGGCGTGGAACAGGCTTCGGGAGCACCCATGTCTTCTGCTTATTCCTCTTGGCTTGCTGGATGTCCTCCGATGTTGGCTTGAATCCCAAGCCGAAGGTTCCTACGTTTTCGACCACAGATACCGGTTGTATGATTCCTTGCAGAGATGCACCTAGACCTTTGCCGGGTATGAAACCATGTCTCAACATTTCATGAGCCACCATGACGTCCGCAGTAATTATTCCGTCATTGGGAATGCATTCCCCTTCTGGAACTCGGTTGGCGGATACCACATCGCAGATCTGGTATACCCATGGCCCAACATCTTCTTCCGTCTCAACGAAGGGGACGATGGTGCCCGGTTGTAGATCATTCTCTCCATGGACGACGATCTCCTGTTGGTCCCACTCAAACTTGACGAGTTGGTGTAGGCTGGATGGAACTGCTCTTGCGGCATGGATCCACGGTCGCCCTATCAGAAGGTTATATGACACTACCATGTCCAGCACCTGGAATTCCATGGTGAACTCCACCGGTCCAATTGTCAAGATTAACACTATGTCCCCGACCGATGCCTTGCCTCCTCCATCAAACCCTCGAACACATATGATGTTTTTGCGTATCCTGTCGATGTCCACTTTCAACTTGTCCAGTGTAGAGAGAGGACAGATGTTAGCACTGGATCCATTATCGACAAGGACTTTGGTAACCACCGACTCCTCACACTTTACCGTAAGATATAAAGCCTTGTTGTGCTCGCTGCCTTCCTCAGGCAACTCATCATCGGTGAAGGTGATCCGATTCGCTTCGAAGATCCTATTGGTGATCTTCTCCAAATGATTCACTAAGATTTTATCAGGTACATGGGCCTCATTCAAAACTTTCATCAAAGCTTGCCGATGTTCTTCGAATGTATCAGCAAGGACATCAATGAGATTTGCGTAGGGGTTTTCTTCAGCTGTTCTAAAACAGAATAGTCATGCAGCTTCATCTTTTTCAAGAATTCTTCCGCCTCTTCATCGGTTATCGGCTTTTTCAATGTTGCCGGAGTGATCTTCCTCAATTCCGCAGGGGCAAAACATCTCCCCGAGCGGGTCAAACCTTGCGCTTCGCAAACTTCCTCCTTCACTTCCTTTCCTTTGTAGGTTGTCGTAATCCGAGCATAATTCCATGGAATAGCTCGGCTATCGGTTATTGGCAACTGTATTGTTGGCTTGATGATGAAAGGATCCGTTCAAACGCCTGCTACCGTCAAGACGGGTTTGGTTGCTACCCCTGGTACAACTATTTTTGCTTCCCCCGGCTTCACCGGTACTTCGTTCACACTTCCCTTTTCTGCTTCCAACCCCCTTTGTACGTCCTTCTGGCAAGTGGATGACTCATCAAGGCTCGGCCCCTTTCTCATTCCTACCCCGCTAGACTTGATCATCATTACAGTCCGAGAGGCTTTCTCCTTTCCTTCTTCTACCCGTACCAACTCGATCATGTTGGTCTCATGATGAGTTGGAAGTGGATTTTGGTTGATGTTGGGCTCGGTTGGAGTCTGGACCTCAATCCTGCGAGTGTCGATGAGTTCCTGGATGGCTGTTTTCAACCTCCAACACTTTTCCGTGTCGTGTCCCGGACATCCTGAACAGTATGCACAATTTACTGAATGGTCCAGGTTCTTTGGAAGAGGGTTTGGTAGCTTAGCTTCAACCGGATTTAGCAACCCTACTTGCTTCAACCGGTGGAACAAATTGGTGTAAGACTCTCCCAGGGGAGTGAAAGTCTTTGGCCTTGGCGCCCTGTCACTCTTGAATGCTTGGTTCGGACGAAAACCAGCGCCCGAGGGGTTTCTGTAAGCTCTTGGGGGTGGATAATTGCTCTGCGGGTTTGGTGCACGCCACGGGGCATGGACGGGAGGTGCGGCATATGACTGAGCATGATGGACAGTGAAATGGGGATCAGGTGCCGGATAGTAGTGTTGCGGGTAGTTGTATAGATTGTGGAGGTAATTTTGGTGGTGAGGTTGTGGCGGGTTATATTGGGGTGCGGGGCCTCTGTTTCTGAACCATGTTCCGGACTCGGCTGTCGCGACTTCTTCCTTCCTCCTTTTCCCAAGCACTCCTCCGGTACCATTTTGAATAGCTTGGGTGGTGGCTTTCAATGCTGAGTAGCTCATGATCTTGTTGGCTTTCAAGCCTTCCTCGATCATAGCCCCTATTTTTATCACCTCAGTGAATGACTTGCCCACGGACGTTACCAGATGTCCGAAATAGGTTGGCTCTAGTGTCTGCAAGAAGTAATCCACCATCTCGCTCTCTCTCATAGGCGGATCTACCCTTGCTGCCTGTTCCCTCCAGCGAAAACCAAATTCTCTGAAACTTTCAGCGGGTTTCTTCTCTAATTTTAGCAATGATAAGCGGTCGGGGATTATTTCCAGATTGTACTGGAACTGGCCGATAAAAGCTTGAGCCAAATCATCCCTCGTAAACCATCTGCTGGGGTCCTGTCTAGTGTGCCACTCCAGCGCAGATCCTCCCAGACTCTGACCGAAGTAAGCTATCAGAATCTCGTCCCGTCCTCCGGCTCCTCGCATTTTACTACAAAACCCTCGAAGATAGGCTACTGGATCACCATGCCCCTCGTATAGGTCAAACTTGGGCATTTTGAACCCGGCCGGCAATTGGACATCTGGGAATGGACACAGATCCTTGTAAGCGACACTGACCTGGTTGCCCAAACCGTGCATATTCCTGAAGGACTGCTCCAGGCTTTTAACTTTTCTAATAACTTCCTCATGTTCCGAACTTTGGAAGTGCTTTTCCGGTTCTGCCGGGTTATCCCAGTGAGGGGTGTGTGGATGCGGTTCAGGAGCCCTAAAAGTAGGCTCTGGAGGATAGTAAGAGTTGTCATGGATCTGAACATGCGGCTCGCCGGCCGGCCTTTGTAGAGTAGCAGGTGGAGGTGCCACAAAAACAGGGGGTGGCTGGAGGAGGATTTTGTTTGGCTGGTGGAATTTGGGTGGCATAAGGGTTTTCCCCTTGATAGTATGGATAGATTGGGGCGCTTGTCGAAGGATCAAGTGGTGGGTGTTCTGGAGCTGATGCGAGAGTAGGGAGGTTTGGTGAGGACTGTCCCCTAGCCCAGGCTAGGTGCATCTCTGTTATCTGCTGTCTCAACCGATCTACCTCTTCTTTCATGATCTGTATCTTCGATTTCTCTTCCTCGAGACTTTTACCGGAGCTAGACATACATGCTGGAATTGGCCCTTTAGATCTAGTACGGTAATGGTGGCTGGCCAGTATATTCTGTCAAACCAACTGCTAAACTTTTTCTGGAAATGCAACAAACTTGTTAGTTTACCGAGTTTAACAGATATGTTATAGCACGTTGGATGTAATGCACCTAACCAAATAACCCTTTCTACATGTACTCATAACATGCGTCATTCCAGCTTTTCTCTTTTTCTCTTTTTCTTTTTTCTTCTTTTCTTTTCTCTTTTTCAACTATCCTTGAAAACCTTATTGTTATTAACCTTCGTATTCTTTTCCTTTCTTTTTAGTGGTGGTCGAATCTTATGTGGATTGCCTACGTATCACGTCCCCGCGTGAATCAGACCGAGCGTAGTTCTGGTAACAAGATTGTGGCAAAATTCAGTAACTTTTATATCAAATAAAACCTTAAAGTTACAAAACACGTCTTACAACAATCAGCAAAATAAAAGAAATGCTTGACTCGGGAAAGTAAAAATAAAAATGCCAACTAGCTTGACCCAATATTTCAAAAATATATTTTTAATCAAAATCTAATGCTCTAAAATTCCTGGGGGCCCGCGAGGCATCATTCGGCCTTGCCGCGGGCCTTGGTGTGAGGTCCTTGTGTAGTCCCCTTAATTCTCTCATGATCTGATGAACATAGCCCATAACTGAAGCAAAAAGGCCGGTGCGGGGCATTTGTTCACAAGCTAGGCACTTCATGGTGACATAATGCCCGATTTCTCCAATTCTGTCCTTGATCATGTTCCTTTCTCTGAGTAGCCGTTCTATCTGCTGGTTTTTCGCCCCTAATCTTTGAGCATTGTTGGTGACTTGGTCTATGAGCCTATCCACTTGTTCTTGCAGTTGGGCCATCAAATTGTGACAACGGTCGAGGTCGGCTCTAGCATCTCGGGCTTGCTTGAAAACCCGCTCCCTAAGGATAACATTTGCTTCCCTTAGACTAGTGATGGTCTCAGTGTAATCTTCTTCCACCCGTTGTAGGTGAAGTGCATGTTGATGTGCCTCCTTTCTCCAGCTAGCATGGATCCTCATTGTTTGGGCCTTCGAATCTTCTAATTCTCTTTGGACATCGGCAACTTGGCTTCTCAAACCCTTTATCAATTTTTCGTCTGTTCGACTCCTCAATTGTCTGTCAGCATCCCTTTTCATTTGCTGGATTTGAGCTCTCAAAAAGTCATTTTCTTGTGCCAACTTCATTTTATCTCCTTCGTTGGCGGCGGCTTGCACATCCATTTCAAATTGGAGCTCTTGGGTCCGTTGCTCTATCCTGCTGATCTTTGTTCTATAAGATTCTTCTCTGGCCAACCAGTCCCATTATTCTTGTGACGCTCCAGCAAACTCCCTGAGGTGAGGCCTTTTTGTGGGCCTTTGATGTTCTAGATCTCTGCTATACCATGCAGGGTATTCCGACGATACTTCACCCCGGGCTCGATCTCGCACCCGAGTGTCTATCTTCAATGTTTGACATTCACTCCAAATCTTTCGGACCAACGCTTCAGGGAACTGTCCTCCCGGTCCAATTTCAACCACATGTGGGCTGAGGTCTTCTTCTTTTGGGATTATTTGGCATCGTCCCAACTGTCTCAATACTCGACCTGGTGCGTAGGGCTGGATGTTGTTGAGGCCCATTAGCAACAAATATGATTCCGTGGCCGATGCATATATGACTTCTTCCACGGGTAGCCAGCCGAACGTCCATTCTATCTTGTTGGCTGGAATCAAACGCAAAAGTCGTATCCATCTGCTAACCCCCTCTGGCAAATCATGTCCCTCGACCCTCGTAGGAAATTCTTCTATACAGGTTTTCTTCGATGAACTATACCTCATAAACTGCGGATGACGACATAAGTGATCGATCATCCACATTTGGAGCAATACATTGCAAGCTTCAAAGAAGGCCCCTCCAGCTTTGCAGATAGTGAGTGCACGAGAGATATCCGATATTATCATGGGAGCCAAAGTACTGTTGTTCTGTTTCATCAAAGTGCTGACGACCCCTGCCACATGTATGTTGATATTCCCGTCCTTTCTGGGAAATATCAACGAACCCAGGAAAGCTATCATGAAGGCGATGCGTCTATGCTCTTCCCATTTTAACTAGTTGTCTCCGCTGCAGATTTTGCTTTTGTGTTTGTTGAAACCCCCATAATGACCATATTTGTCATATAGAAATGCTAAAGTGCAGAACCCTTCTGATAAGTCTGGGTTGTGTACAGTTCTGCAGATTTTCACCGTACCCAAAAACCTATGTACTGTCACTACCCTTGGTGCAATGAGATATTGTTCCCTCATAGGGACTTTTGGTCTTCCGACATATCCGACCAATTCTTCCAATGTTGGTGTGAGTTCAAAGTCTGAAAAGTGGAACACATTGTGTGCTGGATCCCAGAATGAGATCAAGGCTCGTATGATGTCTCCTCTCGGGGAATATTTAGTAGCCCCACTAGATCTCCCAGGTACAGCTTAACCGCGTCTTGTCCTTGCTCGCCCAAGTCGCTCCACCACCTATGCAAACTTAAGGGGACCTTGTTTATGATAGCTTCGGTTGTATTCTGACTCGTGCTCATTCTGCACATTTATTAAGGTATTTTTTAGATGAAAGAAAAATCTTTATTTGACCCAAACAAACTATCTTTTTCTTTTTTTAAAAAAAACGAAATGGGCCACAGGAATTGACTGATCAAAATATTAAGACTGATGAAAAGGTGGTCGTTGAGGCAAAATTAAATATCCTGGCATTCCGTCATCAAAAACTTATTTTGAAATATATGGAAGTTGGACCCGTTAAAGGCTGCCTACGTATCTCACACCTGGTGAGAATCAAACACGCGTAGTTCGGCCCGTCAACACAACTATTTTTCTTTTATTGACTGACAAAGAAAACACATTTTGTCAAGAAAACCATTTGTTGGCAAAGTCAACCTTCTGTCGTCTTTTATCGGCAAACTAAATTCATTGACTTGTTGGTAAAACATATTTTTGTATTTTCTGAAAAAATATTTATTTCCCCATACTATTTCTTTTTTTTTTTTTTTTTTTTCGCTTTTCTTCAGTATTTAAAAAAACAGGTCAGCATGCCAGTCTAAATAAATGCTCACAACAAATATGATATGGCAAGATGGTCTTTCATTTCGGGTTGCATGTCCTAGACGGACCCAACCCCTGTGTTGAGTCCCCTAAGTCGGATATGATGCAAATAAACGTCCTAAATCTAGGCTCAATATCCTGATGCTTTTCAATGGTACTAGACCGTGTACCCGAGCAGACAACTCGGATTTGAGGAGGGAGCTACGTACCAGGGACACGCGGGATCGTCCGGCTTTGTAACTTATCCTACCTCTTTTCTTATTTTGGTATTGACACTAACAGAAAGGGGAGTCTCAACCAGTAAGCACATCCCCGGGGTAAGAAGAGACGGGTTTTCGGCACAGTTTTATATACAGTTCACGCAATATCAAAGCGGTAAACATATAGCAATTTGTATATACAGTGCAACTAGTATCAAAGCGGTAGACATGTAGCACATTAATTAAACATGTAATAAAATCAGATATAGACAAAACAACAATTTAACTAAGCTCGAATTCTTAGACCCCGAACCGAAGTTCAGAGGTTTGTCCCCAGCAGAGTCGCCAGAGCTGTCACACCTCCTTTTTCCGCACCCGCGTGGGCGCAAGGGAGTTTTTCCAATTAAAGGACAATCGAGACGGGATCCATTTATTAAATTCGGAGTCGCCACTTGGAAAAATGATGGTGTCCCAAGTCACCGGTCTGATCCCGAACCGAGGAAATTTATGACTTTGTAATATGGTCTGCGAAACTAGAAAACCGGATAAGGAACTCTGTTAACCCGGGGGAAGGTGTTAGGCACTCCCGGATTCCGTGGTTTTAGCACGGTCGCTCAACTGCACTTTTTGCTTTTATCTGATTTTTTTATATATTTTAACTATGTATTTTTAATGCTCCGCTTTTATTTTTAGAAGAATTGCGACGTCACGAAAACACATTTCGAATCACAGCGCAACCGGTACGCCTGTGACTTTAATGCGTTTCAGTTTCGCCGGGAGTAAGATTTGGGTCACATAAATGCGCACCCGTATTTAGGAAAGTAATTTCATTTCAATTCGTGCCTAAAGAGTCTATCGTCTGTTTAACTTTGGGAAAGGACCGTGAAATTCACTAAACGGTCTTTCCAAATCTAAGTTCTCATGACAATTATTCGAGGGCCCCGTGTGTTTTTGTTCTCTCACGAGTTCCATCTCATTGTTTATTTGAAGGTCGACCCATAGATATTACCTTTTCGTATATGTTTCATCTCTAATTATAAATCGTGAGTGAAACCTAGTGACTAATTGTTATTTAAGCATTATTCGGTTAAATCTTATATTTGAACTTCTCATTTCTAGCTACTTTGGTTTCTGTCAATGACTTGGGCGAATCGATTAAACTAAGAAAATTTTATAACGTCAAATGTACGAATACTTATACTAATGTTTCAACTGGATTTTAGAGTGACTGGTGTCAATTATCCCTTTAAACTAACTTATCCTAATTTAATCAACGAGGTGAAATTCGAGTTTCAAGTTCAAGTCTAATTCCAAACAAAAGAGGGTAAACCTCTTAATTCTCACCACTACCTAACTCGGAAGCCCAAACTTATGCTATGTCAAAATATATATACCAAAATCCTTCAATTGTACCCAATTGCCGACAAGTGGACCTAATGTTTTGTTTTAACAACTATTGAGCCTCACATTAATCCCCAACATTTAAATCACTAACATTCGAGAACTACCAACTTTATCTCAATCGACTTCAACCAACGATATTATGACGGGGAATTTTGAAATAACACACTAAAATGGAAGGTGATTATTATCCCTACTGAAGTACTACATTTAAACTAATGATGCAAACTTAAATCAAGAACCTACAACTAGCAGATTTTCATGCTGCTGGGAATGAATTGAAATGGATCAACAATCCACAAAGATATACATACATGTCTATTATCCGTATGGCATGAGATTTAAGAACTAATATTCATTACATTTACTTAACTACAATCTGTCCATTTGGATAACAGAAAAACCTATCAATACATATGAATCTGTGAGCATCTCATTTTCAGACTTCTCTTCCCAGTTACATCAAAATAAGCTCATAAATGTGTACCTGGGTATTGAAGAGCAAAAGAAAAGGAGGTCAGTGATGAAGTGGCAAGCAATTCATAGCAACAGCAGTAGTGAACCAGCAGCAACAAACACACAACAGCAATACCAACAGCAGTAACCAAACTCAGCACCAGCAGTGGCCCAAATACCACAACACTCAGCAACAAACACAACACTCCAAACCAGTAACAGTCAAACACAATACCACACAGCAAACCAGGGCCAATGACAAACAGAAGCAGACACCCAGCAACAAGTCCAGAGGCCAAATGGCAATAAACCAATACAAAAACCCAATCCAAGCTTAATAAAACAATGAACCAGTGAAGAAGCACAATGTTTTCTTCCTTCTTTTCCCTTAAACTATCTCCCTCAAAGTTGTGTATGTATTGTTTGTATATGAAATCTGTGTCTGTTTTTTTCAGTCTCCTATTTTTCCTCTAAGGTCCCCCTGGATATCAAACAATGTCTCCTACTTATAGTTTTGAATTCCCTCCTGAATGCCTGCCACCAATTAAACTACTACCCCTGCCCACTCCTATCTCTGCCAGCCCATTATCCTCCCTGTTTTCACCACTAAGTTTTGCTTAAATATGGGCTTTAATTAATTAAAAAATGTGAAGTACAAACCTGGTGGAGTGTCCTGCTGTGATAGCAGGCTCCACTAGGCTGTCTTATGGGCGAGAGATTAAACAAATGGCCTTAATCCAACCCTAACACTTACATTCAATTAAATCCTAATCCAGAATCAAACAGATAACAACCCTAATGGTGAATTGCATACGGGCAGACAGGGTGGTGAACAATCATACAAATAAATTAACTCGTTGACGACGTTAAATAAACTACGCATATAAAGCAATTAGCATTGAATTCAAACAGATAAAGATGGGGATTGACCGAACAAAAGGGTCTATTGGAGATAAAGAACAGAACAGAAAAAGCAAGAAAATAGAATTCAACTGATTTAAAAAACGGAATATGAAGAAATAAAAGAAGAAATACCATAAGAGAAGACAAATCCGCACTTGAACGGACCCGGACCCGTCTTGGGTTCAATTCAACTTGGACTTGGATTCTTCATTTTTTTAGGCCAATGGACCTTAATTGAGATGTTTTCAACAATGAAAACATCCCAATTAAGGTCTATTAGACCTCAATTAGGTAGGAATCGAAGTTTAGGGTTCATGGCCGAGATTTTGGGGCTCGACTGGTTCTGGCAAAGTTCAAGCCAAACCAAGGCCGGTAGGGGTATGAGGGAGGTGAGGGGAAGCTATGGTGTGATTTTGAAGTGGTTTGGGATGGATGTTCAAGTTCCGACGAACTTCGAATTGATATTCGAAGTGTTCGAGCAACATTCGAAACTAACCAACGCCGGATCCGTGTAGAGGGGCTTTGGGAGAATCCATGGTGTTAATTTGACGGTGTTTGGCCACCGTCCGCCGCCGTGGGCGATTTCAGGCGGCGGAGGACGGCGGAGTGAGATCTGGTCTCTGAAGGCTTCTGAGAGACGAAGAGGGGGGGGTTCTGAGGGGGCGGTAGGGTTTAGGAATATATACCAAACGAGGGATTGGATCCAGGCCGTTGGATCGATTTAGATCGACGGCTTGGATCAACCCACTTAACGAAACGAAGTCGTTTGAGTAGGTTTTGGACCGGGCGGGTTTTTGTGTGGATATGGGTCGGGGTGCAGGGGCGATTGGTGACCGTTGGATCAAAACGGATCGACCGGCTTGGATAAACTGGCCAATTACGGCGTCGTTTGGATATCTCTTGGAGATGGCTTGAGCCGGATTTGGCTTGGGCCTGTGTCGTTTAGCCTTTCTTGGGCCTGTTTTCACACATTTATTCCTAATTTTATTAACTAACTCTAATTAAACCAAAATCTACCTTAACTAATCAATTTAAAAGGGAATGAAATTACCCCTATTAATTAAACACTTGATCATCGACACAATTTATGCACTCAAATAAAAACCACATGAGGATTGAGGTGCACACACTTTGATTTCTTACAATTAATTCCTATGTCCGATTTATTCTCATAATGCGCCCTTAATTCCCAAATATGCAATGCGTATTTTTGTATTTTCTAGCTACATAAACACACATACCAATGCTAATCCTCCGGAGAGACGGCACAAAATCCACAAAAATCAAGTGTAGCCCAAAACTATTTTATTTTGAATTTTTGGGAGTAAATCTCACGTAGGGCAAAAATCACGTCACAGTCATCTCTACGGCGAATACCCCTAAATTTCCAGTCCACATCTATCTCACCAAGGTCCCACACTCACCTAGTCCTCACTCGTACCGCTACGTCATACAGCCGATCTAATGTATATATATGTATACATATGTCTATAATGCGGCAGTGCGTAGCCCGCCGCGATGTATATATATAGGTATATATATATATATATATATATGTATAAGTATAACGGTGCGGCGTGCAGCCCGCTCCAATACATATAACGTTGCGGCGTGCAGCCCGCTCCATTTAACGTCGACGGCGCTCACTAAGGGTGTATACAGACTTCGCAGGGGCT
The DNA here is from genome assembly GCA_032618575.1 of Nicotiana noctiflora. Taxonomy (NCBI): domain Eukaryota; kingdom Viridiplantae; phylum Streptophyta; class Magnoliopsida; order Solanales; family Solanaceae; genus Nicotiana; species Nicotiana noctiflora. Next base: position 87,716 of record JASVEL010005594.1, read on the forward strand.
CCCTCGGCCCAAGCGCTATGATTCCGCGGCGTGCAGCCCGATCCACACATATATTACTGCGGCGTGCAGTTCGATCCAATATATATATACATATATAACTATACTGTTGCGACGTGTAGCCCTATCCCATAATATACTCTAGCGCCCACTGAGAATGTGTGCAGACTCAGACTCCGAAGGGGCTCCTACAGCCCAAGCGCAATAATACTGCAGCGTGCAATCCGTCCCACTTGTATATTATTGCGGCGTGATGTCCGATCCACATATACATCACTGCGGCGTGCAGCCCGATCCAACACATATAGTGCTGCGACGTGCAGCCCGATCCAATATAGGTATATATATAATACCTCATAATGGGTCCTCGACCCTATCCTAATCAGTATGGACTTGGCCTTTCAGGCCCACTCAGCTAAATCAGGGAATTTCCACCCTAGGTAGTCTCTCTTCACAGTTCACATCTAGTACAAGCCCACGATATGCTATACAGCAAATATTACGGCTGAATGTAAGTTTCCAACATGATATAGGGGTCACCTAGCTCTACAGGTTTCCCTAATGCTCTATAGATCGACACAAGGCCCCAAACACGTCTACCAGCCCACTAGACTGTTATAAACTCATTCACAGTCATAATACACAATAAACTATCAGTCGGAAGGATAAAGTCCAGTTCCCCAATCACAATATCACCACGCCCATCACATGATGTGTGTCTCTTCTCAACATAGCACTGTATAGTGAAAGTACGGGGTTTCAAACCCTCAGTACATTATTTATTACCCCCACTCACCTCGAACCGGTAGAAGTCCTACCTTGCTTTGCGCTTGCCTCGCAAATCAATCTCCTCGGATGCCAAATCTGCTCAAAATCAATGAGAATACATCAATATAGGCTAATTAGACATAACCCAATCGAAATAACTCGATTTACACCAAAACCCACGAAGTTGTCAAATTCTAACTTTTGGTACGCTTCTCGAAAAATTACAAAAGTTACATTTTCGGAATCCTTATCTCAACACGAGTCTATACATACCAAATTCCTAAAAATCGGAGTTCATTTGACCCCTTAAATCACCATTTCTATCCAAGAGGGTTTTCTACCCTTTTCAACAAAATTACTCAAATTAAACACCAAAACTTGCAATAGATTTGAGTTATACAACCAAAATTGAGTTAAGAGTGCTTACCCCGTTGTTCTCTCAAAAACTCTCCCAAAGAATTGCCTTACCCGAGCTCCAAATCGTCAAAAATGACAAAGGGGACGAAGTTTGGACTATATTCTGCTGCCCAGAGACTTGTTCTTCGCTTCGCGGTCATACTCTCGCGTTCGCGAAGAACAATCTTTCAAAAATGTGTTTTACACCTCAGCTCGGACAGCCTATATTGAAATGGTCACAACGTTTTACACACAACTCCAAATAACTATTATAATATGTTTCTGAAAACTAGATTCAAAGATCTACAACGTTGTTTTTGAATCATCTCTATATACCTTGTAAATGAAATGATATGAGCTTCCGAAGTAGAACCTGCGTGACAGATATTCCTTCTTCGCGAACACGAAGCACTGTCGCGAACGCGAAGAACTCAAGTCCCAGATGACAAATCCTTCATCGCGAACGCCAAGCACTATCGTGAACGCGAAGGCCAAAAGTCTCAGAAGCCAATTTCTTCTTCGCGAACACGATGGGACCTCACGGACGCAAAGGACAACACCAGATACCAGCAACAGCACTTCAAAAACTTCCAAAAATGACCCGTTAGGCATCCGAAACACACCCGAGGTGCCCTGGACCTCAACCAAAAGCACCAACATGACTTAAAACATTATACAAACTTGTTCCGATCATCAAACCAAGTCCTTAAACACGGAAATCATCAAATCAAAGCAAATTCAAGCTTAAGTTTCATCTAAAATTTCCGAAACCAACATCTAATCAAAAACCTGACCAAACGATGTCCGAATGACCTGAAAATTTGCAGACATATCCAAAATCACCTAACATAGCTACTACAACTGTCGGAATTCCATTCCGACTCCCGGATCAAACTCTCACCTACCATTCAGACTTCGCCAAAATTGAACCTTAGCCAATTCAATAACCTAAAACTACATCGAACCTCCCAGTTCAATTATGGTCGCTCTCCTAAGCCACAAATGACCTCCCGGAGCTGACCGACTCATCAGACTTCGATTTTGAGCTCTCTAACTCACAAGTCAACATCCGGTTGACTTTTCCCAACTATTCCTTCTTCTAAGAGACTATTTGTCTCAATTCCAACCAAACTCAATCCGAATTGACTCAAACTCACCAAACATACATATTGAAACATGAACAAGCATATAACGGGGAAAACGGGGTGATAACTTACATGATGACGGGCCGGGTCATCACATTCTCCCCAACTTAAGCAAACGCTCATCCTCGAGCAGACCAAGAGGTTTACTAGAAGTAACCCAATAGCTGAATGACCTTACCAAGCATATATTCGGGGCGATCCCACCCTATCTCATATAAGTCCAGTACATACTATAGCTAGAAATCTCACAACCCATCCGAACCATAGACCACATTGCACTTTCCGAAACCATATACCAAATCGTAATCTCATGCCTATACTTAGGATACACACGATCCAACTGTAATAGCCCATACTCGCCACTCCGGGTGAGATCACATGATGTATCAAACAACCTAATCGCTCGAGACGATGGCCTCTGATCACAACAATTGCCCAAGGTAAGCAAGTACTAACTGAAAAACCCCTGTTCATTAGCTGAAGTGTTATTCCCATGCCTTCATATCCTACCCACGGCAGCTGAAACACGCGATATACCGAACCCATATCTCAGGTCAACCATTCATGAATCCATTTCCCTTTTTAACTGATACCACAATAGATTTCAGAGCCAAACCTCGATATTACCTTTCTAACGATCTGAGATCAAATATGCTCGTACTCATTAATGACTCCAACGATCATTTCTATTATAACACACCACACTGGTGACATGACACCGTAGCATCGGCCTAAGCCACAACGAGCACAACACGGGCTCCAATAAGAACGATCTGAACACACTCGAATCATGACAACCGACTCACACAAAAGAGCTACAATTCAAATTCCTCAATACCATCACAACACATAACTGAGACCTCATCTCACGTCATAGAATTAGGGTACCTGAATCCTCCTCGAAAGGACATAACATCATGTGGCCTTGCCACAGCTCATGATTCTATCCAAACACTATTACTCATGGAGCACCTCAAGTCACCATGCTCAAAACGGTCAGCCACGCACATATCTAGGTCTGAACTCAAACAATCAATCACACATGCGGTGATACAACTGATATACACTATCAAATCCTGAAAGGACACAACCGATGTGCTATTCCCCGAGCGATACCCAATACGGACTATTCATCATAAGCTAGGAAGTATTATATTCAAAGTAACATATAGGAAGCTATATTTTCCACACACTGTTGCGGCGCGCAACCCGTTCCAATAATATACCCGTGGCGGCGTGCCACCTGATCCAGATACCATACCTGTGGAGGCGTGCCACCCGATCCTGATACCATACATGTGGCGGCGTGCCACCCGATCCAGATATTATACATGTGGCGGCGTGCCACCCGATCCACGAATACATCTAGCAAAGGGAATGCACATAGTCCATATCACATTATTCTAGACAACCTGACTTATGACAACCAGTCTGCAATCATATATCATTATTCCAATTCATCATATCAAGTAACGAGATAGCCACTAGGGCTTCCAATTTTCAATAACCGCTAAACGGTGCTGATACACATGATACACCACCACTGCGTAGGCGGATTACGAGAACTTCTAGTCACCAACATATATGTAACACATGAATCACTATGCCTGACTCCGCACTCCACCGTACAAATAAATAACACACATCAAGCATCCATTCATACTACGTAAGCCATTCAGAAATTTCCCTATGACATCAACAACTCAATCATCACTGTCAATCCAACAAGAGGATACCACAATACCACTACATATTATCAGTTTATATTATCTTGTACTTTGACCATATACTCTGCTAAATCACTAGAATAGCAGTACCATTTTCCTTAATCACCAGAAGGATTGAATTCTCAGATTATCTGCAGCTGCCCACGCTGCTTGGGAATTTTTAATGACTTCCCATATAATATGAACTGATCTCAAAACCTTGAACATGTCGTTATCAACTTTCCATAACACATCGCATATACCATACTACACCAAGATACATGGAAAATTTCTATTCCTCTCCTATGACGCACACATCGACGCGCTCAACTAGTCAAGGACCTTCGTGATCCCATATAGAAGAAAAGTTATTACACATTCCATGCTTTGCATACCGATAGGAAATATACTCATTTTCCAACCACGGTAAAACACATCACAACTTTTTCTTCCAATTCATTGCATAAGTTTAACTGTCAGGACTGAGTCCTTTTTACCTGCATCGAGCTACGCAAGTGCCAGGACTCAAGGGCTTTGTTGCACCATATCTGCAACACTCATTACTTCGAACACGTACCAGGAGTTACTCGTGTCCTTTTCATACTGTTCCGGTTTATTATCATCTTTAATTTAATATTCTCCTTCACTGGAGGATCACAATACCTCAACTCAGGTTACCACACAAGACTCATACACAAGAACACACGGTCTAAGGCTCACAGGCTGCTGAATACTCCCTCAAATGTTTCCCAGAGTACCACAATCTACAACACTTCACTTTGATGAACTTCCTACGATTTTGAATTCGTTATCATTACTCTCCAATATAGATACATAGAATCTCATCATTCACATAACATAACACAAGTCTTGATCCCTTCTAATGAGACCACAGTCTCTAGCCACATACACCACCTTAAGACACCTGACCGTTACAAGCAACATCTTGAACATCGCAAGACTATTCTCGGGTGTCATTCGCCCTTATTCACTTATAATTCAACTGTCTTATTGAACAGAACCACTCGTGCCTTGTTAGAATCCTGACATCGCAGAACAGGATTACATACAGGTACAGTTAGCTATCCTTCCTTCTTATGCACCAAACATTCTTCACCAACAGTAGTTCAAAACATCCCATTATTGCTTCAAATCTACGAAGCACCATAACCTTTACCAAAATTTCCAACATACTTAGAGACAGAATCAACATAGCACCCAACCCTGCAATCAACTAGTCAATAGCAACCTCCCTAACTTAGCTCGAAGCCATATATCAAAGCACTTTTAACCACCCATAGCGTTCTTATTCAAATGACGCCACAATGTTATAGTGAGATTGAACTTAAGTCATATACAAGCTTTGGCAAAGACTCAAATCCTCAGAAACCTTAGCTCTTCTGCAGTTCTTGCATTTATACACACTCAACAATTAAGCCTACTCTTTAGGTGATAAACTCTTTTCTAAGTCCCAAATCTTTCCAAAAATTTCGACAGAATTCCCTTTGTAATTTGGCCTATCCACCTGCCCTAGAATCACCAAAATCATCCTAACAATACACTCGCAACTCGACAAGACATCACAATGCATCTCAACAACATAAATCTCAATACTACAAGAATTATATCATCAAAATTAGTACATGAACATGCACTGCGCCTGCTCACATCATAACATATATCAAATACCTTTCACCCCAATACTCATAGCACAGCCAATTTGGTCTTCCTGCGTCTGAACACATACTACCACACGTAATGCACTTTATCTTTCCACTAAGGAACACGAACATATTAACCACGCCCATAGCTAGGGCTACATAACAGATCATAATAAGAATCAAATACCTTACAGCTCACCCATTATCGAACTGCCATTTCCACAATTAGGGACAATACTGATCGTATGAATTTCATAATACCGGCTAGCAAAATTAGCACCTCGGTGCCCAATCCATAGACAAATATCCGGCCTCAATTCCTCTAGACTAGCCCAACATGAACTCACAGAGATTATATGTCACCCCTCGATCAAGAAATCATAAGCCATCAAGGAAAATTTATCACTAAGCACTCGAGTGCGCACATCAATGTGCAGAAGGAATTTCAAGAATAATACCTCAAGCTAAATCAAGTACGCACGAAAAGAATTTCAAGAATTTGAGGTGTTTCCTAAAAGGTTTGTAGCATCCCGAGGATAAGCACAAGCGTCCCCGTACCGATCCACAAGACTCTACCAACCGATTCATGACTCGTGAGACTTGTTAACCTAGGCTCTAATACCAACTTGTCACGATCCAAACCCCAGGTCGTGATGGCGCCCAACACTTTGCTAGGCAAGCCCGACCATGTTATCCATTAAACCAGCCAATTATTAATTACAGATGATCAATTAGACTTAAATAGCATGTTTTTATATCAAACGATAAATGTGGAAGTAGAAGCATACAAAATACGGTCCCAACCAAATCATGGTGTCACAAGTATGAGCCTCTACAGATGAAATATCCTATACAAACAATTCTAGGCAAAATGAAAACAACAAAATGATAAAGAGGGAGAAAACGGGTCCTGCGAACGTCGGCAGCCACCTCGAAGTCTCCACGAAATAGTAATGAATAAGCAGCTGCAACAGCTCAACTGCTCTCTAGCACCTGTGAATCTGCACAAAAAGTGCAGGGGAGTGGGGTGAGTATATTTCAACTCAGTGAGTAATAATAATAAACAATAATTGAAAATAAGAACACTTGTACTATCACTAAACAGTTCTAAGGGTAACCTCACAGGTAAGTCATCTCTACGGCGAATACCCCCAAATTTCTAGTCCACATCCTGCTACGGCGTACAGCCGATCCAATGTATATATATGTATACATATGTCTATAATGCGGCGGCGCGTAGACCGCTACGATGTATATATATATATATATATATATATATATATATATATATATATATATATATATATATATATATATATGTATGTATAAGTATAACGTTGCGGCGTGCAGCCCGCTCCAATACATATAACGTTGCGGCGTGCGGCCCGCTCCATTTAACTTAATGCTGCGGCGTGCAGCCCGCTCCAATACATATAACGCCGCGGCGTGTAGCCCACTCCATTTTAACATCGACAGCGCTCACTAGGGGAGTATACAGACTTCGGAGAGGCTCCCTCGGCCCAAGCGCTATGATGTTACGGCGTGCAGCCCGATCCATACATATATTACTGCGGCGTGCAGTCTGAATATATATATGTCTATATATATATATATATATATATTGCTACGGCGTGCAGCCCGATCCCATAATATTCTCCAGCGCCCACTGAGAATGTGTGCAGACTCAAACTCCGAAGGGGCTCCTACAGCCCAAGCGCAATAATACTGCAGCGTGCGGTCCGTCCCACTTGTATATTACTGCGGCGTGCAGTCCGATCCACATATACATCACTGGGGAGTGCAGTCCAACCCAACACATATAGTGCTGCAGCGTGCAGCCCGATCCAATATAGGTGTATATATATAATACCTCATAATGGGTCCTCGACCCTTTCCCAATCAGTATAGACTTGGCCTTTCAGGCCCACTCAGCTAAATCAGGGAACTTCCACCCTAGGTAGTCTCTCTTCACAGTTCACATCTAGTACAGGCCCACGATATGCTATACAGCAAATATTACTACTGAGTGTAAGTTTCCAACATGATATAGGGGTCACCAAGCTCTACAAGTTTCCCTAATGCTCTACAGATCGACACAAGGCCCCAAACACGGCTACCAGCCCACTAGACAGTTATAAACTCATTCACAATCATAATACACAATAAACCATCAGTCGGAAGGATCAAGTCCAGTTCCCCAATCATAATATCACCACCCCCGTCACATGATGCATGTCTCTTCTCAACATAGCACTGTATAGTGCAAGTACGGGGTTTCGAACCCTCAGTACATTATTTATTACCCCCACTCACCTCGAACCGGTAGAAGTCCTAGCTCGCTTTGCGCTTGCCTCGCAAATCAATCTCCTCGGATGCCAAATCTGCTCAAAATCAATGAGAATACATCAATATAGGCTAATTAGACATAACCCAATCGAAATAACTCGATTTACACCAAAACCCACGAAGTTGTCAAATTCCGACTTTTGGTACGCTTCTCGAAAAATTACAAAAGTTACATTTTCGGAATCCTAATCTCAACACGAGTCTATACATACCAAATTCCTAAAAATCGGAGTTCATTTGACCCCTTAAATCACCATTTCTATCCAAGAGGGTTTTCTACCCTTTTCAACAAAATTACTCAAATTAAACACCGAAACTTGCAATAGATTCGAGTTATACAACCAAAATTGAGTTAAGAGTGCTTACCCCGTTGTTCTCTCAAAAAATCTCCCGAAACATCGCCTTACCCGAGCTCCAAATCGTTAAAAATGACAAATGGGACGAAGTTTGGACTTTATTCTGCTGCCCAGAGACTTGTTCTTCGCGTTCGCGGTCATACTCTCGCGTTCGCAAGAACAAACTTCCAAAAATGTATTTTTCACCTCAGCTCGGACAGCCTCTATTGAAATGGTCATAACATTTTACACACAACTCCAAATGACTATTATAATATGTTTCTGAAAACTAGTTTCAAAGATCTACAACTTTTGTATTCGGATCACCTCTAAATTCCTTGTATATAAAAAGATATGATCTTCCAAAGTAGGACCTCCGCGACAGAAATTCCTTCTTCGCGAATGCGAAGCACTATGGCGAACGCGAAGAACACAAGTTCCATATGACAAATCATTCATCGCGAACGCCAAGCACTATCGTGAACGTGAAGGCCAAAAGTCTCAGAAGCCAATTTCTTCTTCGCGAACGCGATGGGACCTCGTGGACGCGAAGGACAACACCAGATACCAGTAACAGCACTTCAAAAACATCCAAAAATGACCCGTTAGGCATCCGAAACACACCCGAGGCCCCCTGGACCTCAACCAAAAGCACCAACATGACTTATAACATTATAAAAACTTGTTCCAATCATCAAAACAAGTCCTTAAACACGGAAATCATCAAATCAAAGCGAATTCAAGCCTAAGTTTCATCTAAAACTTCTGAAACCAACATCCAATCAAAAACCTGACCAAACGATGTCCGAATGACCTAAAAATTTGCAGGCATATCCAAAATCACCTAACGGAGCTATTGCAACTATTGTAATTCCATTCTGACTCCCGGATCAAAATCTCACCTACCATTCAGATTTCGCCAAAATTGAACCTTAGCCAATTCAAGCCTAAAACTACATTGGACCTCCAAATTCAATTCGGATCGCTCTCCTAAGCCACAAATGACCTCCTGGAGCCGACCGAATCATCAGAATTCGATTTCGAGCTCTCTAACTCACAAGTCAACATTCGGTTGACTTTTCCCAACTATTCCTTCTTCTAAGAGACTATTTGTCTCAATTCCAACCAAACTCAATCCGAATTGACTCAAACTCACCAAACATACATATTGAAACATGAACAAGCATATAACGGGGAAAACGGGGTGATAACTCACATGATGACGGGCCAGGTCATCACACACACTCCATAGTGAGCCAATAATATCCTGCTCAGAGAATCTTCTTAGCTAATACGTATCCACTCATATGGGGTCCACATACTCCAGCGTGTACCTCTGTCATTACTGTCATGTCTTGACATGCATCTATACATCTCAGCAATCCCTAATTCGGGGTTCTTTGTACAACACTCCTCCACTAAGGAAATATCCATTTGCCAATCGCCGAATAGCTCTCTTTTGATCTGCGGTTGCCTGCTCTGGGTATATCCCCATCCTGAGGTATTCTTTGACATCATGAAACCATGTATCACCATCCATTTCTTCCTCCACCATATTGCAATAAGCATGTTGATCCCGAACCTGAATGTGTAACGGATCAACATAAATCTTGTCCGAGTGATGCAACATCGATGCTAGAGTAGCCAAAGCATCGGCAACCTCATTATGCATTCTTGGGATATGTCTGAATTCTACTGACTGGAAACGTTTAATCAGATCATGCAAACATTGACGATATGGGATAAGCTTCAAATCCCTTATTTCCCACTCACCTTGAACCTGATGTACCAGAAGGTCTGAGTCTCCCAAGACCAAGATGTCCTGGACATCCATGTCCACAGCTAATCGTAACCCCAAAATGCATGCTTCATACTCAGCCATGTTGTTGGTACAATAGAAGCGTAGTTGAGCCGTAACAGGATAATGATGTCCTGTTTCATAAATAAGTACTGCTCATATTCCAACTCCTTTTGCATTTGCAGCTCCGTCAAAGAAAAGTTTCCACCCTGGCTCCTTGGTTAGTTCTAACTCTTAATTTGCAACACTTCTTCATCTGGAAAATACGTCCTTAAAGGTTCGTATTCATCATCAATAGGATTCTCAGCTAAGTGATCGGCCAGTGGTTGGGCTTTCATAGTCGTCCTCATCGTATAGATGATGTCAAATTCTGTAAGTAATATTTGCCATTTTGCTAACCTCCCTGTAGATATAGGTTTTTGGAAAATATACTTCAATGGATCCAAACGTGAAATGAGATAAGTAGTGTAGGAAGACAGATAATGTTTTAGCTTATGTGCCACCCAAGTTAGGGCGCAACATGTCTTCTCAAGATGAGTGTATTTAACTTCATATGTTGTGAACTTCTTACTGAGATAATAGATGGATTGTTCCTTTCTGCCAGTGATGTTATGTTGCCCCAATACACAACCAAACGAATTATCCAAAACTGTTAGATAAAGAATCAGAGGCCTCCCGGGTTCAGGTGGAACCAACACAGGTGGGTTTGACAAATACTCATTTATCTTATCAAAAGCCTCTTGGCATTCTTCAGTCCACTTGACTGCCGCATCCTTCTTTAACAGCCTAAAAATAGGTTCACACATTAATGTGAGCTAAGCAATAAATCGGCCGAAAGGTTCAATTTTCCCAAAAGACTCATTACTTCGGTTTTGTTCTTTGGTGCTGGCAATTCTTGGATGGATTTGATCTTTGATGGATCCAACTCAATGCCTTGCCGACTGATAATGAATCCTAACATTTTTCCCGAGGGAACCCCAAATGCACATTTGGCTGGGTTGAGTTTAATGTCATACCTCCAAAGTCTTTGAAAAAACTTCCTCAAATCTGCTACATGGTCCTCCTAACGGTTGGATTTTATGATCACATCGTCTACACCTCAATCTCTTTGTATATCATGTCATGAAACACAGTGGTCATTGCTCTCATGTATGTTGCTCCATCATTCTTCAAACCGAATGGCATTACCCTATAACAATAAGTTCCCAATGGAGTGATGAAAGATGTCTTTTCTGCATCTTCTTCATCCATCAAGATCTGATGATACCCAACAAAACAATCCACAAAAGACACAATCTCATGCCCAGCACAATTGTCGATCAGAATATGAATTTTGGGCAATAGAAAGTTATCTTTTGGACTTGCCTTATTAAGATTGCGGTAGTCGACACATACCCGAATCTTCCCATCCTTCTTTGGTCTTGGTACCACATTATCTAACCACTCGCGATATCTGGTGACGCAAATAACCTTTGCTTGCATCTATTTGGTTATTTCTTCTTTAATCTTCACACTCATATCTGTTTTGAATTTCCTCAATTTCTGCTTGACGGGAGGACATGCCAGGTCAGTGGGCAATTTGTGAACCACTAAATCGGTACTTAAACCTGGCATGTCATCATACGACCATGCAAAAACGGCTTTGAATTCTATGAGTGTTTTAATTAGCTCATCCCTTATGTGTGATTCAATATGAATGCTAATTTTAGTTTCTCTAACATTGACAGCATCCCCTAAATTGACGAATTCAGTGTCGCTTAAATTGGGCTTGGGTTTTTCTTCGAACTGGCTTAACTCTTTACTTATCTCTTCAAAGGCCTCATCTTCATCGTATTCCGATACATAATTATAGTCAATTTCTTACGTAATTAATTCGGAATCAGACTGATCTTTTAGACTAGGTTGAAGATCCATTGTACATACCATGTTGTTGGAACCGGAAAAAAGAGAACTGTTCAGAAATAAATAGAAACAAAATCAAAAAAACAAGAAAAAGAAGGGAAACTTTTGTTTTTATTAAAATGCGGAATAACATATTTTCACACTACCAACAAAACCAAAACTGGATTACAACTCTGGAATAATCCAGGAAACAAAAGAAAATCCAAAGCCTACTACCAAGACTTCTTCCGGATGGGAAGAGGAGTAGCCGTCCAAATGTTGGTTTTGGCCTTAGGCCCCACATATTGTATGTCCGCTTTACTGGAACCTTCACCAGCTTCGATCATGTTGACATCAGCAAATAACCTTTAAAAACTTTGATCCAGATCTCCATCTGGTCCAATCGACGGTCCAAGAATCTTTGGGTTCGGCAACCTCTTGATACCTGCTTTAACAAAAGACCGGGAGAGGCGTGGAACTGGCTTGGGAAGGACCCAGGCTATCTTCTTCATTTTTCAAGCTCTCATCACATCTGCTACTGTTGGCTTGAACCCTAACCCGAATGTCTCCAAATTCTTAGGCAAAGAAACGGGTTGAATGGTCCCTTGTCATTCTCTATTTCTATGAATGGCACTACGTTGTCACCCATAATGCTTATGCCGTCATCCCTGTGCATCACTATTTCTTGCCTATCCCACTCAAACTTCACCATCTGGTGCAATGTAGAAGGTACTGCTTTGGCAGCATGAATCCAGGGTCGTTCCAATAGCAGAGTGTATGATATGGCCACGTCCACCACTTGGAACTCCATAGTGAAATCTACTGGACCAATGGTTAGTTCCAGTATGATATCACCTACTGAATTAGTACTCCCTCCATCAAAACCTCTGATGCAGAGGCCATTCTTACGGACTCTATCATGATCAATCTTCAGTTTGTTCAGAGTAGCCAAAGTACATATGTTGGCACTTGAACAATTATCCACCAATACTCGGGTGACCACCGAGTCTTCACACTTCACAGTCAAGTATAAGGCTTTGTTATGTTCCGTACCCTCTTTTGGCAATTCATCATCAGAGTATGTCACTCGGTTCACCTCAAAGATTTTATGTACTATCTTCTCCAAGTGATTTACAGAAAGTTTATCTGGAACATGGGCTTCATTCAAGATCCTCATCAAGGCGTGATAATGATCACTGGAATGCATCAACAAGGATATTAACAAAATTTGGGCTGGTGTTTTTCTTAACTGCTCCACAATAGAGTAGTCCTCGGCTTTCATCTTTTTTAAGAACTCCTTAGCTTCCTCCTCTGTTACTAGTTTCTTCACCAATGCGGGGTTAGATCTCCTCAACTCTACGGGGGCAAAACATCGTCCCGATCGAGTCAACCCCTGAGCCTCGCAACTATCCTCCTCTACTAACTTTCCTTTGTACAACACCATTGCCTTTTCGTACTTCCAAGGCACGGCATTGCTATCGGTCACAGGCAATTGGACTACCAGCTTTATGATGACCGGTTCCCTACAAACTCCTTTCACAACCACCACAGGTGCAGATGACGCTCCAGACACTACCAATTTTATTGTCTTTGTAGTGGCGGATGGGTTCTTCCCCAATATTACTACTGGTATAACATCCTCCTTCATAATTGGTACCTCCACTTCCCCACTGGTTGATTTCTCTTTTGCACTGGCCCGGATCATCATCACTGTCTGTGATGGCTTCTGTAAGGCCCCGTAAAATATTTGTGCATAAAACCTAGTAGCTATAGTGTCATGGTACGAATAATGTGTTAGGAATGCGTAGAATTCTTCGCGGCGAGCTTGCGAGCCGCGGTTCGGACCCTTGGTAGTGATTTAAGTTTCAAAAATGTAGAGAATTAATTTTTCCGAAAAGTGTCAATTTTGCGGTCAAGAATGCGACCGCAAATCTGCTATGCGGACCGCATTCTTGCCGCAAAGCTTTCCAGAAAGTCTCCCAAAATCATGTTGAAAATGCGGTCGATATGCGATCGCATAATGAATCTGCGGTGCACTTTGCGACCGCGGATCAAGAATGCGGACCGCATATTGGTCGCATTCTGTAACAGAACTTGAGTCATTTTTGAGGCCATTCTGCGGTCACTATGCGGACCGCATGTTGATTCTGCGGTCGCAAAGTGCACCGCAGATCTGACCCCGGCCCAGATTTTTGTAACATTTTTACCCGATCTCTTCTTTAATATAACACCTTTCACCCTCATTTTCTCATATCATCTTACCAAAATTAGAGATAGAATAGAGGGGTTTTAGAGAGAGAAGTTCTTCATCTTCAAAGATTGTTCCAACTACTTAATTCCAAGGGATCCTAGGGCAAGGATTCAACTTCCCCAATCTTTTCAAGGTAAAAATCCTAACTATTTTCTTTGATTTTCAGTTTTAAATTGGGTAAAGAGAGGTTTGCATATAATAGCTTTTGAAAATAGAATTTTTACACTCATGCATGATTATTGAACTTGATTTCTAGTAAAAAGAAGTGAGTAGAAGTAAGAGTCTTCAAGAACAAGGTTGGCAAGAGTAGGATATCTTGGGTAAGCATAAAGTAGGAAGAAAACTCATCACCGGGTATGTATGGCTAATTTTGATTCTTGTGAAATCGCCTATATGTGTGAAGTTTGTTTGGTTCGTGTTAAATTGACAAATTGTGTGAAATTCTTGATGTTGTTGTTGGATATTCAAAGTTTGTTGTTGAGCTATGAGGGATGTAAAATGAGAGTTTAATTTGGTAAAAGAATTGTGAATAATGGCATATATGGTACTTTGTGGAAAAGAAACGAAACACTTGAGGATTGGTAAGTCATTGAACAATACGGTATGAATACTCTTGATTTTTGGAACATTTGTAACTTGATTGTGATATTGGCTTGAGAAGTAATTGTGAACGTGAACCAACCTGTAGTTGCTTATTTGAACTTGTTGAAATTGTGTGAAATGCCTTATCTGTTGTTTGTACTTGTTGTGTTTTAAAAATGTACGGTGGGATCGGGTTGCGCGCCGCAACATGAAGAAATAAGGTGTGGGTTGGGGTGATAAGGGTGGCCGAGGTAATAAGGGTGGTCGGGGGTAATAAGGATGGAAAGCGATCGAAATCGCTATTGAAAATTGATATAAAAATCAATAATGTGAAATTGTGAAAGGAGACAGCAGGAGAGTTTGCAACCTGTGGGGCACCGATTGCCCCTTTGTTTGACTACTTGTGCTTTACGTGATTGATTGGTTATTGTTAAATTGGTTGATCGTAGAAAGTGCTTTGTGTTGAGAATTATTTGAAATGAGGAAAATGTGGAAACATGGTTAGCTGGCTTAATTAATTGTTGATGTAATTCAATGGCTTGAGTTTACTTGGGACAAAGTTTGTCCATACATACCAGTACAATTCAAGTGTACCGACGTCCCTTTTGCCGGGGACGCTACATTCGTGTTATGATTGTAGGTGGATCAGTAGCAGGCACTTCAGCTCATCGGCAGTAGTATCCTTCTCCTTCCACTGCCCGTTTTGGTGAGCTCCTTTCTTCCTTGGGGCCCTGTGTGGTTCATGCCACTTTTGTTTAGATTTCATTTTGGTTTTGTAAGGTATAGCCGGAGCCTTGTTACCGGCAAGTATTGTATTCCCTTTTTTGTATTCTAGAGGCTCTGTAGACATGTAAACTGTGGGACTCCAGTCTTATGTATACATTATGTTATGTCGGGCGTTGTAAAAACCTGCAAACTTGTTAATGAATCACTCGTATGGTTTTATTTGTTTAATGTGAAATCATTCATGGTTAGTAAGATATTTGGTTAATGAGAAACAATCAACACCGGGGTAACGCGTGGGAATGAAAGGCACCCAGGTCCGCTTGACTGGGGCAACCCGGTCAGGCGCCGGTCATGTTCCCCGATTTGGGGCGTGACAGCTTCTTGGGTTCTCCCTCACCATGCGCAATCTTAATAATGTGGGTTCCGTGGTGGGCTGGTAGGTGTGAGCACGTGATTTTTACCCTGAGCAATTAAATTCCAATATATATATATATATATAAAATAATACAAAAATGATTTTTGGTTTGTAATTGTGTGATTTAGTTTAAATACCTGTATTTTTGTTTGAAAATAAAATTGAGATGAAAATTACAAAAAGAAACCAATTTGAAAATATCATAAAAAGTATAAAATTAAGAAAACTCAAGTAAAATGCAAAAATACCGGAAATAAAAGTAAAATGGAAAAAAATACCGAAAAATTAAGGAAAAAATTAAGAAAATAGTAAATAAAGGAAATATATATATAAATATATATATATATATATACATATATATATATATATATATATATATATATATATATATATATATATATCAAGCCCAAATCATTAGCTAGGCCCAAACGAGACAAGCCTGGTCTGCCCAGGCTTATAATCCAAACGACGCCGTACAACCAAATAAATCACAACCATTGATGAATTGAATCGTATGGACCAGATGAGGCGGTTCATTATAAATCGAACGATGTCGTGTATATAATTAATCCTGGCCGTTCAATGCGATTGATCAAACGGACAAGACCAATGACTTATTAAAACCAAACGACGTAGTATATGTAAAATGATCCTAGCCGTCCAAGCTTATAATCCAATAGACATAAGGAGATCCCTCATTTAACCATACGACAACGTTTCAAGGGCAAATGATCCTGGCCATTCATTTGATTTAATCCAACAGCCAGGAATCAACGAGGCACGACGGATATAAATACTCCCATCTCACGTGTATCCGTCATTACACTCACAAAAGTTGTGTTTTAAAACTCGTGATGTTTATCCATTATGATCTGACTATTAACAAGTTTTGATTTTGATGAGTATCAGATAAAACAGATAGCAACTGGCATTCTAGCACATCACAACTACAACACTCGTTCTAAAAGCATGACAAAAGCAGTAACCCAAGAAATTGAGCCTACAATCATGGATCCCATGCAAGAGAAAGAAGTAATAGATGTGACTAGCATGAAGGAAGAAATGTATAAGTTGAAACAGCAGATGTCAGAAATGTACTAGGCTTGGTCAAGGGGGAAACCCTTACCTTCTTACCCAGCTAACCCCACAAATATTCCTCCCTCAAATCCGAACCAGGAACCACCCACCATGAACTCATCTTCTACATATCCTGCTTACCCACACTATTACGCCACTACATCACAAGTACCACCACCCTTGCCTAAACAAGCTCCACCACCACCACCCCAGGCCGCTCCTGTGTATGTGGCACCGCCACCAGTCACTTTACATAAATCCTCTAGTGAGCTTGTATTTCATGTCCAGGATAATCATTACTACCCTCCAGAACCCACTTTCAAGCAACATGATTCTTACACCTCACTCATCGACATGACGTAGGAGGAGAAACCTGCTAGAAACCCTGAACAAGAGGAGATGGGCAGGAAAATGAAGAGCCTTGAGCAGTCATTTCGCAATATGCAGGGTCTGGGAGGCCAAGTTAGTGTGGCATACAAGTACTTATGTTTGTTTCCTGAGGTACAGCTACCTGCCAGGTTTAAATTTCCAAAATTTGACATGTATGATGGCCATGGTGATCCAGTTGCCCATCTCAAAGGATATTGCAGTAAAATGTGTGGAGCTGGAGGAAAAATGAACTACTTATGGCTTACTTTAGTCAAAGCCTCAGTGGCTTGGCATTGGAATGGTACACTCGTCAAGATCATACTCGATGGTTCATTTGGGATGATTTAGCTCAATCATTTGTAAATCATTTCCAATATAATCTGGAAATCATCCCTGATAGATTGTCATTGACTAAGATGGAAAAGAAGCTCGAAGAAAGATTTCGGGAGTATGGTTTCAGGTGGAGGGAACAGGAAGCATGTGTGGATCCACCAATGAAAGAAGGAGAAATGGTAGATTGTTTCCTACAAGCTTTGGAGCCGACGTACTACGGCCATTTGGTGTCTGCAATCGGGAAAACCTTTAATGAGGTAGTAAAATGGGGAGTTTTGTGGAAGAAGGTCTGAAGACGGAAAGATTATGAGCTACTCAACCATCAAGGCTACAAACCAAGCAATTCAAACGGGAACAGGAGGGTCGATTGGAAAGAAGAAGAAGGAAGAAGTGGCGGTCATTGAAGGAAGATCTTGGTCCCGTGGCCCCAACCCATATCATCATCAACCTCGCCCATACCAACCATATCCACCAGCACCATATAACCCACCTCCAGAATATTATCGTTCAACCGATCCCCAATTTTCTGTCTAGCATGCTCAACCTTACCCACCGCCTCTACCTTCATGGCGAACACCAGCTCCTCAGAATGTCTACCATGCCCAAAATGCCTACCCACCATCAAAAACCTATAGAAATACAAACCGAACCAACTTCCGTCCCGACCCTGAAGTGAAAGGTGACAGGGCTCAGAGAAAAAGAACATTCACTCCTCTGGGAGAATCATATACCAGTCTCTTTCATATATTGAGAGAATTAGGGATGTTGAACCCCATTGAACCTAAAATTCCCAACCCTCCACCCAGAAATTTAGACCAATATGTCTGTTGTGAATACTGTTCTGGGGCACCTGGACATGACACGGAGAAATGTTGGCACTTAAAGTATACAATACAAGAACTCATTGACTCCAGGAGAATTGAGGTGCAAGCTCCAGAGACTCCCAACGTAACGCAAAATCCTTTGCTAACGCATCATGAGACACACATGATAGAGCTAGTACAGGGAGAAAGTTGCAGAAAACCTTCTCAAATGGTGATGACAATTAAAGCAAACAGCAAGGTCGAAGAGAAAGCTGAAAATGAGAAAGTGTAAATTGAGCCACCAGCAAAATAGTTATCGGTGATAATTGAGCCTGAGCCAGTAAAAGTGATAGTACCTGGGGTGAAACCCTTGCTGAATGTGAAGGGGGATTAATATAGAGCCAGTGGTTATTAAACCATCTGTTCAGATGCCGGTTGTGAGTACCAAGGCTATACCTTGGAATTATGACAAGGTAACAGTAATGTTTAAAGGGAAAGAAGTCAAGGGGGAAATTTGTGAAACTCATGGTTTCACCCGTTCTGGGCGATGTTTTGCCCCGGATGATTTGAGAAAGACGAAAGTGGTGAAAGAAAATCCAGCTTATGTGAAGAAAGCAGTCACCGAGGAAGAAGCTGAGGAATTTCTAAAGAAGATGAAAGCTCAAGATTACTCCATAGTTGAGCAAATGAGGAAGATGCCCGCGCAAATATCATTTTTATCCCTGCTAATTCATTCTGATGAACATAGAAAGGCGTTGATGAAGGTTCTAAATGAAGCCCGTGTACCAGAGAAAATTTTGGTATGTCATCTGGAGAAAATAACAAACAAGATCTTTGAGACAAATAAGATAACATTTTCGGATAGCGAGCTACCGCTAGAAGGGATGAAACATAATAAAACACTATACCTCACGGTAAAATATGAAGAATCTGTAGTAACTCGTGTTTTGGTGGACAACGGATCAAGCGCCAATATTTGTCCATTGTCAACTCTAGGGAAGCTAAAAGTTAATCATGAGAGGATTCACTGAAACAGTGTATGTGTGAGGGGTTTTGATGGAGGCGGAAAGAACACCTTGGGGGATATCATACTAGAACTTGCTATCGGACCAGTGGATTTCACCATGGAGTTTCAAGTGTTGGATGTCGTTGTATCATACAACCTTTTGTTAGGACGTCCATGGATCCACGCTGCGAAAGCAGTACCATCTTCTTTACATTAAATGGTAAAATTTAAGTGGGAGCAACAAGAAATAATAGTGCACGGGGAAGACGATATTTGTAATGCTATTACACCATTTGAGGAAGTTGAAGGAAATAAAGGTCTGTGGGTGTACCAAGTAATGGACACCATGACGGTGAAAAAAATATCTGAAGAAGAAAATATGCCAGTACCCACAGTGGCCCCTGCAGCAGTCATGGTCGCCAAAGAGATGATAAAGAATGGGTTCTCTCCGGGAAAAGGTTTAGGAGCTACCTTGCAGGGTATAACACAACCAATTCACCTTCCAGGCAGCATTGATACTTTTGGCTTGGGTTTCAAGCCAACCATTGCTGATATACAGAGAGCTAAGAAATTGAAAAAGAAAGGGTGGACCCTCCCCAAACCTATCCCAAAATTATCCAACTCCTTTGTCAAGCCTGGTACACGGAGACGTCTGGCAACTGTCATGCCAAACCATGTAGGGATAAAACCGGATGAAGATCTTTTAGCAAGATTTGAAAGGTTATTTGAAGATGTGAATGTGATGGAGACAGCCGAAGGAACAAGCAGAATGGACGTTCAATATTTTGGACCCCACACTATGCTAAATAACTGGAAGCGACTCCTCTTCCAATCAGAATGGAGTTGTGGTAGTTAGCTTTTAATATTTCATTCCCAAAACTATCTTGTTTTAAAATTGTAATATTATATCCCGTCAAGTCAAATGTATCCAGATCTTGTTACCTTTCAAAAATTCAATGAAATTCAATTTCTTTCTTCCTCCATTTTTTGCCTTATTTTATTTTTCTTCTTCTTTTGTACAGTTCAATATTTGCTGATTCCAATGATATGTCATGCATGAAGGATTCCTGGTCCAGTCTTGAAAATCGGATAGTTATACAGGAAATTGAAAACGAACATGAAGTGGAATATGAGGATGAGGAAGTATTGGGGGAAATTAGTAAAGATTTGAGCCATTATGAAGAAAAACCCAAACCAAACTTAAATGAGATGGAGTCTATTAATTTGGGAAGTGAGGAGAATGTTCGAGAAACAAAGATTAGTGTACACTTAGAGACTTCGCTCAGAGAAGATTTGATCAGGTTGTTACATGAGTATAAGGACATATTTGCTTGGTTTTATGATGACATGCCCGGGCTCAGTACCGACCTGGTGGTACATAAATTGCCCATTTATCCATAATGCCGGCCAGTTAAGCAAAAGTAAAGGAAGTTTAAAACAGATATCAATGTGAAAATAAAAGAAGATGTCAACAAGCAATTCAAGGCGAAGGTTATACGGGTCACTAAATATCCCACCTGGTTAGCCAATGTTGTGCATGTTCCATAGAAGGACGGTAAAACCAGGGTGTGTGTTGATTATCGAGACCTCAATAAAGCCAGTCCAAAGGATGACTTTCCATAGCCAAATATCCATATATTGGTCAACAATTGCGCCAAATATGAGATTGGTTCTTTTGTGGATTGTTATGCGGGTTATCATCAGATCTTGATAGTCGAAGAAGATGTAGAAAAGACGGCCTTTATCATACCTTGGGGGACATATTGTTACAGAGTGATGTCGTTTGGGTTGAAGAATGCCGGAGCTACATATATGAGGGCAATGACCACTATATTTCATGACATGATACATCGAGAGATTGAAGTATATGTGGATGATGTTATTATCAAGTCCAAAAAGCAATGTGATCATGTCAAAGATCTAAGAAAGTTTTTCCAGAGGCTCCGAAGATATAATCTCAAGCTCAATCCAGCAAAATGTGCTTTTGGAGTGCCATCAGGAAAGTTATTGGGATTCATAGTAAGCCGGCGTGGTATTGAATTAGACCCGTCAAAGATAAAAGCAATCCAGAACCTACCTCTGCCGAAGAACAAGAAAGCGGTGATGAGTTTATTGGGCAGGTTGAATTCTATTAGCAGATTTATAGCTTAGTTAACATCAACCTGTAAGCCCATTTTCAAATTATTGAAGAAAGATGTTGCGGTGAATTGGACTGATAAATGTCAAGACACATTTGACAAAATCAAGGAATATCTGGCCAATCCTCCTGTATTGGTTCCACTAGAACCTGGAAGGCCCTTGATCCTTTATCTGACTGTACTGGATAATTCTTTTGGCTATGTACTGCGGCATCACGATGAAACAGGGAAGAAAGAGCAAGCAATATATTATCTTAGTAAGAAGTTTACATCTTATGAGGTAAAATACACTCAGTTGGAGAGAACATGTTGTGCGTTAACATGGGTTGCACAGAAATTAAAACATTACTTGTCGGCTTATACCACTTATCTGATATCTCAGTTCGACCCACTGAAGTATATCCTCTAGAAGCCTATGCCCACGGGAAGGCTCGCTAAATGGAAAATTCTACTTACAGAGTTTGATATCATTTATGTAACTCGCACTGCAATGAAGGCACATGCAGTCGCTGACCATTTGGCGAAACATCCGGTCGATGATGAGTATGAACCATTAAAGACATATTTTCCTGATGATGAGACAATGAATATTGAAGAATTAGAACAAGACGACAAACCAGGCTGGAGAATGTATTTTGATGGGGCCTTCAACAGCAAAGGGGTCAGAATCGGAGCAGTACTCATTTCAGAAACAGGTTTGCATTATCTTGTTATCGCTCAGCTTCGGTTTTTCTGTACTAATAATATGGCCGAGTATGAAGCATGTATATTGGGATTGAGAATGGCAATAGACATGGGTATTCAAGAGATTTTGGTCATGGGTTACTCGGATCTCTTGATACATCAGATTCAAGGAGAATGGGAGACAACGGATTTGAAACTTATACCCTATCGACAGTGTCTGCATGAACTATCTCAGAGGTTTCAATACATAGAGTTCAAGCATATCCCAAGAATGCACAACGAAGTAGCAGATGCTCTAGCCACATTATCATCCATGTTGCACTATCCGGACAAAGCCTATATAGATCCACTACAGATACAAGTTCGTGATCAAAATGCCTATTCTTTCGCCGTGGAAGAAGAACTTGATGGTGAGCCATGGTATCATGATATAAAAGAATATTTGAGAACAGGAGTGTACCCAGCGCAAGCCACGGGAGATCAAAAAAGGGCTATAAGGCGACTAGCGAATGGATTTTTCTTCAGCGGAGGAGTTGTATACAAAAGAACCCCAGATTTGGGTTTACTGAGATGTATAGATGCACAGCAAGCCGACACAATCATGGTTGAAATACATGCAGGAGCTTGCGGACCTCATATGAGTGGATATGTTTTGGCCTAGAAAATACTAAGAGCGGGATACTATTGGCTCACCATGGAGCGTGATTGCATTAGATATGTACGGAAATGCCACCAATGTCAGACACACGGAGATTTGATACACTCCCCACCCTACGAGTTGCATACAATGTCAGCACTATGGCCATTCGTCGTATGGGGCATAGATGCCATCGGCCCAATAGAGCCCGCAGCATCTAATGGGCATAGGTTTATATTGGTAGCAATTGATTATTTCACTAAATAGGTGGAGGCGAAGACATTTAAAGCAGTAACAAAGAAGGCGGTAGTGGATTTCGTACATACAAATATTATTTGTCGCTTTGGAATTCCTAAGTTGATTATCACAGACAATAGAGCAAATCTTAACAGTCACCTCATGGTAGAGGCATGTCAAAAGTTCAAAATCCTGCACCGTAACTTTACACCTTATAGGCCTAAAGCAAATGGAGCAGTTGAGGCTGCGAATAAGAATATTCTCAAGAAGATGGTGGAAGAGTCAAGACAGTGGCATGAAAACTACCATTTGCTCTCACGGGTTATCATACAACTGCACGTATTTCAATCGGTGCAACACCTTACTCATTGGTGTACGGAACGGAGGCAATCATACCTGCAAAAATTGAAATACCTTCCCTCTGGATCATAGTTGAGGCTGAAATTGACGATGATGAATGGGTAAAAGCTCGGCTAGAACAATTGAGCTTGATCGATGAGAAAAAGTTAGCAGCAGTATGTCACAGATAGTTATATCAGCGGAGGATGGCCAGAGCATATAACAAGAAAGTACGTCCACGGAAATTCGAAGTTGGATAGTTGGTGCTAAGACGTATTTTACCACACTGGGCCGAAGCAAAAGGAAAGTTTGCACCTAATTGGCAAGGGCCATTCATGGTGTCTCGGGTATTGTCCAACGGAGCTTTATATTTAACAGATGTTGAAGAAAAATGTGTAGAGACTGCTATCAACTCTGATGCAGTCAAGAGATACTATGTATGATTCCTTTTTCATATGTACAATTGTATTTGTCATAATTTTGAAATTGAAATGATGAAGGCATTTTATTCTCTATCCAAACACTTTACCCATTGTTACCCCTTTTGAGCCTCATTGCATTACTCTTTCATATCCCTCTCTCGGAATCAATTGTTAAAAAGAAAAGAGAAGATTGAAAAAGGAAAAAAAAGAATTAAATGAAAAAAAAATGATGAAAAGAAAAGAAAAAAAAAGGAAGAAAAAAAATATATAGAAAAAATAAACAAAAGAAAATCGGGAAAAAGTCAAATGACGAAGATACCTTATGGTTTGAACTACGTTTGACTTGATCCCGAAAGTGTACGTAGGTAGCCTCAATGAGGTTCAGTCATGATAGAAATAAAATCCAAGATTCCCCAAATATTGAAACTGGGGCAGAAGTTATGTTTTATGATTATGAGAGTTGTAAATATTTTGAACTCTCGCTTAAATTTTGAGCCCTTATACCTTTCTTTCTAACCCATCCAAAAGCCAAATTACGGTCCAAAGAAAGACCTTCTGATTAGTTTCAACAAAATGACAATAAAAAGAAACACATCATGGACAATACCCCGAAGTTTGCAAAACAAAAATAAAGAAAAAATAAAAATGAGAGAGTCTTATTGGTGAAAACCCTCACGGGCACCATAAGGCGAATGTGAGATGAGAGAAAAAAAAATGAGAGAGTCTTATTGGTGAAAACCTTCACAGGCACCATAAGGCGAAAGTGAGGAATATTCTGATGAAAGGGAAATAGCAAAATAAGAAAGGTTTGGGTTGAAGGAAAGATAAGATTAAGACAGCAACGATTCGATTGGACAGACTGGGTCGGATATTCAAATACATGGCATGGTCAAAGGAATCAGCCTTCATACCTAGATAAGTTCTGTCTTTACTTCAAAATACCCTCACCCATTGAAATTCAGGTCTTTGCATTTCATTTTACTTGTTCAAAACCAGTTGCCAATTGAAAGCTAGCTACCAGTTTCTCATGTTAGATGGTGTAATAACACTAGGTCAAAGCAAAAGAGAAAATAAAAAAAATAATGGAATGGCGATCATACAGCCAAAAAGTAAATAAAAGGAAAAGAAACAAAAAGAGAAAAGCAAAGGGGATTACAAGAGAAAAATTGAGAAAATCCAGTGATGAACTGCAAAGCAGAATGAAGCAAGAAGGGGCGGACGATGGAAGCAAAGCCAGCAAGAATACCAGTTGCTAACCATCATTTTACAACTAATAAAATTATTCACTAATTTAGACAAGGACAAAAGATTCAAATTCTCACTAATCACTTCAAAATGAATGTGACCAATGTGGGAGAAAACATCAAAAAGAAACAGCAATAAAGGAGAGAATCCACAAGGGGGGGAGTGGGGGACTCACTCAGTAATCAGGAACCTACCCGAACAGCATGGGAGGTATTATCTTTTCAAAATTCCACCCGAGTTATCAAATTGAGGGAATATTTTTTTGCATTTTTTATTTCATGCATCAGGCGCCCACCTGAATAATGAGGGAATATTTTTCTGCATTTTTCATTCCATGCATCGGGCACCCACCTGGATAATAAGGGAATATTTTTTTGCATTTTTCATTTCTGCATCAGGCGCCCACCTGGATAACGAGGGAATATTTTTCCGTATTTTTCATTTCTGCATCAGGAGCCTACCTGGATAACGAGGGAATATTTTTCTGCATCAGGCGCCCACCTGGATAACGAGGGAATATTTTTCTGCATTTTTCATTTTGCATCAGGCGCCCACCTGGATAAAGAGGGAATATTTTCCTGCATTTTTTATTTCTGCATCAGGCGTCCACCTGGATAACGAGGGAATATTTATTGTATTTTTCATTTCTGCATCAGGCGTCCACCTGGATAATGAGGGAATATTTTTTAGCATTTTCATTTCTGCATCAGGCGCCCACCTAGATAATGAGGGAATATTTTTCTGCATTTTCATTTCTGCATCAGGCGCCCACCTGGATAATGAGGAAATATTTTTCTGCATTTTCATTTCTGCATCAGGGCCCACCTGGATAACGAGGGAATATTTTTCTGCATTTTCATTTCTGTTCAGCACCCACCTGGATAATGAGGGAATACTTTTGAGCATTTTAATTTCTGTTTCAGGCGCCCACCTGTATAACTACGGAATATTTTTCAGCATTTTAATTTCTGTTCAGGTGCCCACCTATATAACAAGGGAATACTTTCTCTATTTTTAAATTTTTTCTAACAAAGTAACACCGTAATACATTAAAAGCCCAATACTGGGGCAGAGGAAAAAGTTTTATTGTTTTTGCAAATAAGCAGGTATCAACCTGGAAGCAAGAAGCACACTTTGAAGTCACACAAATGGATTGAAGCGGTGTGTCAGAAGCAAGACATAAGCAAAAATTCACAAAAATGGAGGATGCAAATAAAGAGCAACATGTGATATGGAAGAACAAGACAATACAAGAAGACAAGTCATAGATAGGATTTTCTTGTAATTCATAGATCATAGCTTAGAATAGCTTCTTTATTTTATTTTATCCCGATGTTATAAGGAGTTAGTCAGTGATTATAGCAATAACAGCAACAACAGCAATTCCCTGGTAGTTTCAAACTACCAGACCTTCCCGAACTACACTAACCTGATTCCTATTTAGCCTAGGATATGCAGGCAACCTCTGAAGCAGGGTGCGGTCAAAGTTTTTCCAAAATGCTTCTTACGGAATATGCAAGTGGGCAAAAATCTCTCATTACTGCTCACTTATCTTAGCACTGAAACTCTTCATATCCCCGAGCAAAGAGGGGCAGCTGTGAGCACGTGATTTTTGCCTTGGGCAATTAAATTCCAATATATATATAAAATAATACAAAAATCATTTTAGGTTTGTAATTGTTTGATTTCGTTGAAATAAGTGTATTTTTGTTTAAAAATAAAATTGAGATGAAAATTACAAAAAGAAACCAATTGGAAAATATCATAAAAAGTATAAAATTCAGAAAAATCAAGTAAAATGCAAAAATACCGGAAATAAAAGTAAAATGGCAAAAAATACCGAACAATTAAGGAAAAAAAACAAGACAATAGTAAATAAACGAAATATAGTAGTTGAAAATAAATACAAAAAGAAAATACAAAATACAAAAAGAAAATACAAGAAATAAATAAAATACAATACACAATGTAGTTTGGGCTAAATACAAAAGGAAATATACATATATATATATATCAAGCCCAAAACATTAGCCAGGCCCAAACGAGACAAGCCTGGTCTGCCCAGGCTTATAATCCAAACGACACCGTACAACCAAATAAATCACAACCGTTGATGAATTGAATCGTATGGACCAGAGGAGGCGGTTCATTATAAATTAAACGACGTCGTGTATAAAATTAATCCTAGTCGTTCAATGCGATTGATCAAATGGACAAGTCCAATGACTCATTAAAACCAAACGACGTAGTATATGTAAAATGATCCTAGCCGTCCAAGCTTGTAATCCAACAGACATAAGGAGATCCCTCATTTAACCATACGATAATGTTTCAAGGGCAAATGATCTTGGCCATTCATTTGATTTAATCCAATGGCCAGGAATTAACGAGACACGACGGATATAAATACTCACATCTCACTTGTATTCGTCATTACACTCACACATTTTTGTATCATGAAACCTTAGCCGTCTCTGAGACTCACCCTCCTCCTCCCCCAGTCTCCCAGGGAGACATGCATGAATCATGTGTTAATTAGTCTGTTTGTGTGTTTGTTCATTATGCTCTGTCTAGATTGAGTTTTGGTTAGTTGGAATTAAACCATTATCAAACTTCTCCTCTGAGTTCTGATTAATTCAAAATTAATACGTGATTAAGGCTATATGTGCAAAACAACATGAATCTGGCTATATTTGTAACTTGATTCGTATGTGAGTTCATTCTGAACCTTGGAGTGCTTGTGTTATTTGGGTCAGAATTTGTGGCTACGTTTGTAAGTCAAGACTATGTTGATTCAGTAGATATGTCTATTAATTGGTTGTACTCTATTAAGTGGCTATGCTTTTAATAAGTGGCTATGTTTTAAATAGTGGTCATATTTTTTATAAATGATTATGTTCTGATGAGTGTTGGCTAATAATGAAAAGGGTTGGGGTCTAAACTGGTTAGGTCTTAAAACATTTCTAATTAGGGGTTACTTGTTAAATAACTACTTACCCTAGTTCTGCCAGACCTTAGGCAGGTCGGGTAATATTGATTAAATACAAAAGGTAAAAGAGGAATAGTAAAGGGCATTCCTGAGGATTAAATAGAGCCTTTAAGGATATAAATGACTTTAGTACTTGGTATTTCTGCAATACTTGGAGAATAAAGGGCAGACTGGGTAGAACTAAAAGGCAATAATGAAATAAACCTTAGCAAGTGAGGGTAATTAGGTAAAATACACCTAAAAGAACTCAATAGAATTGCCTAGAACCTTCTAGCAGGGGTTCTAAGGCATTTCGACACAATCTTAATAGACTACACTATAAATTGTTGAAAAGAATAAGGAGAGGAAAATAGAAATAACTTATTTGAAATTCCCTCCAATTCCCCCCAAAATAACTCTATAAATAGGTTGTTAGTAAGCCTGAAAGGGGGTTCTGAATTTTACAATTAGACAATTCTTAGGGTTCCACACATTATAATTCTGGGTTTAGAAACCTGGAGTTCTGAAATATACAACTAGGGGTTATAAGCTAATTAACTTGAGTGTTGTTCTGGGATTTCTGTGGGTCGATCCTTCATTAATTCATCTCGACTTTGCTGGATTCCTGGATTCTACTTGGGTTGATTTGCTGGATTCTATATTTGGTTCTTTGGTAGCTATTTTGCTGTGATCGAATTGTCTCATTGTTGTTGTTGTATTGCTGCTATTAGTTGTTGACTATTCTTCTTCTCTAAAGCGCTAGACTCGTTGATTTGTTTTGAACCAGGTACACATCTATTTTTTGGAGATGTAATCGAGATTATGATGAAGAAATGAAGTATAATTAATTTTCGATGATGTCATATCTGTTTCTTCTGTCATAGCTGTAATTAATTCGTAGATCCTTTTGTAATTCATTAGGAATGGTTGTAATAATTAACAACTCTATGAATCTGACCTAGAGTAGAGTAGAAGTAGTTAATGTTGTCGTTAGATGTAAATCAGTAATTAGATATGGTTTATCACCTAATTCAAAACTAAAATCAGCTAAAACGCAGTTAATATACTTAGATTTATAATTATTATAAAATTGGACATGTAATACTATACTTAGACATTTTCATCAATCAAGTTCTGAGTCAGCATTAATTAATTTGAAAAGCGTGAGTATTAGGATCTTAAATCGTAATTACTGTTATATCACCGCTGAAACTAGTTTAGTTATAGAACTCGCATTAAGTTGTGATGATACGGTGACTTGAATATGATTGTAACAACAGTGGTAATTCAAGCATGTCTAAGAATATTGTTTTCTGTTTAATGAGAGTAATAATAATTCTATAAATAGTGTCTCAATTGATAGATAGTTCTTAGAATCATATTCTGTTAATCCAGTAATTAAATAGTAACAAATTGATCAAACTAGTATTGACATCTTTAGTTAATTGACAATAATGAAAACAGTAAGGATCAAATGTATTTGTATTTCATTATTCGAAATAGTTAATTGTTAAACATTTGTTCATAGTATCGTTGTTTAATGTTGTTCTGTTTTGATTTTGTTCTAGACATAAGTAACCTGGGCCTTGCCATAAATACAGGCCCAGATCAAAATAAGATAGCATTTGTGCCTAAAAACGAGAAGAGAAATGAAAACTGGGCTGCAGAAGCCCAGTCTCTCATGGCATATTATTGAATTGGTCTCTGGTCCAAGCCCAGTCGCAAAGTATGGCCTGGACATTAATGCATAATAATAAAGATTTAATATAAAACAAAAAATGGTATATATTAGGATAAGAGAAAAAACAGAAATAGAAAATATAGAATACTTAGGAAAAACCTTAATAAAAAAACGGAGACGAGCTTCGCTAAATCACAAAAGCATAGTTGCGGGGCCCTCCATAATTTCTTATGAAAACGTTAGAAATTGGAAAGACCGTTTAGCAAATTCTACGGTCTCTCCCAAAATTAACAAGACGTAGACATCGTAGGGCACGATTTATAATAAATATATGTTCCAAATACGAGTGAACATTAATGTGACTCAAATCAAAATCTCGGCGAAGCTGAAATGCATTAAGGTCACAGGCGTACTGGTTGCGGTGTGATTTGAAATGCATTTTCACCACGTCGCAAAATCCTAAAATTAACCAAAGCGGGACATTAAAAATATTTGTAAAATTGAAGCATATAAAGAAATTAGATAAGACAAATACAGCAGTTGAGCGACCGTGCTAGAACTACGGAATCCGGGAGTGCCTAACACCTTTCTTCCGGGTTAACAGAATTCCTTATCCGGATTTCTAGTTTCGCGGACTGTTAAAACAGAGTCATAATTTCCTCGGATTCGGGATTAAACCGGTGACTTGGGACACCATTATTTTCCCAAGTGGAGACTCTGAAATTTAATAAATAAATCTCGTTCCGATTGTCCTTAAAGTAGAAAAACTCCTTCCCTATTGTTATTATTATATCCCTTCTTGGGGTGTATTAGTAAATAGCGGGGTATACTTATTTATAAGTAGTAAAAATGGAGGTGTGATAGTAGGGGGTTTTGGTTAATATTGGGTGCCTCGGGTGCCTGAACCTCAATCTTATTAGTATCGATAAGATCTTGGATCGCATGCTTCAACTTCCAACATTTTTGGTATCATGTCCAGGAGCTCCCGAACAATATTCACAATGTACCGAGTGGTCCAAATTTTGAGGCAATGGATTTGGCAATCTGGGTTCAATAGGACTCAACAAACCTATCTATTTTAATTTGTGGAACAAAGAAGTATAGGTTTCTCCTAATTCAGTGAATGTTCTCTGCCTCTGAATCCTTTCATTCCTGAACGCCCGATTCCCCCAAAAACTTGTCCCCGCAGGATTTCTCTATGCCCTTAGTGGTGGGTAGGTATTTTGTGGAGTTGGGTAGGTATTATGCGGTGCTGGGTATGTATTACGTGGAGCTGGGTATGTATTATGTGGAGTTGGCGTGCGCCATTGCGGGCGTGCTGGAGGTTGGGTGTATGCTTGTGCTTGATGGACTGAAAAATGTTATTCTTATGGTAGGTAATAGGATTGTGGAGGATAATTTGGAATGTGGGGGTAATTTGGGTGAGGAGGTTTGGATTGGTAATGGGGTGAAGGACCTCTAGATCTGGACCAATTGCCAACGTCTATTGTTGTGACATCCTCTCTTTTCTTTTTCCCGAGCGCACCTCCTATGCCACTATGAATGGCCTGTGTCGTCGCCTTAATCGCTGAATAACTCAATATTTTATTGGTCTTCATACCTTCTTCTATTATGCCCCCCATCTTTACCACTTCGTTGAAATATTTTCCCACTGAGGTCACCAAGTGACCGAAGTAGGTTGGCTCGAGCGTTTGTAGAAAGTAATCTACCATCTCCCCATTTCTCATTGGAGGATCAACTCTAGATATATGTTCTCTCCAATGAAATCCAAATTCCCTGAAGATCTCCCCTGGTTTCTTCTCAAGCTTCAATAATATGAGACGGTCTGGCACAATCTCCAGGTTGTATTGAAAGTGTCCGGCGAAAGCCTGCGCCAGATCATCCCAAGTATACCACTTGCTTGGATCTTGCCTTGTGTACCATTTTAAGGTAGACCCGCTCAAACTCTATCCGAATTAAGCTATCAGCAGTTCATCTTTTCCACCCGCTCCCCTCATCTTTCTGCAAAATCCTCGCAGATGAGACATGGGATCGCCATGCCCTTCGTACAGATCAAATTTAGGCATCTTGAATCCCGCTGGTAGTTGTACGTCGGGGAAAGGGCATAAATCTTTATAAGCCACACTGACCTGATTTCCCATCCCGTGCATGCTTCTGAAGGACTGCTCCAGGCTTTAGACTTTCCGCATCATATCTTCCTGCTCTGGGCTCTTGGCTGGCTTTTCCGCTAGGACCTCAGAGGGAGGAGTATAGGTGGGTGGTTCGGGCACCCTGAACATGGGTTCAGGGGGTAATATTGAGTGTCGTGAACCTGAAATAACGGCTCACTTGATGATTTGTGCAATGGAGCTGGGGAAGGTGCCACAAAGATAGGGACATTAGGTGGAGGAGGGTTTTGATTGGATGGTGGAGCTTGGGAGTCGTAAGCGTCCCTTCCCTGGTAGTAATGATGGCCTGGGAAGCTTGTTGAGGGACCGGGAGGAAGGTATTCTGCGGTATATCCTGGCGGGAAGGTAGGAGTAGCGGGTGCCTCGGGACCTTTTTGCGCTTTGGCCAGCACCAACTGCATTTCATTCATCTCAGACTGCATTTTTTCCATTGTTTCTAAGGCCTCTTTGAGCATTTGGCTCATTGCCTTTTCTGACTCA
Source organism: Nicotiana noctiflora (assembly GCA_032618575.1). Classification (NCBI taxonomy): domain Eukaryota; kingdom Viridiplantae; phylum Streptophyta; class Magnoliopsida; order Solanales; family Solanaceae; genus Nicotiana; species Nicotiana noctiflora. The sequence goes on from JASVEL010005594.1 coordinate 120,310, forward strand.
ATGATGTGGTCTGGCCCAATCATACTTTCAGGTATAGGACCCTTTGATCTTGTCTGATATCTGTGTGATGCCAGCACACTCTAACAACTAACTGAGTTTTATTGGAAAAACAACAAACTTGTTAGTGTTAGATTTTCAATAGATATAGTAAACGCACATTGGAGATGCAATGTCTTTATGCAGTAAACCATTATGTGTATGCTTTTGCTCAGACTACATGCGTCATCCCGGTTTATTATTTTCAAATGTTTCATTCCCTTCCATTATTTCTCTCATTTCTTATTTTCCCCTTTTACTAAAACAGTGGTCGAATCTTATGTAGACTGCCTACGTATCATGTCCCCGCATGAATCAGACCCAGCGTAGTTCGTATGCAAAAAAATGTAAGATAAAGATGGAACATATTTTTTTGGTTTTTATTATCACAAAATTCCACTTTCAAAGCTGAAACACTTACGAAAAATGAAAAGACAAAAGGGAGATACAAGACTACAAAAGGACAAACAGACTCCTAATAAAAATACAGACTCTACTAAGCATGCTCCAACGCTTTAAGCTTCTGTGTCCGTGGGGCATTGTTTGGCCTTGTTGCGGATTTTGGTGTGAGATCCTTTTGTAGACTTCTCAACTCTGCCATGACTTGGTGGACATATCCCATAACTGAAGAGAAAAGGGTAGTCCGGGGCATTTGCTCGCATGTTAGGCATCTTATAGCGATCTAATGCCCAATTTCTTCGATCCTAGCCCTGATCCTATCCTTCTCTCTAAGCATCTGCTCTATATGTCGATTTTTTGTCCCCAATATCTGAGCGTTGCTATTGACATGGTCCAAGAGCCTATCGACTTGCCTTTCCATCCGCTCCATTAAGTCGTAGCAGCGGTCTCTATCTACTTTGACGTCCCGGGCTTGTCTGAAAACTCGCTCCCTAAGAGTGGCATTTGCTTCCCTCAAACCAGTGACGATCTCCCCATAATCTTTCTCTATCTGTTGCAGATGAAGTGCTTTTTGGTGGGCCACTCTTCTCCATCTGGTTCGAATTGCAACTAGAGCAGCTTCTGCTTTTTCCAAGTCTTCTCGGTGTTCAAGGGCTTTCCTTTCTAAGTTGCTTATGAGCATTTCATCAGTCCAACTTCTCCTCGATCTTTCTGCAGTTGATTGCATCTCCTGGATTTGGGCTCGGAGTGGTTGCCTTTCTTGTGCCCAGTCAGCCCTTTCCTGATCGAAATTAGCCTGTTGTATGTCTATGGTGGCTTCCAGAATCCCTTTGTCTTCCTTCAAGGTGTTGATGCAAGATTGGAACTTTTGCGCTATTTCGTCTCTAGCCTCCCTGACTCTGGTTTCTAATTTCTTTTCTCAATCGATGGCATATTTTACCGGCATTTCTACCCTTTGTTCGGGCATTGACTGGTTGTGGAACCACTCAAGGTATGCAAGGCTTACTTTTCCTCGTTCCCGATCGGCAACCATTTCGTCGATGTTAGAGATTCGACTACCGAACCACACCTTTTGTGCATAAGATTCTCTCGGGAGCTCCTCCGTCATGAATTCCCACATGAATGATCGCATATCTTCGATCGGGGGCCTTTTCTGTTCTCTCCCCAACTGGTGCATGACGCATAGCGGGGCGTATGGGTTGAAACCCCTGAAACCCATTAGTATGTAGAATGGGCGATATGTCGACATGTGCACGACTTTAGCAGAAGGGAACCAATAATAGTTCCAAGTTTGCTGGTCTGCTTTCAAAGAGTTGAGCAGTTCCTGCCAGGTCCTTAAGTCATTCGGAAAATAACAACGGGTGGCCCTTCTTGTATGACAACGAGTGTAATTCAACCAATCCACGTTGAAGTTTATCACGATTGGGTGATGATAGAGATGTTCTATGAACCACATTTGTAACAAGATGTTACAACCTTCGAAATAATCCTTGCCCTATTGACACCGAGTCAATGCCCGAAAAATATCTCCTAAGATCATAGGAAGAATAGTGTGTTCTTCGCTACTTAGCAAGTATGAGACCACTACTGATAAACGGATTATCATACGTTCATCACGTTCGGGAAAAACCATGGTCCCCAAAAAAGAGATTATGAAGGCGTAGATTCTCAAATCTCTCCAGGCGTCATAATTCAATTGGCTGACAAATTCTGTGTTTGAGAATTTCTCGAACCCTTTCATGTTATTAAACCTGTCGTAGAGATACTCCAACGGAACCTAACCTTCATTCAAGCAACTCATTGGAACTCGACGAAGACTTAATTTTTTTAGGAAATTATTTACACCCATTTTTCTAGGAGCAGCGGGTTTCTTTTTGTACAGATCTTTCCCTAACCATGTAAGTCTGCCTAACTCCTATAAAATGGGTGTCATTTCCCAATCTCGGAATCTGAAATATTATTTGCGGAGTCCAAGAAACTCACCAAAGCCCTAATCAATTCTTTGTCTGGTTTTATTCTCATAATATCCGGAAGAAACTTGAGGTGTTTGTAGACTTGATTTCTTTCCCAAGTAGAAAAACTGGCCCACCAATCACAGAGACAGCCCGGGGTTTTATCTTGGATCATAAACATGGGAGGCATCTCGTCTCTCGCCCTTTTCTGACCGATTCTTTGCGATGGAGCCATGCTGATCCTAGAAAAGATAAAAATAAAACTTAAGATTTTCTAATCCTGAGAAAAAAAATTATTTATTTTTTATTTATTTTTCATTTATAAAAAATGGATCTTTAATAACACGGCCTTTCAGCACTTAAAGAAGATTTGAAGTGTGTGTAATAGGATACCGGTGTGACGACTAGGTACTGTTTTTGTGAAATCAGTCCATCGGTGCCCCCTTCGGGGCGTTTGGCTATTTTTGCAAAATTTTGTAACCCTTGACTAAGGACAATTCTCCTAATTTTAACACACATTTTTTTTTCTTTTGAAAAAGTAGTATTAGTTGAGCCCGATATGGGTTGCCTACGTATCCCACGTCCGGTGAGAATCAAACTTGCGTAGTTCGAAAAAATGAACTATATCATTAAAAACAAACTCTTTTCCATTTTTCCGTTTTCATAAAAATTATCATAGTTTTATTCGGGAAATTTTCGAAACACGTGATTAAAAACCTTGACCATATACCCTGGTATTTTTCTTTTCTTCAAAACCTTCCTCTTTTTTAATAATAAGCCGGTCAACATGCAAGTTCGAAACAAATAAATGCACAAACAAAATGCATCAAGTTGGTCTTTTTCTTCGGGTACACCTGTCCTAGACAGACCCAACCCCTGTGTTGAGTCTCCTATGTCGAATATGCACATGATGCAACAGACGTTCCTATTGGGGATCCGGCATGAGGTTTTGTTATTCTAGGTTATCATCCTGTTGGAAAAAGTGTCTAGACTGGCTTTACTCGAGCGGACAACTCGAGCCGAGGAGTGTCAGTGCACTGGTAGCATGGCTTTCCGGCTTAATTGACAGTACTCACCGTCTAAACATGTGTGACTAAAATCCTTCACCGGGTGCCAAGCACCACAGCTATCTTGAGAAAGATGGGCTATGTCCAGCAAATGCCCGATATTATATTTCAAAGAGACTCAGAGGAGAAAGTGGGTATCGACACAATTTATATACAATTCACAAAATATCAAAGCGGTAAAAGCAACATTTAGCACATTAAAACAATCATATAATAAAATCAGATAATAAATAAGCCAAATACAATAATTATTCAAAGCTCGAATTCTTAAACCCTAAACCAGTGGTTCTGGGTATGGGTCCTCAGCAGAGTCGCCAGAGTTGTCACGCCTTCTTTTTGCGTGCCCCCTACCCCGGGGGGTAAAAAACGGGCGAGGGAGTTTTTCCAAATTAAGTGACAATATTCGAAACATGATTATTCCAATTAAGTTGTCCCAAGTCACCGATTTATTTAAATCCCGGATCGAGGAAATTTCGACTTTCCAAATGAAGTCTGCGAACCAGAAATTCTAAGTAAGGAATTCTGTTGACCCGAGGGAAGGTGTTAGGCACCCCCGCATCCCGTGGTTCTAGCACGGTCGCTTCAATTATTATAAATGGCTAAAGATATCCGAATTAATACATGTTATAAATTACGTGCTCTGATTAAACTTTAAACTGCTTTATTAATTCAAAACTGTACATTTAACTTTAAAGAAAAGCAAACCTAGTCGCAACATAGACTCGGGCCCTTGAAGAATATGCAAATCAAAAATATGCCTGGACCTTCTATTTCAACCTATGCCGATTAAAGCGATTATTAGACTAAACAAAAATCAATTTATCTAAAAAATGTCCGTTGAGTTTATTTCCAATTAAGACCTATATAAGACGATATCTTATTCTATGACTTGTTAAATTAGGGTCGAGGATTGACTGAAAAGGTATAAACTAGTGAGAAAATGGATCAACTATGTCAGGTAGAAATAATCCACCATGGTTCATTATTAGACGTGAGGTTATTTATTTTTTGAATTTCACTACTCTCAATCCGATGTTAATTGACGAGATCGAAACTATGCGATTAGAGTCGAACTAGCATTGGCATAGGCATTGGCTGCTTATCTTGTTTGCTTAACTACAAATGAATTTAAAGGAAAATCAAATGAAGAAACTCGAAGTGATTCAAGCCATCCTATATTAGTAACTAACATAAATCAAACTACCACCTTAAACATGCTTAAATTACATGACTTTAACAAATTATTTATCTACAGTTTCAAAGAAAATCCCAGTCTGGATTGGCTAACTTTTACACAATTCGAATTTCCTTAACCGGAGTAAATCCGACCATATACGAACAAAGGATAACACAAAACTAGCTAAGCATGAATGAAAACTGGCATCTATTTTTAAACAATAGTCCAAAACTGTCCTAGTTTATAATAATAGACGATACAAAACTATGTGCACTCTTAACCCTTCAATGACTTAGCAGTATAGTTTTTATTAGAACAAACAATCCTAATTTAACTATGATATCCCAATTAAAAGCATGATTCATTGAAACTGCTGCCCCGAACAACAAGGCTTAAACTTGTGATTTCATTTCATTGTCAAATAGAGGAAAACCATATCAACAGAAGTGTGTACCTGAGATTCAACAATAGAAACGAGGAAAGGGATCAGCAGTGCAACGGCTCAAATAGCAACAGCAAATAACAACAAGAAGCAAAGCAGATTCAGGCAAAGGATCAAAGAACTAATAGCCAAAAAACATTAAGGGATTCCACCAGTGATTTGAACCAAACAGGGAGTTCAAAGTGACCAAAACAAGCAATTTTGGTAGACCAAAACAGCAGTAATAAACAGACCCAACAAATCTTTTCGTTAAACCTTTTCAAAACACTTCTAACTGATTGCCAGAAGAATACTAAAGCCGATGGTTTCAGCAGTATATATTAGTGTATATTAGCCTTTTTATTTCTTAAAACTCTATTTGGAGCAGTAGTGTTTCTGTATCAAAGAGATGGCTAATGTGTAAAATGTGTGCGTGAAGGTCTGTGTTTCTGAAAATCTGTTCTCTCAAATCTGTCTGTGTATGTGTGTGTAGGAATCTGTTCTCCCAATCTGTGTGTATCCATTTATGTGCAGAATGTTGCCCCTTTTATAGCCTTAGTGTCCAAAACCAGCAGCCCCTTTTAAATTGTTTTAAACAACAAAAACCATCATACTTCTTTGATTTTCCCCACCCAAGCATTTTTTAAACCTAGGCTTTATATAAAAAAAAAAAACTCTAAAGTTCAAAGAAAGTGGTGGAAAACCATGCTGCCCTGTAGATCCCACCATCTTCAACCATGTGCAATGCACATTTTAATATTAAACTAAGAATGATCAATGTTTCCACTAACTTAATGCCCAAACAGATTGTGATTTCACTAGTGGAACCTCTTTTAATCCTTTTAAACACCAATTTGAGTGTCTTTGGTGTTTAATTAGCATGCCAATTAATCTATTAAGATTACAGCTATAACCAATTCTCTTAATACTAGTTAAACAGGATCGACAAAATAAACTAAAATGATATCACACAAAAGAAAGAACTGTTACAATCAGCATTCAAGTAAATAGGAGCAATCAACTACCAAATCAAATAAACCGAGGCCAATGGAACTACACATGCTTTCAGACAGATTTGAAACCAACAAGAATGCATGATTAATTCAATTCAAAATGACAAACAAACCTTAATTCATTAATTCATCACAAGAACATAATGAAATAAGAGGAGAAACAAATGAAAATGAAGATTGCAAATAACCAAAATTTCAAAGAATTTAAACAAAGAAAACAGAAAGAAAAGAAGAAGAAAAAAATAAAGAAAATTGAAATATGCAGAACTCACCTATCAAACTCGAGCTCGAGACTGTTTTCCCCGATTTTATCTCCAAATAACGTTGCTTGCTTGTTCTTTGTCCAGAACAAGAGAACAACATTATTTTGAGACCAAATCAACTCTATTCCCAAAGAAAAAGAAAAATCCTCCGATGAATAACCCATCTTTGCTTCCAGGGTTCGAACCCTAGATTTGAAATTCGAACATTTGTGGTGACATTCGGGAAAAACTGGTAAGGGATTTGGGAAGAGGGTGGTTTAGTGTCTCTAGGGTCTTATTTTCACGGCCATCAGAACGGTTGCCGCCGGATTAAAGGTTGTGGAGTATGGTGGCGGCTACTAGGGTTTCTCATCTCTGAAGAGATGAGGTTTGAGAAAGGAGAAGCGAGGGGTATGAACGGGGGGCGGGTTAGGGGGAAACAATATATATCGGGATGAGAGGTTAATCTAAACCGTTGGATCTGATTAGATCAACGGTGTGGATCATTTTACTATTGTGTAACGACGTCGTTTGGTCTAGTGAGGTACTGGATCGGTTCAAAGGCGAAATGGTCGGGGCGGGTTTGGGTTATAATGATATTTTTGGACCGTTGGATCAATATAAAACCAGCAGTATTGATCCAGGCTCCCCAAAAATGACACCGTTTGGAGTGTCTTTGGGATGGACTGGACCTGGGGTCATTTGGGCCTGTTTGAATGGGCAACAGAGGCCCAATCCAATTCGTTTTCTTATTTTTCAATTTTCTTTTCCTTCTTTTTATTTCCTTATTTAAATTCAATTCAAACTAAATTCTAGAAATCCTAACTTACATTATAAAACCAAATTAATTAAAAAAATATTAATTAACTTCTAATAACAATTAAACACACATAATTAAATGCCAAATAAAAAAATAAAATCACACAATTGGACATTAAATGGTAAAAACGCAAAAATACATATTTTTGTGATATTTTCTTTTTCATAAAACAAACTTAATTACTCCTAATTGCGAACTTGAATTTTATATACAAACGTAATATATTTTGGTATTTTTATTTATTTAAACAAATAAGCACGGGCAGACAAAAAAATGCAAATAATAATTAAGAAAATCACTCAAAATTCACAGAAAATCACACACAGCGCAAACTATTTTATTTTTTGATTTTTGGGAGTAATTCCCATGCGGGGCAAAAATTACGTGCTCACATCATCTGTTTAACTCTCAAAATTTTTAAAGATTTGAACGTCTAATCACAGAAGAAATTATAGAATTTTTATTAACAACTTAAACACTCGTTCAAAAAACCTAAAAACACAATCGTAAAAGTAAAACTAATGCACTTATCAAACTGAACCCTAAAAAAATATTTTATCATTAATACATGACTATCAAAATCAAAATAAGAAATTAAATCGTAAAATAAAATACAGAAAGTTAATGCAATGGACCTGTGATAAATCGTAATGTAGGAACAACGACGACTAGCAGTTGAAAAATCAAAAACAACAACAAAATCATTTGATTTCGGAGAAGAACTTCAAAAAATACGAATAACGAGAGAGAGAGAGAGAGAGAGAGAGAGAGAGAGTAGAGGACTAGCGAATACTTGGGGAGAAAGTAGTCTTTTTAATAAGGAATGACAAAATGATCTTTTCAAATGGCTTCTAACAAAAAACCGGGTACGAGTGCAAACAGAAAGACAAAGCTGCTACAGGTTAAAAAGGGGCGCCCCGTATAATTTTGACTGGAGGGTATCACTATTCCAACAAGACATATATTGTTGCCAAGTCTTCTTTATATGCAATAGTTTATTAAAAGTACTATCCAATTTGGTAATACAATATTTTAGTGTGTAAAATTTTTTATATATAAATTATATTTTCACTCAACATCCAAATATTAAAAAAAATTAAAACTAATTTATTTTTCGAAAAAAGAAACTTTGTGGAAAACCATATGAGTGATTACATTTTTAACCCCTTTTCAAGAATTTTCCACTTTGGTGATTGAAACCTATAATCTTTGAGATTGAACATGGAGGGTATCTACCACTTGAACAATCCTCTCATGCCTGAATAATTAATTTGGATTTTGCAGAACCTATTCAAGTAACACCGTCTTCGTGTGACATATAGGTCACAGGATTAAGTTGTAAAATCAACCAATTAGATTTTTATCAAGATAGGCTGCATGCATCACACTCCACCCTCTTAGAATACGGTTCTTCTCCATATCCTACTTGAACGCAAAAAAAATGAGAAAAAAATATAAATATGCAATAGTTGAGTAAAATTTTCAAAAACCTAGCAGCAATCATTATTTTACATTTATGACAACAAAATAAATACATTTCCAGCAGAAAATCATTCAATTCCATTAAAATAGATGCCAGTTACTCATCCATAAAAGGAAGCAAGAATAAAAAGAAAAATGATAACTTCCATCTAAAAATAAGCTCTCTTCCAAATTCCACTAAAATAGGCATATAATTAATGATATATAAATTCTACCCAGTAAATTACCGAACTTTCATGCTATTATAATTGTATAAGTGATTGATAGTCTTCTTCAACTAAAATATATATTCGCTCAATGTGTTTTCTTTTATAACAGTTTCATTGATTTTAAAGAATTATGTAAATTAATAATATGTATAATATTGGAGTAAATCATGTATATTTACCATAAACATCCTTATCCTTATATTATGAAAAATATAAAATACACATATTTAGTGAAAATATATATGGTATGTACATATTATAAATCATTTATATGTTTGGTATAAGAAATAAAATTTAGATGATTATACAAAAACAGCCATGTATAATTAATAATACCAGATATATTCGTAGAAAGATCAGTGAGTGGATTTTATTTTGGTTAGAGTGTGTATATATAAATATAGATGGTATAAGGATGATATTCAGTATATGTATATTTGTTTTTTTTTTTTTGTATGTGTATATTTATATGATATAACAAAGATATATTAATGATATATATGTGATACGCATACATAGCTTGTTTGTATGTATATATTAATTTTTCATCATTAAGTTTTAAAATTTTGAGTTCCAAATTTATTCACACAGAAAATTAAAAGAAGGAATTGATACTTGAAACGACAATAGAAAAAAGCAGTGAAGAGATTGAAAATTCAAAAAAAAAAAAAAAAGAGTCAATGATAGAGTGATAGTATGAGAGAGAAAGAGAAACAAAATATTAAAAATTTAAACACAATCCCTTTTTTAAGGAAGAATTAAAAAAATAAATTTGTTACTATTAAATTCTTTCAACTGTGCTACATTTGAAATAAAATATGCTATTATTGAAATAATCAAACTATGGTAACATTAATATAAAAATTATTTTATAAGAGTCCTACATTATAAAAATCTCAAAAAAAACAAATGTCCAAGTAACAAATTGGGCCTCATTCCGGTAAATGGGCCTATCTAGAAAATGTTGATTAGTATGAACTTTAGCCCAGTAGTCCTGCCGAAGAACAAAAAAGTTATTTAGAAGCATGTAAGTAGTGTTATAATGATGGTCTGAGATAATAAAAGATGCAGTAATAAGTAGTACTCCTAATAACTTTTTGTGTTGGTGAGAGTAAGTTGGATAAGTTGTTTTCTTTCAATAAAGTATTCTCCAAATAAACTTTAAAATTTAAATTCGCCTCTATCAATTTTAGTATGTCTGTCATGTTCCAAAGAACATTAATTACACTATGGTCTCGTTACAAGATATTTAATTATACATCAATGGTGTAAAAAATATTTACACAACTGAACCAACTGATGAAAAACATGATAAAATGGTAGCCTAGTGCATAAAACATATTGCATTTATGCAAAGTTCAGAAAAGGATCACATAGTATAAATTTTTTTACTTGTTCTAGATGTATATAAGTGACCATAGTCTTGATACGGTGTTGTTCAGATTCTTCAAAAATATTATCGGGTGTGTATTAGATCTCCAAAAATAGTATATATTTGAAGAATCAAACACAAATTTAATATATTTTTTGAGAATCTGAACAACATAAAAAACATATATGGTGCCTCATAATACTTCTTGGTGGTTAAGGGACTCTGAAGAAAGGTTTGTAAGATATTCTTCATACCAACCAAACACATTGGTGCAAAGCAAAAGGAATCATGGCTCATGCTACAATAGAAATTATGATGCCTTTGAATCCTATTTTAGTTAGAAATCATTCTCTGATAAGGAGATATCAACAACTCTCATATATGCAGTTGACTAATAACATAAACATAGTGATTATATCTCAACCTATGGAGTATCTACTCACTTGGAATGAAACACATCTTGATCTGATAGGGTAAAATTAGTTTCAACAATTTTCCTAATCGGAAGGAGAGTCCTGGTGTAACTGATAAAATTGTCATGAGGCACAGGTTCGAGCCGTAAAAACAGTCTCTTGTAGAAATTTAGGGTAATGCTACGTGCAATAAACCATTATCGTCCGGCGCTTCCGCAAATCCTGTGCATAGCGAAAGTTTAGTACACTTATAAGTTGCTCTCTTTTTTTAAAATGGAGTGTGACTGTAGTGGCTTGCCAAACCTTTATTTAAGTGACTTAAGAATTAAAATCAATTCTGTCTCAAAAAAGTCTTCTTGGTTATCACCTACTTAGAAGTTCAGAATCATGCCTTTATGAATCTTAAATCTCATAGATTTGTCATGCACAAACGTATTATATGTTTTTTTATATATAATTTAGATCCTTATTTAGTGTTTGAACTAAGGATTTAAGTAATATACACCCATAATAATGCAAAAAATTGTTTATTTTAATTGGTCGTTGCACGTTATTACTCTATTTTCCAAAATTACCATGTCATGGTAGCTTGCTTAGAAAAGTTACTTTTGTCAAATCAACCTGATGGTGTAAAATATATATCCCGTCTAAGGGTGACAAAATGGTTAAAATAAAACAGTTAACCACCTATATTATCCACTAAAAATGGCTTAGATAATGAACTTTTGAAAACGGGCCAAATATGGATAAGAACCATATTATCCATTTAGAAAATAGATAATCAATGAGTAACCAATGGATAACCAATGGGTCTAACTTTTATATTTGTAAAACATCAAATTGGGGGTTTCTCAAGTTAGGGAGACTATGTATTCTCCCAAAAGTAATCATATGCAAGAAGTCGTGGATAATATGGTTCATATTATCTGCCGGTTAACTAATTTTTTATCCGTATTAAATATGAATCGGGTCGAATAATTTTTCCGTTTTTTAATTACCCGTTCCAACCCGAACATATTCGACCTGACCCGCATGTTTGTCACTCCTAATCCCGTCAATGCACGGACAAAGTTAGAATCTCGTTTTTGTCTAATAAGAAATCAAAGAGGAGTGTCTTCTAAAATATTAATACAGCCAGACTTCGCTATAATTAACATTCCTATATAATAATCATTCACTACAAAAATTAAGTTTTTCTTAGAACCGATTTTTATATGGTGTTATAGTATACATCCTCTATAACAACATTTCGCTATAGCAACCAAAAAATACTAAAATAAACAAGTGTATTATAGAGAGGTTTTACGGTATATATGATTTTGGTGTTGAACTAATTCAAACAAGGGTACAATGTTGTCCTTATGATAAAAGAATAAAAAATCTTTTACATTAATTCCATTTTTTAATGGTCAACTGATAGTATCTCAACAACTTCAAGTGCTAAAATCTTGCCTTCTAAATATAAAATCAAACTTGACCTTATGATCTTACATTTCAGTATAACCAAAAACCTTTACTATAAATTTGTTCAAAATTCCTCATTGAAAATCACAAAATCTTCCAATTACAACCCAAAACACAAAAGCAAATTTTTAACTTTTTTTTTTCAAGAATATGGCCCTAAGTTTTGATGATGGGGATTTCTTATATGATTTTGTGGTCCAAAAGGGTAATGGAGTAAAGGGACTTGTAGACAATGGCATTAAAATTGTACCAAAAAGATACATTCAACCACCAAATGAAAGAATTGATAAGAAAATTATCAATTCAAGAATCCAACAAAAATATCAAGAATTGGTTGCCACTGATTTATCAAAATTAAATGGACCTGAAAATGATCAAGTGGTTAGAGATATCTCAATTGCTGCTGAAACACTTGGTTTTTTTCAAGTGATAAATCATGGTATTAATTTGGAATTATTGGAATTACTTAAAAATTCAGCACATAAATTTTTTTCTCAAGCACCTGAGAAAAAAGCTATTTATCTTAAAGGATTAAGTCCAAGCCCTTTAGTAAAATATGGGACAAGTTTTGTACCTGAAATGGAAATGGCTTTGGAATGGAAAGATTATGTTAGTATGATTTATACTAATGATAATGAAGCACTTTCTCAATGGCCAAATGAATGCAAGTAAGAAGCTTCTTCACTTTCTCTTTTATATTTATTTGTTTTTTATTTGATATTCGATATCTGTATTGAAGCTAGCACGACTAAATTTGGATTTGTATTGGAAGTTCCACAATAGGAAGTAACACTTTCTCTTTTGGTTTCACTGCTTTATGCACATAACTTTTTTAGTATAGCGAAAAAAGTATAACTCTTTATTGATAGTGAAAAAGAACGTTATAAATTATAATGTATCAAATCGATCATTGTTAGGAATTATTTGTAATAGGTGGAATTAGTGACCAAAAAAATAAGGTACGCACAATCAGCTACAACAGATAAATTTTCATAGGTAGTATAAAAAAAATTTACACTATCATTAAATATAAAATATCCGAGTAAAAAATTAGACCATGAGATAAAAATTGTCCAAAATCATATAAAGAAGTCAAATAACCTCATAGCAAATCTATATGGGAAACCAACAATATACAACCTCCTACAGCTGATAGAGTAAAAAAGTTGTACAAAACCTACTACAACTGATAGAGTAAAAACAATTATATTGTCAGTGCCTGTAAGTTGAGCAACAGTTAAAAGTTATCTTTACGTGACCTATAATTCACAGGTTCGAGTCGTAAAAGCAATCACTAATGCATACATTAAGGTACGAGTAGCGGAGCCACATTCAACCAAGGGGTGTCAATCGACGCCCATTCGCCGGAAAATTATATTGTACTGTTAAATAAATTTTTATTTTTTATGTATATTTACTATACATTAACTCCCATAAATGTTTTGGTATATCTATTTTTTATATTTGACGTTCCTTGATGAAAATTCTGGCTCTATCACTACTGGTTATTTACATCACACTCACGTACCCTGCATGAATACAGAATATTTTGTGCACGAACTACTATTTATTTTTTAGTATATATAAGTTGAAGTGTTGAACCATATCAAATATATATATGTCTATACATTCTCTTTTTAAATATTTTTTCGGGATAATTTCACATAAGTACAAGTGAGCTCCCCATTTTTCAATGTTATAGGCCATATTTCAATTTACAACCAATTAGCCCAAAAATAATAGGCTAAGATTCAACATCCAACTTCAATAGGTTCTCAAAATTACCATTTAATTTTTAAAAAGGATTGCTCAAGCTTTTAAGTTAATTTTCGAATTAGTAATTGTGACTCAAATATTAGTTCATCAAACCAAATATATTTGGTGTGGTAAAAATTAGATTTTTAACAAGCTTAAATATGTGGGTTTAAATTTCGAATTTGATTTTGTGAAAAATTTGGAGTGAATGTTATTTAGACTTGTTAGAAATAGTATAAGGAGGTTGTATATAAAATTTGGAGTCATTTAATGGAGATTTGGATTAGTTTTGAACAAGAATTGCAACTGAAAATCGTGGAAGAAGTTCGTTTACAGACATTTGTATAAAGGTGTATAAAAGTATATAATAGTGTATAATAGTGTATTTATACACTCTTATACACTATTATACAAGATTATACATAATTATACAAAAAACTGACTTCGTCTTCTTCTTTGCGCTTTTTCTGAAATTTAACTCAAATCTTGCTCAAATCTACTTCAAATCACTTCAAATTTAAACTTTGAACTCATTTTGAGGTTTTCAATCAATTGGAACAACACCCAATCCAAACAACTAAGAATTACAAGAAATTCTATTTTCTAAAGCAAAGCTTTGAATGCCCTTTAATGGTGGACTTCTACTCTTTAATTTTTTTATATTACAATCAGGTGATATGGGGAGAGAAGCAGTAATGGCAGATAGCCCCTTGAAGCATATGTAAAAAAAAGTGAGAAGAATAGAGTGAAAATAATAGTTGTGAGAACACAGATTTAACTCTATAGTTTTTAAAAACAATGGTTGTAAGAACACATATTTTGAATTTGCAAGAGCTAATGTTTTCAAAATATGTACAATATAGGCTAGGTGGGGTAAAACTTAAAAACATGGGCTATTTTTTGTTATGATGTGAAGTCATGTATATTTTCTTGTAATTCTTTCTATTTTTTCTCAAAATTACAGGGAAGTGGCTCTTGAATACTTGAAATCATCAACAAAAATGGTGAGGAAACTATTGGAGATACTATTTGGAAACCTTGGAGCAAAACTAGATGACACAAAATTTGAATCATTAACAGGACTTAAAATGGTTAACATGAATTTTTATCCAACTTGTCCTAATCCAGAGCTAACAGTAGGAGTTGGACGTCATTCAGATATGGGAACTTTAACTGTTTTACTACAAGATGGGATTGGTGGTTTATATGTTAAACTTGAAGAAGATGTAGATGAATGGATAGAAATTCCTCCTATTCCTGGTGCTTTGGTTATCAATCTTGGAGATACCATGCAAGTAAGTACTCCGACTTTCTGAAAATATCGTCCGGTGCGTGTTGGGTCCAGGGGCGGATTTAGGGGGCGCAAGGGTGTTCAACCGAACACCCTTCGCCGAAATATTACACTATATATATAAGGTGTTCAAAATTTACATAAGGCCATGAGTTCAGTCCCCACTAGCTACAAATTTTTTTTTTGAACACCCTTCATGAGAGTTCTGGCTCCGCCACTGGTTGGGTCCTCTCAAAGTAATGTATTTTATAAGGGTCCGATACAAATACGACATCATTTTGAAGAATCGAGAGCTCACAACCACTAAATATGTTAAATTAACTACGTCCGTTATTATATTTATTTTTCAAGAAAATATTTTTCGCGAAAATGACATTTTCTGGTGTACTTTGGTTGCCGCATTTTTGGTTTCCGTCAAACATGAAAAATTCACTTCCTTGATCACTTACAAGTGGAAGTCATTTTCTTTACAACTATCTTGACTTTTTAACTTCATATATTACTTGCTATAACGCTAATTTTTATTGCTCAAATTAAAAGGGTCGTCAAAGTGCTATACGATCGGCAAATATAATGATTATATATATATGTATATATAAATTTTTATTTTTTTTTCCTCGCCAACCAACATTGGAAAATATATTCCTCGCCAACCAACATTGGAAAATATTTCATAAAAAATGACTTCCATCATACCCAACACACTTTACATGTTCGGTATACTATCCCTCGGAAATTAATCATGCTTCAAGAACCAAAATATGAAATGTACACTGGGTTTTACGTGATCAAAGCAAATGGACATTTTAAAAAAAAAATTCCTAACTATTGATTTATTTATTTATTTTTGGCTTTGGATTTAGATATTAAGCAATGGTAGATACAAAAGTGCTGAACATAGAGTTCGTACAACAAGTTCAGGATCAAGAGTTTCAGTTCCATTGTTTACTACACCAAAGCCAAGTGAAAAGATAGGTCCATTGCCTCAGCTTGTGGAAATTGATGGTATTGCTCACTACAAAGAAGTCTTGTTTGGTGATTACATGCAAAACTTTTTTGGAAAAGCTCATGAAGGAAAGAGATCTCTTGATTTTGCTCAGGATAATTCTGCTTAAGTTGCATGTTTCTTGGGTTCAAAAAAACGAAAATAAAAAAGAAAAATGAATAATTGTTGTTGTACAATAAACCCTTGTGGTCCGGCCTTTCCCCCAATCCCATACATTGCGGGAGCTTAGTGCAACAGGCTGTCTTTTATAGTTGTAATCTTTTGGGGTTCATCTTGTCAAGTTCATTTCTGTTTTTTAGTGTAATGTGCTTATTGAGCTCTGAAATGCAAATTGTCAATAAGTTGACTATCTTGTTTCTTTTGAATAACAAACAAAAGAAGTCATTGCTTGTGTTCCTTTATCTTTGCAAAGGAAAATCTTTTATTTTCGATATTAAGATCGCCTTTCTGTTTTCTTTTATTTGTATTCAAGTCAAAAGTAAAGCATAACTATATCATAATCTTTTACGGATCCTAAACGCTAGACGATGACACCCTTTAGTAAGGTCATCAAAAAAAGAAAAAGAAAACCTTATATGAAATAGACTAATGTTGCTTGAGAATAATACAAAGTAAACATCAATTTGGAACAGAACTTGAAGTTTTAAAACCACCATAAGCAGGAGTGTGTAATTATTTCGAATATTGAGAATGGTGCGACTTCTGGAAACTAAAGGCAAGCACTACCTTGCTAAAGCACAATAATGAATGAATATACAACAATAACATACTCGAAATCCCACCAAATGGGATATGGGGTAAGATGTACACGTACCTTACTTGTGCCTTTATGAGATAGAGAGTCTGTTTTCAATAAACCCCCAGCTCAATAACAACAACACAGTAAAATCCCACAAGTAGGGTTTAGGATGGTAGTGTGCACGCAGACCTTACCCCAACCCTAAAGGAATAGAAACGTTGTTTCCAAAAGACCCCCAACTCAAGAGAACTAAAAGAGACATTATATCAATACCATCAACAGAAATTACAAAAATAATAAAAGCATCATAAGAACCAAAAATAGATGAAAGGCAATTACAATAGCCAATAAATAAGGCCCGGCACTATGAAAAACGAAAGACTAGTGAGAACACGACATTAACAACTAGCAGTTTAAGACAACCCTATCGAACTAATCTCACACTGGTATGAAGTAGGAAAAAAATGCTCAGCTACCTCCTAACCTACAAATCTAATTCTCGACCTCCACACTTTCCTAATGCTAGACCCCCGGCTCAAAAAAATAAAAAAGGGTAGAAACAATAGGCATGCTATAAATACAAAGAAAAGAGTGCCAAGTATAGAATGAAAACTGAAAAGTGGAAAATGTCAAAGGCAATCCAATATTTTAAGTCAGTTGGTATAGATATTCATAAGAATATATTTCTTGATAAATTTGTTTAACTATATATATAGATCAATCCTGCACCCACTGCTGGCTTACTACATCCATCCCTACAGGAATTGGTAAACAAATAAGAACAGGAGTAAACTTGTGCTGAAATTAACATTGTATCATATGCCCAAAGGATTTTTCATTTGAACGCCAGGTATGAAAAGAGTTGGACAAGATTGAACTGTTGAAGGAAAGAGTACGCCACCACAAGCATAAACTTGAAGGCTAGATTTCTTTCACCTCCTTCACTTGCTCAAGGATTGCAGAGATCCTTTCAACTTCAGCAAATCATTTAGATTGGATAATATGTTCCGGTAATAACTTTTTGTTTTCAGTCATAAAGATCTGGAACAATTTTTGCCTGCCCCTCTAAGCACTCCTTCATACACGTCCACAGTATATGTGGTTAGAGACCTTGCATTTAATACAAACTTCAGACATTGTCTAAAGCTGATGCACCGTCAATTTTCCTGCTGCACTTGTTACAATGCACCCAGAACAATTCTAGTTTGGTAGATGTGTGTATGAGCATGCAAGCAAGATTTAGCTGGTGCTTCGGAGATTACCTTCAAGGCTAGGAGAATCATATGCTCCTTGAAATGACTTGCCTCTTGTTTGTGAAATCACCAGAAGCGACGAATGCTGCATCCATAGGAGGAAATAATGACTTGTAGGACAGAAAATTAGCATCAAATTGGTATGTATGCTCATATAATTACATTTTCCCAGAATGCTGTTTCAAAATATGCCATATCTTAACAGCAGTCAAGTTATATAAGAAACAAATAAGACAATGACCATAAGAGGTTTTCGGAGACTACAAAGCATTTCGAATTCTATTTACTTCTTTTCAAAATTAAAATCCCCTCCAAAATGATCTCAGAGTAACTTGTATTCGTGGCATACAAAGCAGAGTTAAGGGCATGGCTGCCTCCAAAGCAACTGCATCTAAAAGAAACCACAGGATGATCCAAAAGAGAGGCGGTAGGACTAGACTCTACAGCTGACTGCCCCTTACCTGCTGCGCCAGTAGCACCTTTGTTGTCTTTTAACATATTACTGTGACTTGTCTATTCCATAAATAAAGCAGTAGAAGAAGATATCAAAATAAAATTGAAGAAAGGTTGCTGATAGAGGAAACATTACATCAAACTTGAAAATGATTAATTATTTGAAGCTCTTGAAACTTGTGAAAGTGGTATATATAATATAATACATTATAAATTGCATGACGTAAAACATTTTGTAACATACCATAGAATTCATGTATACAAATTGGAACAAAAGGCGTAAGTTACAAAGACATGAGGTACAAAGGCTTCATATATATGTGGAAGTAGTTTGAGCATAAGGTCAATCAAGTAAGGTGAATGCTCAGTATACAGACCTTAGTTCCGACCAAAATGGTTCCAGTCAAGGGATGAGCAATACATGCAGTAACACCTTCAGATGTTGGAATGAACTGATTTTGCTTATGCTGGCTCTTTACTCCGCAAAGCTCTTGCATCTCCTCACTATAAGAAGAATGCACATATAAGCTTGTATTCTCAAGGCAAAACGAAAAACATTGAGTCCCCCAAATTTTGTCAAGTTGACAAAACGTGAAATAATAATTCCGAGCCCACAAGTTGCTTGTGTGTCCTTAAGGAATTTAATCCCCCTCACTGTTGCCCAAGGTTTTGGATTAATTCCTCCCAGGATAGAACGGAATAACTATTCTGCAACACCGGCAATCGAAACTGCAGAATTTCAGCGAACTCAACAGACGGAGCAAATCACACTTGACACTTAAGTTTATTTGAAAATAATGCAACAACATAAAAAGAGGGGAGAAATTTTCAGATTTTTTCATCTGATTTTCATATCTAAAATATGAGGTCAAGCCTCTAAATTTATAGACAAAGGAAGGGTGATATGGAGAGGTGCAATTTAAAAGGTGCCTCTTATGGAGAGGTGCGATCCAAAAGGTGCCTCTTCCATTTCCCATTCACACCCTTTTTAAAAAAATACAACAATCCCCCACATGAATGGGGAATGGACATATGTGAAAAAATATGCATGAAAATACTGTGTGATTCGTAAGTAGGATTAATCGCATCTGGATAAGTAGGTTTTCCTTTGAACTTTCCGTAGTGAACTTATGTCGGATATACTCGGTCAATCGGTAGAATTGATATCTTTGAACCGTCGAGCTTTGGTGTATACCTAGACAACCATAAATCACACAATCTACCCTTAACCGTCTTTGGTTCTCATTGTTGTGTTCGTTTCAGCCATGAACACCACCTGGTTCATAAGTGCATAGAGAACTGGCCTTACAAAATTCTCCTTGAAGCGGCTTACACTTCACACTTACATAGGTGATTCCTAAACGTGTTGTCTTGTAGATACACTATTTGATATATCATGTATCAAACTTATAAACCATTAAAAATGTCTTAACATTTTATCCTTGTTACTGAACATTGTCTTCATCACGAGAATGGACTAAAATATTATATTTGATAATGTTGAACCGGTCATGCATAACTTTGTTTGCTCCTTGAACCTAGATCTCGGACCTCCAAAATTCTAGGTAGAGTTACCGCCACGATGACTTGTCCTCGGCCATAGTCCCATTCCCTTAGATGATTTCTCAACTCCCTCTCTAGTTAGGCCTTTTGTAAGCGGATCCGCCAAATTATCCTTTGATTTTACATAATCAATTGTGATAATTCCACTAGAAAGTAGTTGCCTAACGGTTCTATGTCTGCCTTTTATATGACGAGACTTTCCGTTATACATAACGCTCACAGCCCTTCCTATTGTCTCTTGAATATAACAATATATACATATAGGTGCCAAAAATTGGGCAAAAATAGAATATCATTCAAGAAATTCAGGAGTCATTCAGCTTCTTCACCGGCCTTGTCTAAGGCTATAAGCTGAGCCTCCACTGTAGAGCGGTCAATGCACATTTGTTTGGACAATTTCCAAGATATCGCTCATCCATCGATTGTTTAGAATCGATTGAACCCGTGATCTAATTTTCATCACTATACCCCCATATTATCGCGGGATACTTATTATAGTGCAAAGCATAATTTGGAGTATATTTCAAATACTTCAAAACTCATTTCATTATCGTAAACATTCAATGCAAACTTCCTTATGTTGTAGACTAATACGTCTCGACTTTCGATTGCATATCAGATTATTGACTACACTTAATGTAGTATATTATAATGACAGCTGGAATGATTGGCGTCAATTGTGATCATAACCTTTTAATATATAACACATTTCTCAATCACTCTGCCATTTCCAAGCATTTGTACGCTATTTATTCATACGTCTATATGATACGCAAATTATAGCACCTTTATTTATGAAACAAATCCAACTTGCAATGGATTTTGTTCATGTTCATCGGTTGGTTCACCTCATTATAGACCAATGTATTAATATATCCGTTCATGAACGGTCATTTCCATACTAAAACGTACATACGTATTATTTTATGAAAAGTCACAACCTTCAAAGTGACATCATTTCATAAAAGAACCAAACAATATAAATTTTCATTAAAGAAAAATGACCTTTCGAGAAAGACATGTGACCAACTTCTGAATTAGTAGTTTCATCAACTAGTCTTCATTAAGACTAAACAACCGATGAATTTACCAACTACTATATCAACGAGTTTCAAATATCAATTTAGACATTACGTCTGACATTTGCTTTTGTCATGCATAAGATAAAAGCCCCCACATTTTAAATATTTCATCAACATATAATCAAAATAACGACTATATATATGATTTGAAGTATTCTTAATGTAAACACTTTTATTTACACTCATTAATTTTTGAAACTATTTGACAATATTATTTGGTCAAATCTCGCATGTCATTGTTTGGGTGACTTAACAAGTCGACACACCTTCGTTTCTTTTTCGGGAACCATGAACCCTTAAGGTTGTTCCATGTAAATTTCTTCCTCCAAATCTCCATTTAAGAAGATTCTCTTTAATTTCATCTGATGGATTTCAAGGCCATACACCGCGGCTAACGCTATTAACACTCGAGTAGATGTAGTCATCGTTACCGGTGAGTATGTATCAAAATTAACAAGACCTTCTCGTTGTCTAAACTCTTTTGACAACTAATCTTGCCTTATATTTGTCAATAGTACCATCAACTTTCATTTTACTTTTTGAAATCCACTTAGAATTCAAAGGTTTATTTTCTGGAGGAAGATCAACCATTTTCCCAAGTATGGATTCTATCTTACTATTGACAGCCTCTTTTCAATATTGTGCTTCCGAGCAAGACATTGCTTTTTTAAACGTTTGAAGCTCACTTTCCAATAAGAATGTCAGAAAATCTAGTCCAAAGGAAGTAGTTATCCTTTGACGTTTACTACGTCTTAGATTCACCTCAATCGGTGTACTTTCTTTTGCTTCTTCCCGTGTTCGCTTAGATTTTTCACTAGACGACTCACATTCCTTTTATACGGATAACTATTCTCAAAGAATTCAGCATTATCTGATTCAATTATCGTATTATTATGAATGTCGGGATTCTCTGATTTATGAATCAGAAAACGATATGCCTTACTATTCGTTGCATATCTTATGAAAACGAATCAACAATTTTCAATCCGATTTTTATCCTTTTGGGTTTAAGAACTTGCACTTTACCCAAATATCCCCCACACTTGAAAATATTTTAAGTTGGGTTTTCTTCCTTTTATTCATTTTTCGTATGAAAGGATTCCGTAAGAATAGCTTCTCCCCACAAGATCTGGGGTAAACAAGAACTTACAACAAGGCATTTCACCATTTCTTTTAACGTTCTACTCATTCTTTTCGCAATTCCATTAGATTGCGCAAATGAAGGGGCGGTCGTTTGGTGAATAATGCCGTATTCCAAACATATTTCATATTTGACGCCCCTATTACGTTGTTGAGCCAACCACAAGAACTGTTGTTTGTGCCATAACATAGTCAGAATAAATGGTGAAGTTTTTAATCTTCAAACCAATCTGACACAATCAGAATTAATAAACGGTGAAGTTTTTAATCTTCAAACCAGTCTGACACAATCAGAATTAATAAACGGTGAAGTTTTTAATCTTCTAACCGAGTACTACCTGATACCGGATCTAATAAACGGTGAAGTTTTTAATCTTCAAACCGAGTAATATGTGACACAATCAAATTTAATAGACGATGAAGTTTTTAATCTTCAAATCGAATAATAAATTAGAGTAGAAAATCACTTAGATTTTAATCTCCAAAACGAGTATAAAGTCACTTAGACTTTAATTTCCAACAAATGAGTAGAAAGTCACGAAGACTTTAATCTCAATGAATGAATACAAATCGTGCAGATTTTGATCTCAAAAGGAGTAGAAATCACGAAGATTTTAGTCTCCATAACGGGAGTATAAAATTCACGAGAATTTTAATTCCTTTTCCAAATGATTTTTCCAACTAAATCATTATAACTCTTTAAACAATTTGATTCTTTAATCAAACACATATATGTTCATATTTACATATATTATATTCATGATCTCGAGAATACTTTCAAGTATCAATGTAAGCCTAATTTCTGCTTACAACCTTGAAAATAATCTTCCACATAATTTTATGCATATTATCAGATTGTATACCAACTAATATATTTTATAGCATGCAAATAAAATATATTTTGAGATCATCAATTAAGTGTCTACCCTGACACATATAGGAATAGAAAGTAACAAAATTTCTATCTAACTGCCAACAAAATAATTCTCTTTCTCGTTTAGTATCTGACAAACAGAGGTTACGACAAACACAGAAAAGAATATTAAATTCCTTAAGATTGTTGGAAATCTGTGTTCAAAATCAGAAAATCAGAGAAGTAAACAAACGTTAGTTCAATAAACAAAACGTGAAATAATAATTCCGAGCCCACAAGTTGCTTGTGTGTCCTTAAGGAATTTAATCCCCTCACCGTTGCCCAAGGTTTTGGATTAATTCCTCCCAGGATAGAACGGAATAACTATTCTGCAACACTGGCAATCGAAACTGCAGAATTTCAGCGAACTCAACAGACGGAGCAAATCACACTTGACACTTAAGTTTATTTGAAAATAATGCAACAACATAAAAAGAGGGGAGAAATTTTCAGATTTTTTCATCTGATTTTCATATCTAAAATATGAGGTCAAGCCTCTAAATTTATAGACAAAGGAAGGGTGATATGGAGAGGTGCAATTTAAAAGGTGCCTCTTATGGAGAGGTGCGATCCAAAAGGTGCCTCTTCCATTTCCCATTCACACCCTTTTTAAAAAAATACAACACATATAAGCTTGTATTCTCAAGGCAAAACGAAAAACATTGAGTCCCCCAAATTTTGTCAAGTTGGCCAGTTAAGAATCAAAGACACAAAAGCAATAATATTTAAAAATCTGCATCAAGTACGTTGAAAGAAAAAACATAAAATCAAAACAGTCCACTACGGACATCAAGCAATCATATGTAAAGGTCTGCATCAAGTACGTTGAGAGTAAAAACAGAAATCAAATCATTCCACACTATGGGCATCTAATGCAATTATGTCAAAGGAAAGAGATGATCCTGAAAAGAAAACTGAAACTTACTTGAAATCCACATGGCAAGGGGAGCTACGATCTGGATAGAAATCCAACAGATAGAGCCCGTTACTTGATAATGATCCAACCACATAAGTCTGCAGCAAAAGAAACTTCAGCAGAACATAAGAACTCACATTGCAGCAAAACATTCTATTTGAAGCAAACATACATGTAAATCAAACACTAAAGAAGTGAAAGCAGCATATAACAACCAGACTGTCAATTTCACTTCAAATAAATTCTAAGAGGTTTATGTTCTATGCAAAAATGAACAGCATGTGACATCTCCAAACAGTCTTTAATCTTCATAAAGCACTCTCCCTTTCCCCTATCCCCCATAGAGGCCACCCAAAAAGAAGCAAGAATAAAGAAGTAAAAGGATGATGGACATCATTGTAAAAGAGCGTCTGAAACAGGGCTTATAGACACATAGAAACAACTCACTAAGCTATAAAACTACCCCAAAAAATTAGTATTTTCCGCTAGTTTCGTCAAGCACAATTCAACTAGCTACCAAGATTACTGGTTTCTAATGGTATCAACGTTAGTTTAATGCAGTCAAGTAAAACAGATCAATTTCTTTCATCCGCATTAGAGAAGCAATCACACAAGTTTTATCGGCATTCCGCCACTTCCTATCATGATTTTATCAACCGAGAGGTGATCAAGATATCAGCATGTTCGGGTAATCTAAAGAAAACAATCATCCCTTGAAGTTTTGAAAAACTAAACTGAAAAAGGCAAAAAAACAAAAAAAAAAGTACTATTTATCTCCTGCTACTCTCATGAGTTTTCTTATTTTATTCACTTTTTTTCACTATAATACTTAGTGATGCCAAAGGATATCCTGTTAAATGCATTATACACTATATAAAAATACCGATGAGTACTCCACTAGAAAATAGAAAGGCCAACTGATTCCACTCATTCACTCAACTTTCAAAAGATAACAAACTAGAGACAGAACCGCTCTCCATACAAATATTTCGCATGGCCAAGTGTTCTATGAGATCAAAACATTGGTATATCATATAAGTTCTTTTCAGGTTGATATATCATATGTGTAGAGATAAAAGAAACCACTACTTTGGATGCAATAGCTTCTTAAAGAACCAGCTCAACAAAAATGAACATCCTGTTCACAAAATACAACTCGAGCGGAACTGAGTATGTGCAGCAGAAGGATTAAGCTTACCGAATACGCTGGTAGCCATGAAGGTTTCCGTAAGCAATGTAAGTTAGTCAAATCATTGAAGTCATCCCTGTGTGCTCAGGAAGAAGACAAATAAATGTAAGTCAAAGGTTATTAACAAATCTCCAGTTAGAAATAGTATGAATTGAGGAAGCCCTTGTACTCACAACCAGGGTGGAGGGGGGCAATGAATATGTGTGACTTTCAAACTATGGACATCCAGAACACCTGACCTGTAGAAACTCAAAAACAATAACACTTATCTAACAAGTATATGGAGTGATATGTATATTAATAGTAAAACCAGTATTAAAAAAGGCGGGGGCGTAAGGCGAGGCATTTTGCATATGCTCAGCGGGGCGTAAGCCCCGAGGCATGGGGTGTAAGCCCCGAGGCGTGGGGTGTAAGCCCCGAGGCGTGGGGCGTAAGCCCCATGGGTATTTAATTTTTAATATTTTATAAAATAATATAATAATAAAAAATATAATTAAATAGGTAAAATATATATATATCCCATATTATCTAATAAAATTATACAGAAGTCCCAAATAAAGTGAAATTACATATAAATGCCAAATAACTATATATATATATATATATATATATATATATATATATATATATATATATATATATATAAGTGAAATCCCATATAACTATAAATATATATATCCCATATTATCTAATAAAATTATACAGAAGTCCCAAATAAAGTGAAATTACATATAAATGCCAAATCCCCTTGTATATTAGTTCGCACTTCTTTCCCGGTCTGGGGGTTTGGAAGGGCTCTCAATAGTTGATTTGTGCTTTGGTTTATGTTTTGAGATTACTGCATGCCATTTTATTTATGGTTTATGGTTTATGTTTTGATAATTGTCTATGTGATTTTTCATAGAGTTACTAATACTCTCCTGTTTTTGCTTTGTTTTTATTCCCTTTTTCCTGAGCCGAAGGTCGATTTGGAAACAGTCTCTCTGCCCTTTCGGGTAGGGGTAAGGCCTGCGTGCGTATTACCTTCCCCAGACCCCACCTTGTGGGATTATACTGGGTAGTTGTTGTTGTTGTTGTTGTTATATATAAATCCAATAATACATATAAAAGCATGCATACATATAATCCAATATTATATTTTGAAAGAGAGCAAGAGAAGCACTGAACTTAAAAAACTAATTACATACATATTTACAAACTAACAGCGAAATATAAAAAGAGAGGAAAGTAATGAGTTCAAAATAATAAAGTTTTTACATGGAGGAAGAAACAAACCTGTTGAATTTGACTTACGGAGAAGAATGAAGTTTTCTGTAGTAAACAAAAAGTGATAAATCGTTGCTCTTGGTAGAAGCAGACTAGCGGAAAGAATTGGGAAAGACTTATAATTTAGGGCTTTTAGCAATATTAAAAAGTTTACTTTTAAATTTAATATTTTTAATTCCATTTTAAAAATATATCTCTTGGGCTTACGCCTCAACCAAAAAACTCGTCCGGGCGTACGCCTCGAACTTATGGGTGTACGCCTTACGGGACTTTCGCCCCAGAGCGTTTTTGGTACGCTTCGCCCCAGGGCTCGCTCCATGAATGCCTTTTAAAACACTGAGTAAAACAAGTAATTGTAGTATGTCACATTTGGTTATTGATAGTAATAGCTAATAATGAGGACCAAGGAACAAATGTTGCACCCAAGTATATGTTGAGACAGAAATTTTCATACTTTAGTGTATGGGATATTCATGGCTGCTTGATACGACAAGTACAAGGGTTTGTCCAGCAAAAATGATCGGGTAAAATTAGCAGAAGCCTGCAGTATGGCAATCTAATCAGGTACAGGTCCTATGTTGGGTGTTTATTCTGAGAAAACAGCCATGAATCTGGCAGAACCTTCCTAGATGAGTTTCATGTGCATAGCCGAGGTGAAAACATAAAATTCGGCAAATGGTAAATGAGCTCAAGGTACATTAAGATTTCCATCAGTCCATTGTACCACATTTTTTGCATATAATCAGCTATCAGTTCTCACAGATGAGTTTTAGCATATCATCATTCATCACCAGGAACATACATAAATGAAAGCTGTATATTATCAGAAAATTTGCTAAAATGGCAATACTACAAGTTTATAGAATTCAATAACTAGACCAAGAAAAACTACATGTTCCCCCTAGTAAGGAGTCACTGATTGTATATGTCAGGCCTTCTATACAGTGGTAACACAGTTTCATATAAATGTTTATCAATACGTTTTAGTTTGCTTCTTTTACAGTATGATTTCTCTTTCCAGCAATTAACTCATCTATTCTGATTATAGATACAGAAGAAAGAAAGAGAGAAGAACCAAGAAAAAGCTTCTAATCTACAGGGGGCACATCTGTAATAAACAATGTATAATTGAACACACTGGATTGACAAATACATCAAGAAATAAACGAATAAAGGCTATGCATTTTCTCTCCAACTTACCAACCATCGTCAAGATGAAATGCCAATTGATATTGGCAAGATGGATTTATATCAATGGAGTGTATTTCCTTGGAAACTATATTTGACTGAGCCTGTAAAGAGATGTCGAGAATAAGATAGTTTTTTCTGATAAGGAGATGTCGAGAATAAGATAGTAATATAAAGTGTACATGAATTATGGGAAGAGCTATAGATAAGAATATCTGAAAAATAGATAATTAGGAGTGTCTGCAACTGATCTATATATGTGCTTTAGACATGATATGTACTAGTTCAATCCCTACTTGGCATGAGTCATGACCAAAAGTATACCAAGAACAAGAAGAATCACAAATTATAATATATTTGTGAAATTGGAGACAGTAGATAACGCCACTTAGTTGTGAAAAAAGTCAATGGCTAACTAACATGAGTTAAAAGTTAACATACCTTCAAAGAAACAATTTTCTCTAGCTCAGATGCTATTTTCACTGCTGTAATAGGAGAATAACTTACCTGGAAAACCAGAAAGCTCTCTATTAGACACTATTAAGAAGTTATCCAAGTCATCGGAAACCCTAGATCATATAATTTCTTGTGTTCTTCTTATTGATAGCATAATTATAACTCACATGACATCAACCACCAGAGGTCCTTTTCTCTTCGATCAACTAAAGTTAGTAACTACAAAGAGATGAGGACTTACAATGGAAGAAAAAAGGAGCATTGGATATCCTACTAGTCAACTATTTAAATCTACATGGACAAGAAAGCAATAAACTATTTTCCTGTGTGCTCTACCGTGAGCTAATTGGCAGCCTAGCATTAAGAGATATTTACAGAATACTAGTACCACTTTGTTATTTTGGAAAGCTGTAGACGATCTTCCACCACGAATATCCCACATGTAGATGATCCCCTGCTTGCTAGCTCCAAAAATAACCTTTGAGAAGAGAAAACAATGAGATGGTACAGTCTTGAGAAGAAGAAAAGAAGAATTACTTTTCCAAGGCTATAAAGTTATTGATGGCAAAAGAAAATCCAAACTTAAGAGTAACCTGATCGTCAGCATTCAACTTGATACTGTTAAGAGGACTACTGGAATTGGTTGCTAGCTCAAGACATGGAAGATCACTCGCTCTTCTATCCCATATATTTATTACACCAGAAACATCAGAAGCAAGTAACCTGATGAAGCAAACATATTATTATTCATTAGGGCCTAGAAAAAATTCGGAAATTTTTTCGTTGCGAAATTACAAACCTAAAACTCTACTAAATAATTATACTCAAAATGAGAAAAGATAAAACATAAATTACATGTTACGAAAACATAGTTGAAGGTTGTACATCCTCAAAAATTGTGTAAAATTAACAGAAAATTGATGATTTACCCAACTTAGCCTTACTTTAAAGTAAATTAGAACAAACAAAGATCTTCAAGCCTCGATAAAGAAGTTCCATCATTATTTCCTAGCTTTAGTACTGGTTCTCCAAAGTTATGTTCATCTTTAGCATTGTCTCTTAAGTGTTAATTTAGAAACACATCTACTAGAGTGAAATAACTGCTAAAAGAAGGCTATTTAGCTAACCTTGAATCATCATTGGAACAAAATGCTATATCAGAGAAACCTTTATGAACATTATATCCATGAACAGAGATAGTCGGCCTTTTCCTTAACACCTACACAAATTATAACAAAGGCAAAAGAAAAAGAAAATCCTGGATGTTAACAAGGACAACTACTATTTTTCTTTTTCTAACAAATTTTACCAGGAAAAAAACTTTAAAGATCAAAAAGTACTATAAGCACAAGAAATAAGTCAGCCGCAACACTTGCTCCTTGTGTTTGCTGAAAAAATTAGGCATATGGAAGATATCTACATAATATGCATCTATATGAACAGGGAGTTCCATGCAAACTTTTCTGCATACTTGACATAGAATCTTGCGTTATTACATATCTGTGTCAGTTTAACGATCATAAACAAATAACTTTTCAGCTTATACTCATCCTCAGCTTCTTCAGACTAGGCTATACCGAATTTCCTTGCGAACAATGGACTGACTTCAAAGACACACTAGTACGGTAGTACCGATACGATATCTAGGTTCTTGAAGATCCTTTATCAACCTTATTTATAGTTGAAGTACTTATTTGCAAATGACACAGTAAAAGTTTGAAAAGAATTGGTTGATCCAGTTCTAGATGACACAACTGATTATACATGTCCAGGTTCATGTCCTAAGTAAAAGTTCAGTAACCTACAATTTTATCAGTTCACATCTTGATAGGAGAAAATTAGAAACATACTTCCAATTGTCAAACTACGGTTCTTAAAGTAAATTAATTTCTCCCAACAACGGGGATTCAGAGCCTTCTGAACTGATGAGCTTAGATAACAGAAATGTTCCTTTGTAAATCAAGAGGAGAATTCACTATGGAAAGAGGTGGTCAGGGCCAAGCATGGGTCCGAGAACTTCTTCTATTTTTCTCATAGATGTGCCAAGCTACTAAATTGACAGACAAATTCGTTTTTTTTTTTTTTTTGAGAAGGTAACATATTGTATATTAATATAAGGACTACACAAAAATTGTGGAGTCACCCATAATTACATAAGAGAGGAAAAGAGACTCCTAATCCTTGGTCTTCTCACAAGGAATCTAAAACACCATGTTCTTCTAAAAGTTTTCCTTTACACCAAAAGTAGAACAACAGTGGACACGAGTTGTATTGTCTGCTCGCATTACTACGAGTGACCAAAAAGGAAGGGGGGGGGGGGGAAGAAGGGGAAAAAAAAGCAGCCACTCTTCACCAAATAGAAAACCACAAAGTTATTGCCTTTTCAGTTTCACATTATTTGTGCAGTGAGACCCACTTTATGTTAATAAGCTTCAATGATTATGAGTTAACTACGTCATCAGCACTTTTGGGCCCTGTGGCTAATCAAATGTAGATAACTATGAAGGAGGAAGCGACTTCACATTACAAAATGTAATTGTTTGAAACTCTAGTGAAACAGAAGATGGTACTTACTTCAACAGGTTCTGAGGATACATAACCAATGTCAAATATACATACTTCAGAACTTTTCATAGATGTGCTTGCAACCTGATTATGAAAAAATAAAAAATATTAATTCTAAAGTCCAACTACAAGTCATACATTCCAGCTAGAACAAGATGTAAAAGCTGATCAACTTGAAGAAAAAGAAAAATAGACCTTAAAGGGAAAGTTCCCTATCAGCTACAGAGAATTTATGTGGTCCAAAGCGGAAAAAAAAAATACTCTGTTGAACCCAAATATCAAATGTGTTTTGAAGTTTTAGGTGTTCTTTAACGCATTTCTACGCGTGACTTAGGTACATGGACTAGGTCATAACAATCGAATTGGTGTATGAAACTAACACACATATCTTTAGTTTTAGCAGGTCTTTGGTGTCGTTTAAAGACCCATACGAATTACTAATAACCACATCATTGCTGTGCAACTTATATCTGAAAAACAAAGAGTTCATGTAACATAGACTTAACTAAAGAGTATTCCTTGAAATTTAGCATTATTTTACTAAGGGCCTAAGGAATCATAATTTGGGGCTTTCTATTCACCTTTTGGGTTATCTGTTTCCTATGTTTTACTGAGACTGCTATTATGTTCTTAGCTTTCCTACCAAGAACCTTGGTAATTCGCCCACTGCCACTGTTCAAATATTAACATCAAATCATGATATTTAAGCTATCAGAATCTGAAGAATGATTTAACTTTTCCGATGCATAAAATCTTGCAGTGGGAAAGTGCTCAAACCTCATCTTGATTGGAAACATTCCATCGAACAACATCAAGTTGTTGACCAGTAGAAATATGCAGCAATTGCTTTGTTTCATCCTCTTTTGAACCTATATGAAGTGTTCAAATTCCACAACATTGTGTAAGAAGTAGTTCAACAATAAACTACATCAAAGGCAAAGCATGCAGTGGTTCTAGTCTGATCTAGATGTGGAGACTGAATTAAGTTTGAAAAGATCTTTCTCATACTTGGAATTCCAGTATTGAATAAATTTCTTAGGAACACCTACCCAATGGAAATATGCTTATGCATAAATAATCACAATATAATAAAGGTAAAAAGTTGGTTTTACTCATCAGTAAATATGAGAATAAAATTATGAATTTGATGGCAAGTGAAAAGTATGATCTAGTGGATAATTGCAAGGGATTGTCTTGCTTCCGATTAACATTAGTGTGCTACAACAAATTTAGCAGGAAATGGGTGTAACTCAAAAGAAGAATATGTCCAAGACTTCGGTACAGACACAAGTACATAAAAAGTATCTAGTCTTATAATAGCCCGTCCAAAGAAACTATCTCCTAACTTACTTGTAGGATCCATAAAGATTGATAAAGTGATCTTCTTCTTCCTTCCTTTTCCTTTTCTATATTGGATTACTGTGGATGAGTAAACACTTACTTTCCCCTTTCTATCTCTCTTCTTCATATATTTTGTCCTTGAGCCAAGGGTCTTCAGAAAAAACCTCTCTACCTTCACAGGGTAGGGGTAAGGTCTGCATAGACACTATCCTCCCAGGCCCCACTTGTGGAATTATACTAGGTATGTTGTCGTTGTTGTATTCTTCATATATTCCAGAGTTAAACAACATTTACACATGAAAATGCATGTCTAATATCATAGGTTAAAGCTTTTTCAGCTTAACCTATTCTAATCTAGCACTGTTTTTAATATGCATGTTCATATTGTATACCTAAGTTGCTCCGACACTTCAGTTTAGGGCACCCGTGTCAACACGACACTAGTATGGGTGTCGGTATGGGATCCGTACCGGATATGGTCAAACACTTTTGGGTACTTTGACCACAACGGATGGAAAAATTCGATACAAGATACAATTTGATTCCCGAAATCAGAACCAAAACTAGGATAAAATTTGAAGAAAATAGCATACCTTATCTACGATATCAATTCATTACTTATTTACAACTTGAAAATAAAAAAGAAATACACACTTTACAAGCTATGCTAAGTATTCCACTAAATTTCTTACAAATTTAGAGATATTTTTATATTTTTATTTTTTTGAATTAATTTTAGCCGGATCCCCGCACCCGTATCGACACTAGGATTCGTATCCCCGAATCTTAGAATTTACATCTCGAAGGATCCGACCTTTAGATCCGTACCCGTGTCGGACACCCGCACCCGCGTCCAAGCAACTTAGCTGTATACCACTAAAATTGGCTAGTAGATAATGCCCAACTTGGTAAAACACAGACTTATCAAACTAAAAAAGTCTTGTGTTCACCCCATTAAATATGATCAGAATGGTTATACAATAAATTCTCCAGGGACACATATTTAAGAACAAATAGTCAAATACACATGATGAAGAAACTTGTATCTTACCATCACAATGGAGACTCTCGTAGTCATGCACAGTTAAGCAACCTGATTTAGTCACTGATGCTAGATATACACCCTGCCAAAAATGAAGATGCAATCAAATATGAGGAACTGAAGAACAGAAGGGGATACTTAATTTAAGAGAAGAGACTGACAGGCATAGAATAAGGTAATCCTAAACCATGCATAAATTATAAGTTTGTCTACGGTTATGAAAAAGAAACCTCTTCCCTTGATAGTTCCTTAAGAAAACAAGTATGCAACAGTAAAATAATTAAGGAGGTGGAGAAATCGATAATGAAGTTTATGGTTCTCTAAGTCTCCCCTATTGAAAATACTGTGAACTTAATAACATCTAACAGTTTCTCATCATTTTTCACACACAACCTCCTTTCTTCTTATACTGTGAACTTAATAACATCTAACAGTTTCTCATCATCTTTCACACACAACCTCCTTTCTTCTTTCTTATTTGGCTGTCCTACTCAGGAGCAGCTAACTGTCATGGTCTTCCCGTTCGCTCTTACCAATTCTGCCCGAGCCACAGCTCCCCATGTTTACTATCTTCGGTATATAAGAAATTCACAAGAACATCTTAAAACCGCCACCAATCACCATTAAATCCCAGTAATAGGCATCTTCCAGTACAAAAGGCATCTTGAAGGAAGAAAAGGCATGCTGAGTGTTGCTCAAGCAGCAAAAGGAATAAAGTACAACAAGAACTCTAACTGCATGTTTGTTAGGTTCCTGTTGCTTATTATTAGGGGAAGGGAAGACAGGTTAAGTAGAACTGTTTGAAGACAGCAAACAGATTCTATAATTGTAAACCAAAATTGTAATAGACAATGACTAGTCTTCAAGAAGCAAACAGATGATGTGTTCGCTTAGCAGTATGGATAATGGACCTTCAGGGGCACATACCAACACAACTAAGTGGCCGAATTATGTTGAATCCTGATCAGACTCAGCAATCAAGGTTGAGTTTGCCATGTAACTGAGATAGCTAAACAACAACAACAACAACAACAACAATCCAGTATATTCCCACAAGGTGGGGTCTGGGGAGGGTAATATGTAGACAGGCCTTACCTCTACCCGAAAGGGCAGAGAGGCTGTTTCCAAACGACCCTCGGTGCAGGGAAAAGAAAGGCAAACAAAAACAAAAACTGCATTAGTTATACCAGCATATATCGCAAAAAAATTATCTAAACATAAGAGACATATATACCATAAATAAGCATGTATGCATGTAATGATATTAAAACAGTAACTACCAGAAATGACTACCACAAGAGAACACAAACTAATCATCTATGGGCGGCCCTACCACGCCTCACCCACCCCGGGTAAGGAGTACGAAAAATCTAGAAGTCCCTATCCTACGACCCTGATACTAGAATTCCAGACTTTCCTATCAAGGGTCATGTCCTCGGAAATCCGCAATCTAGCCATGTCCTGTCGGAGATAGCTAGACAGTTTTATGTATTTCATTCTTATAGAATCAATAATACTGACTGAACTATTTAATAACTAGCATAAAACTATTCACCTCTCTAACTTGTAGCAGGAATAGACAATTACGTTGATCTAACGCCTGATTTGGATTCACAACTTATGATGAAGAACATTCTGAAACTATATCTTACTTCTCTTTAGCCAACACAATGTTCTAACTTTCATGCCTGCCATTTCAGCCTAAATCGGATTAATATGGGAAACACTGATTTACAGGCCCAACTGCTTGAGAGGAGGTTATTCTATCTGGCATGATATAGACTAAGAAAAAAAAATCTTGTTACTGTTTCAACTTTCAAACTCGTATAGCCTGTAGGAACAAGCTGTGTTCTCTCAGTTTTGTTGAGTATGCATGAGAATACAAGAAGCTTCTCTTTTGCCATTTATTACAGTTAATCTGAATTCCCAAGTAATTAGAAGGAAATGAGACGGAAATTGAAATTCTATGCAAGATAGCAGCATACTTAACAAGCATCTACTGGAAGAATAAAACAAGGCAATGAGATAAAGCAAAAAATATAACAGCCAAATAGTTCCAAAACAAGGAAGAACATAACAAACTTGAAGGACTTCAGATCAAGTTCAAGAGATTAATAATCCAGTAATTACCTTTTTATCAAATTCCAAAGCTGAGATACCATGTCTGGAAGCAAAAGGAAAATGAAATCAAGAGAAGGGCCATTAACAGGACAATACTCGGACATATCACACAAATAATAATTTAATTGCTTCATAAATTAAACAACCAAATACAACAACAACCCAATATAATCCCACAGGTGGGGTCTGGGAAGGGTAGAATGTACGCAGACCTTACCCCTCGGGACAGAGAGGCTGTTTCCAAGAGAAATTAAATAACCATATAAATGAAAACAAATCAAAAGAAGACAGTACCCCCCTGACACATTTTGACTATAGTCAGAACCTGCACCACCAAGAAACCAGTTCACCTGGGAGCTCACATAAGAATAAATGACAAAGACCTTATTAGAGACTATTAACATTAAAAAAAAATTTAAAAAAAAACGTCAAAGTCAACACTACTCACTCCGACCCAATTTATGTGGTGCACTTTCATTTAAAAAAGAATGATGCTTTTCTGTATTGAGAAATAATTAACTTTAATCTTTTAATTTTACCCTCAGTGAGATGATTCATAGCTACAAAATATCTATGACTTGTTTTAGACCACAAGTATCAATAATCTTTCTTTTTTCTTAAACTTTGGGACAGAAGGAGTAATTTGTGTAACATAGCTAGGTTTCCTAATTAAAACTCATGAAATTTAGTTCGAACCAGAAATTATTTGATCTTATCTTTCTAAAATATTACACATGATGATAAAATTACAACAGTTTAGCAGCAAATTGAACAAGAAAAAACTAATAAGAAAGGCATAGATTAACAGTACATGTGTTTGACAAGGTGCTCCATTGATGTGATAAGTATGAGGTAATGCCAGAACCTTAAAAAACAGCCAAAAAAATTTAAACATTAATTGAGCAACTAAAATACAATAGTCAAAATTGAAGGAAACACACACACACAAACACATAACTGACCTCTGAATAAGATTGCATAAGTAATCCAGATACATCATGCTGGTACTTTCGATCAAATTTTCCATTTAATTCCACTAGACTTCTCTTCCATCGTGACCTAATATTAAGAAAAGGTATCCCTTTTTATTCTATTTCATAAATTTCACCAAATTTAAAAAATAAATAAAAAGATGTAGGAGTTACCTTTTACTGGCTTTAGGGTTTATTGAAGAGAGATCTGACGGAGCCAAGTATTTCTCCATACTCTGCAAAACGAATGTAAATTCAGTGGAGAAGAGAAGGGCGAGTGAGAGAGCAAAGTGTAGAGAAAAAATGGTGGATATTTCCCGCCATTTTCAAGGTCATTTTATATTCCCACGTGATTTTTTCGACGGCTGTGATTGAATCATCATATTTATTAGGCGAAATACATAAATGGTGACTCCAAGTTGTCCACTAGGATTATTTGAACACCTCAACAACCTATTTATCAATTAGACACCTCAAATTATTTTTCGGTCTATCACTTTATAAAATGTATGTACTACACTCGTAGAGCAAGTGGAGCCTTTCAAAATTATATTTATTTCTTTATTTTTTTCTAATTTAACTGGTAGAGCCCATTTTTTCTCGCTCTTTCTTCTCCAAATCATCCGACCTTCTTCACAAACAAACCCATCTGCAATTCTGCCCAAACAGACATAATATCATTCGACCTTCTACCCAAACTCTTTCTTCTTTGTCTCTTTTAAGTTTTTGAAAATGAAAAAAAGGTAAAACGCGAAAGAAAACAGAAGAAAAAAAATGGAAGTTGCTCAAATGGGTCAAGAGCACCCAAAACACGCCTTCACCGATCACATTCTGGGCACAAAATCCATCAGTGGCCATCTCTAGTTTTTTCAAATTGTACCACCGGCCCCACCCAAACTGGGCAATTCACTGCTACAGTGCCACGACAGTGACGAAATGCTCGTTTCTCTGTCGTCCACCAGTAAAAAACCACCTGACCAAAGCCATTTTGGGCATAATCTAATTGCGAACCCACCCCAAAAAGAATCATCCAAAAACTCATCCCTTATCGTTGCAAATCTCAAATCTGGTGCAGCGGTCACTGTAGCGATAAATCGTCTAGAAAATCAAAATATCTCCCAACGCGATTCTGGGGATCCAAATGATTTTCCACTACGCGAAGATTATTCTCTATCACATGCGCATCTCCTCACCAAAAATCAGCCCATTATACCGTGGGAATCATTCCCAGTGATCTTTTACAAATCACCGGCAAGCTTGAAATAGCCGGAGATGGAGTTCCAGGCATCCCAATGGAAAACCAAAGGTACCAAAAGTTGCGTATTGATCAGGAGAAAGTGTTTGCAGGATCAATTTCATATCAACCAATTGATCCAATTTTACAATCCAAGAGCCCCGTTGGACTGACTGAACTAGGTGCTCGACAATAAATTAGAAAAAGAAAGAACTGATCTTTAAATTTATTTTGTTTTTTGGTTAATTTGTATTAAGTTTTAATTACAAATTACACGTTTCGTTCGTTGGCTCATTTGGCAAGTGTAACTCATGCATCTGGTATGCTATACCGGGGTGTCTATTTGATTTACTTAACATACATTTGAGGTGTCTACTTGATAAATAGGTCTATTGAAGTGTTCAAATGACCGTTATGGACAATTTAAAGGGGCCGTTTATGTATTTCGCCTATTTATTATCATAACACGACTGCGCATCGATTTTTGGAGCAAATTACTCATAAGGAATATAAAATTTCACTAAATGTATTTGTAAATTAATCCCTTAAATCTCTCATATGATATGGATATCTCTTAAATATAAAACACTTAATCATCTTTATATTATTAAAATTTTCAAACGCTTAAACCACTTGTATAACAAAAATAATGCAAAATATAATATTCATCTAAGTAAAGCTAACGGAACGTTGATATAATAGGGTATTAATTTTTTATTTTTTTTAAATTACTATGTCAATCTTGCCATAAAGAGCTACCTATTATTGCAAGTCAACGTAATATCATTATATATTATCACTTCTAGTTCCCAAATGAAGCATAATTGGGAATATTCAAGATGAGAATTTGGAATTCCATCTTCCCTTGTATGCTCTAGAGACTAGAAGAGAAAGAAAGTCAAAATTGTGTGGCATAGCTATTTTTACGGTTGGCTATTGAAAAATAGCCATTGTTTACGAATTCAACGAAAAATAGTCACTATTTGTTGCAACAGGGATCGGTCTCGTATAATTTACAGGAGTTCTGGTGCATTTGTGTACGAACATCAGCATATCATGCTGGAGTGCTATACTTTGATAACTCCTGTAAAATTTGCAGGAGACTAGAGCACCAGTGCTCCAAACTCCAGTATAGTATACTTGATATTTATACTTACTGGAACTCAACATATGCGGGAGTTCCAGCATAATTATGCTTGAACTCCCGTAAAATTTGCGAAAATTCCAGCATAGTTATCTTGGAACTCCCGTGAAACTTGCGGGAGTTCAAGCATACTTATGTTGGAACTCCCCTAAAATTTGTGGGCATATTTTCCGGATTTTGAATAGTGTTTTCGCTCAAATTTCTCTTTACATAAAAAAAGGACTAAATTTCGATGACTTTTGACACTTGGCTATTTTTCAATGACCAGTAGTAAATCTGTCTATTTTTAAATTTCTCACGAGAAGAAATGCAACAACATGAAGGCCACAACAGTAATTGGTAGGAAATTGGATGGGCCAAAGGCCCAAAGAAACTGCAATGAATTACGCATTAACTAATGGAAATTTTACCACCTATAGAATATGTTAATACCCTATTTATAACATATAAATATCTTTTTAAGATTTTACATAATATAATAACCTTTTTTATTTTATAGCAAACAATTTAAATTTAATACTTTCCTATATTTAAGCTTTATTAGATGATACAAAATATTTTTCTCTCACCAATTTATGGTGAAATGATGCCGCTTAATACAACTTAATACACCTAAATACAGATTCACCTTCCCATGATTTGCGCTGAAACGTTACTTTTTTCCCGCTTAATACAACTTAATACACCTAAATACAGATCATGATTTACAGGAATCCCTGTTTGTGCGGCGTCATTTCATGTTGTATTATTGAATACAATTCGTTTAATATACTATATACATCATAAAATAACGTAAAACATATCTATATCACGTAATATAGGAAAGTGTTTCTATTTATTGCTTATTAGGTCTTAATGAATGTCTTATGTGAAAAATTCTCTTAACTAATTCCTAAACAGCAGCCATGTAGTGGCTACATGGCGTCATTTCTACAAAAAAAAAATACAAATAGTTATTTGTACTCAATGTTTATATCAAGCTAATAGATGCATAACATGTGTTTGTATATAACTTAATCATTGTTAATTAATATATATTTTCGCTACATAAATCCACGATAAGTTGAGTTTGTTTGATGTAAACACACAGGTAAGTATTTGTCGGAAGACATTTTATTGTCGTGGAAGAAGTACTGAAAGGAAAGCTCAAGGTGAAAGCACGTTTATTGTTGTCTATATAGGTGGGGGCGGATTTACAGTGTACCGAAGGGTTCACGTGAATGCGTAGTCTTCGATAAAAAAATTGTATATTATGTGTAATTTATGTAATTTGTCTAAATACTACCTTTGTGAACCTATGATTAGATTTGTTTTGTTGGTTCATTGGTTAAGTAAAAATTGCATGGACCGTCCTATTTAGTTGCTCCATTTAACATATACTCATTTTTTAAAAAAGTTTAACTTGTACCCATTTTTTAAATAACTTCAACCCTCTTTTTTCTCATCTTTCTCCTCCTTAATTTTCTTTTCTTCTTATTTCTTCTACTAGTGTTAGTGCTGCTATGAAACTTCAGTTCATGGGATAATTACCATAAGTATATTTATCAGATTATTTAAAAATAAATTATAAATAGTTACGTAAGTTAGTAGACAATAATTTATGAATATTTTCACGCACGGTAAATTCAAAGTCACACTTAATGATTCTTTTCATGATAATATTTTTCTTTCACGTTTATTTGTTTTTAAAATTTTATGATTTAGATATTATTGGCAATCCGATTATTTTATAGTAGTCTGTTTCTAATAAAACTAATGAATCCAAGACAAATAAAATTTCAACTTATTTAGTGTTGATATTTATACAAATGAACTAAATAACTTTAGCATCTTCTGGTGGAGTTTTTAAACAAGCTTTATGACAAAACTAATGAACCCATGACAAAAAATTTCAGCTTATTTAGTGTTGAGATTTTTACAAATAAACAAAATAACTTTAGCATCTTTTGCTGAAGTTTTTGAAAAAGTTTATCTACGACAAAAAAAACTTCAGCTTATTTGGTGCTGAAATTTTTATTAATGAACTAAATAACTTCAGCATCTTCTGCTAAAGTTTTTGAAAAAGCATAATGATAAAACTAATAAATCCAGGACAAAAAAAACTTCAACTTATTTAGTACAATTACAAACAAAACTTCACCAAATAGAGAACAAAACTTGAGCTACTATGCTTAAGTTCAGCAAATACAAACAAAGACTTCAGCACACTTGGTTTAGCAACACTTGCTACTTCAAGCTCGTCTACTAGAATGCTGAAGTTTTGTGTGATTGTCTTTGCTACTTCAGTCTCGTATGCTGAAGTTACGCGAAAAAGTGAGTACATTTGCAAAAAAAATTGCAAAGCGATCACAAGTTAAAATGTGATCCAAAAGTAGGTATAGATGCAGATGTGCCATTGGTTAAGTAGCTACAAGTTTTCCCTAGGGACCAGGGATATATCCTTATCAAGCTAATTTATTCTATTTTTTATACTATAAAAATAGCGGAGAACACATCCTCTAAAAGTTCTGAGTTTGATTTCACTCTAATATACAAATACAGATGTATTGGGGAAAAATTGATTTTTTATTAAAAGTAACGTGACATGACACGTGGATTGGTCAAAACGTCCACAAAATGATATTTAATTAAGAAGAGGAGTTCAAAGAGGACGCGAGGAGTAGTTTAGATACGTATCACGTATCTAAATAAGGCATTTAAGACTGAGGATTCTTGAATATTCAAAAAAGATATGAAGTTAATGATAGGAGACATGGAAAAAGGGAAAAGTAAGTAGACACGAGTTCCGTATCAGTTCAAGATATTTAGAACCAACGAAACAAAAGACGTCAAGCATATGGATTCGAAGACAAAAGGAGGCTACATTCAATATTATTTACTTGATATGCTGAAGAATTGGTATTTAATAGAAATGATTGTGTAACGGTTTATTCAATGTCACTTATTACTCATAAATTATATCATTAAAGCTTAGGTTTCATTCTTCTACCTATGATCAACTATAAAAGGAATAAGTTACATCATTTGTAGGGACACGATCAACTATTGAAATCATATTGAAATACAACTTTTCTTTACTGTTCATTCTAAGTTATTGAAAGCCTATTACATTCTTTGGTCTCTTGATTATCAGTAACTCGATTTTTCTCTTATTTTCTAGTTTTAATAGAAATTTCATATTTTGGTTAAACAAATTGATTCTGTTACCTGGAATCTGATAATCTATTGTTTCTAAACTTACACACCTTACTTGTTGTTAACATCATGTCAAACACCACCACCACCAACAACAACAACAATGTTGTTGAAAACCAGACCCCTCATGCTCAAGGGGACTTGAACAATGTTAACATAGTTCCTTGCCCTCAAACCTCTCCACGCCAGTCTCGTGAGGGTACTCCTGTACCTGTATCACATGCTGACAAACAAGAGCAGTTAGAACATTTCGAAGGGCCAGAACAAGCTCTTCAGAGAATAATTGATGCACGAGTTAACCAAGCTCTTCGGTCCTTAGTTAGACGGTTGCCTTTTTCGCTACTCACTACTTCCCCTAATAATAATACACTGGAGAATCCTCGTTCTGGTCTCGATAACACAAACGAAGGAACCCCAGTGGACCACGAGAAATGGATACAGGTAATGCAAATAACTCTTATTTATAAAATATGGTACTAACCTTGCAGGCACAACTCAAGGAACAAAGCGAACAAATTGAGCAAATACCGGGTGATCCTCCAATAATAAAAGGGATTGATGCGGATAAATATTCTCAACAACCTTGGAAACCAAGTGCAGCTCCTCTTCCTATTCCCAAGAAGTTTAAAATGCCAGATATTTCAAAATATGACAGTACAACCGACCCTCGAGATCATGTGACGTCATTTACTACGGGTGTTAAAGGGAATGATTTAAACAAGCAGGAAATTAAGTCTGTATTGGTCAAAAAAATTAGAGAAACACTCACAAAGAGAGCACTAACCTGGTATTCTTTCTTACCTGAAAATTCTATTAATTCTTTTGCTGAGCTTGCATATTCTTTTATAAAAGCACACTTAGGAGCACAAAAGGTTGAAAAACAAATGGAGGACATTTTTAAAATTAAACAATCAGACACGGAGTTACTCAGAGATTTCGTTGATAGGTTTCAATGTGAATGAATGACTTTACCTCGGGTACCAGATAATTGGTTGCAATAGCTTTTGCAAGTAATTTGAACGACAAAAGCTCAGAAGCCACAAGAAAGCTTAACGAAAGCCTTCGTGAATTTCCTGCAACTGCGGGGAATGATGTTTATAATAGGTATAGCACAAAACTCAGAATTGAAGAAGATATCGTACTCCAACACTCCCATAATGAAAGGAGCAGATCCAGAAGGTCCGAAACCTAAAAGAGATCGGGTAAGAATAGATACGATCCATATCTGGTCCCTACAGGAAAATATTCAAGACCAAAACAGGAAAATCAACGATATGATCAAAAATTGAGAAGCATGGAATCCAGTTCTTTCTCAAGATTTAGAAATGATAGAAACGGGCAAGATCCATTTGATGACGATGGAAGTTTGAAGGCAAGATTTGGTGGATACAATTTCAATGTTACCACATTCGAGCTCGTAGCTGTTTTGCGAAGTATGGGAGATAAGGTACGGTGGCCGAAGGAGATGCGTTCAAATTCAAACAAACGCAATCCAGATCATTGTTGTGAATTTCATTATGATCACGTGCATAAGACCTTAGAATGCCGATTTTTACATAGTGAAGTACATCATCTATGAAACAAGGCTATCTCACTGAGATATTTAGTGAGAAAGGAAAGCAAGCCTACATGAAAAATAGACAATAGCCACCAAAACTCATGTCACCTAAGAGAACCATGAATGTTATAAGCGGTGTGAGCACGTGATTTTTGCCCTATATGAGAATTACTCCCAAAAATTCAAAATAAAATAATCTTTTCGTTGTGTGCTATTTTTAGATTTTTTCGTGGCATTTTTGGATAATTGTTTGTATTTGTCTAAGCGTGTTTTGTTTGTTTAAATTAAGAAAAATACAAAAATATATTGTGTTTGCATTCTTAGGATTTAATTCACAATTAAAAGTAATCAAGTTTCTTTGACAAAAATGGAAAATCACAAAAAATATGTAGTTTTTGCATTTTTTAAGCATTTAATGTACAAATCGTGCAATTTTATTTTTATTAATGTTTAATTCTGTGTGATATTATGAGTTAATTAGTATTTCAAGATAATTTTTAGTTTTTTATAAATTAATTTTAGTATTTTGGGCTTTATTAATTAGGAAGTTGAATAATG
Source organism: Nicotiana noctiflora (assembly GCA_032618575.1). NCBI lineage: Eukaryota > Viridiplantae > Streptophyta > Magnoliopsida > Solanales > Solanaceae > Nicotiana > Nicotiana noctiflora. Next base: position 164,316 of record JASVEL010005594.1, read on the forward strand.
GAGAAGAACAAAATAGAAAAAATTGGATTGGGCCATCTTGCAAATTAAGTTACAAGCCCAATCCTAAGCACCCTTACCCAACCCAAAACCCCTTGGCCCAAGAAGAAAATTTCAGATTTTTTTAGCAAAAAATAATCATAATCACATGACATAAAGTAGTGGGGAGCAAGGAAATCAAGGAAGAAAACAAGGAGAGGAAAACATGGATTAGTGGGTTTTCTTTAAATTAAAAAAATATTTTCTTTTTAATAAAAAATCTAAAAATTTTCGAAATTCTTGCCTATAAATAGAAGAGAGGATTTGTGAAAAAAGGGGTGGAAAAAAAGAGAGGAAACAATAGGAAGAGAAGAAAAATAAGGAAAACAAAGAGAGCAGTATACACTCGATATACACTCTGGATACAGAAATATACACGGACAAAATTTAATTTTTGAGAGTTTCTTTTGAGAATTGAAGAGAGTTCAAAGCTAGAGAGAGAAAGCAAAGAGAAATTTTGGAATATATTTTTCTTCTCTATTTTTACTGATTTTTCTCCATATTGCTGGGATATTCTGGATTGAGGTGTTGAAGCTACTGTTGGTTGTTATTGTTGTTGTTGCTATACTTTCACCGACCTGTCGATTTTCCATCTTCCCCTTCTTTTCAATACTAGGTACACATTCTAAAAATTATGTGTTGATATAAGATCGAATTGGAAGTTGAAATTTTGAAATGAAATAGAGAAGTTGTTGATTAATATTTGTTGTTATTTTTCGTTTTATTAGTTTTGTCAAATTGTAGTTAGTTCTATATTTTGAAGAATAAATTTGTCATTTAGTCGGCTTGTGAGGTAACACCTTTTGTACTAATATAGAATAGCATTTTAAGCATGTAATTAATTAGGACTTTTTCTTTTCTTTTAAAGATAAACTAAATAAAAAAAATGTAGTCACTTTAGGATTATCCTTTTAAATAAAAAATGTTACGAGCCTTGCTAAATAGAAAATAAAATCACGGGGCCCCTCAATAAGAATGTTCACTTTTTCTTAAAAAATAATCAAACGCGGTTAATGATTTAAAATTGCATTATAGTATTGAATATATTTTAAAATCAAATATTTAGCCATTACAATAATTTAAGCGACCGTGCTAGAACCACGGGATCCGGGGTGCCTAACACCTTCCCTCGGGTCAACAGAATTCCTTACTTAGAATTTCTGGTTCGCAGACTTCATTTGGAAAGTCTAAAATTTCCTCGATTTGGAATTTAAATAAATCGGTGACTTGGGACACTATAATTTATTCCAAGTGGCGACTCTAAAATAAATAAATAATCTCATTTCGAATATTGTCACTTAAATTGGAAAAACTCCCTTATGCATTATCCTTCGGGGTAAGCGCGCCGAAAGGAGGTGTGACAGCTCTGGCGACTCCACTGGGGATGCCAAACCCAGAACCACTGGTTCAGGGTTTAAAAATTCGAGCTTTGAATAATTGTTGTTTTGGCTTATTATTATCTGATTTTATTATATGTTTGTATTTAATGTGCTAAATGTTGCTTTTACCGCTTTGATATTTTGTGAATTGTACATATAAATTGTATCGATACCAATCTCCTCTCTGAGTCTTCTAAATCATGAAGAAGGGTGCACTTCGTGTGACTTCTTTTCTGTATAGTGTCTAATTCCCACTTTAGAACGAGGTTTGGATAAGTTGCAAAACCGGTGAAGCTTCTGTATTCCCGGGTTGCTGCCTCCCCCTCGGCTCGAGCTGTCCGCTCGGGTAAGCCATGTCTAGAACAATAAACCCAGGTTTTAAACCTAGAATAACAAAGCTTCATGCCGGATCCCTAGTAGGAATGTTTATTTGCATCATGTTGCATTTGACTTAGGGGACTCAACACAGGGGTTGGGTCCGTCTAGGACAGGTGACCTGAAATGAAAAGACCATCCTGCTGCATCCTGTTTGTTTTACGCATTTATTTGTTTCAGACTTGCAGGCTAACCGATTTTTTTTCTTTTGAGGAAAATGAAAAAAAAATAGTTTCAAAATAGTTTGTTTTTTTACTTAAAAAGAAAAAAAAACGTTTGTTGTAAAATAAAAAAAATGTGTGATTAAAAAAAAATATATAGTTTCAAAATAGTTTGTTTTTTTTACTTAAAAAAGAAAAAACAAAATTTAAATTTAAAAAAATGTGTGGAAAAAATAATAATAATAATATATAGTTTGTTTCATTTACAGATGTAGTTTGTTTTTATTTGACCGAACTACGCTGGTTTGATTCTCACATGGCGTGAGATACGTAGGCAACCTTCATCGGGTCCAACCTCCCCTTTTCCAAAAATAGCCAAAAATATCGAAATTGATTTTTCGTCTTAAATAAGTTGAGTGATGCCATTTTTAAAAACAGCCGAATGTAGCCGAAAGGGACACCGGAAGGCTGACTTTGCATAAACGACCACTTTTGGGTCAGTTTGTAGATTTTTTTTGGTTAATTGACCCTCACAGCCTTATAATCTTCGTCCCCGAGGCGCTGAAAGGCCGTGTTTTGTAAAAACAAGGTTTTTTATTCCAATTTAAAAAAAAAAAGAAAAAGAAAAAAAAATGGAAAAAGGGAGGTTAATAACGAGAGAGGTTTGCAAGGATAATTGAAAAGGAAAAGATGGAATGACGCATGCGGTGAATACATATATGGTTAACTGACTAGGTGTATTGCATCCAACGTGCGATAACATATCTGTTAAACTCTGTGAGCTTACAAGTTTGTTGCATTTTCAGTAAGTTTAGCGGTTGGCTTGACAGATTATTCTGGCCAATCACCATTACCATACTAGATCAAAAGGTCCAATTCTAGCAAGCATGTCTAGTTCCGGCAAAAGTCTCGATGGAGAGAAAACAGAGATACAGATCATGAAAGAGGAGGTGGACCGGTTGAGACAGCAAATAACAGAGATGCACCTAGCCTGGGCTAGGGGACAGTCATCACCAAACCTTCCTACTCTTACACCAACTCCAGAGCGTCCGCCCATTGACCCCTCGACAAGTGCACCGATCTATCCATATTATCAAGGGGAAAACCCATATACATCCCAGGTTTCACCAGCTAGACAAAATCCTCCTCCCCCGGTTACCCCTATTTTTGTGGCACCTCCACCTGCTACTTTACAGAAGTCGTCTAGTGAGCCGCTTTTTCAAATCCATGACAATCATTGCTACTCTCCCGAGCCTACCTTCAAGGCTCCTGAACCGCATTCACACACCCCTCACTGGGATAACCCGACAGAACCAGAAAAGCACTTCAAAAGTTTGGAGCAGGAGGAAGTTATTCGGAAAGTTAAAAGCCTGGAGCAATCCTTCGGGAATATGCATGGTTTAGGCAACCAAGTCAGTGTTGCTTACAAATATCTGTGCCCATTTCCAGATGTCCAGTTGCCAACCGGGTTCAAAATGCCCAAGTTTGACCTATACGAGGGGCATGGTGACCCAATAGCCCATCTTCGAGGTTTTTGTAGCAAAATGCGAGGAGCCGGAGGGCGAAATGAGATTCTGATAGCTTACTTCGGTCAGAGCTTGGGAGGGTCTGCACTAGAGTGGTACACCAGGCAGGATCCCAGCAGATGGTTTACATGGGATGACCTGGCCCAAGCATTCATCGGCCAGTTTCAATATAATCTTGTCATAGTGCCCTTCAAAGGGTTCTCACTAATGAGATTCTCTCATTTCTCTCGACCTCCCGTCGCCTTAGGATGCCTGTAAAGGTTTTCACCGTAAGACTCTCTTGTCACACCTCCTTTTTACGCTTACTCGCGAGAGCGCATAGGAGTTTTTCCAATTAAAGGACAATCGAAACGGGATTTATTTATTTAGTTCAGAGTCGCCACTTGGGAAAGTAATGGTGTTCCAAGTCACCGGTTTTAATCCCGAACCGAGGAATTTTATGACTTTGTATTACAATCTGCGAAATTAGAAACCTGGATAAGGAATTCTGTTAACCCGGGAGAAGGTGTTAGGCACTCCCGGATTCCATGGTTTTATCATGGTCGCTCAACTGCAAATTTTTGTTTCTATCTGATTTCTTTATATATTTTTTATTTATGTGCTCTTATATTCCGCTTTTTAATTTTTGGAAGAATTGCAACGTCACGAAAATACATTTCGAGTCACACCGCAACCAGTACGCCTGCGACTTTAATATATTTCAGTTTCGCCGAGAGTAAGATTTGGGTCACATAAATGCGCACCCGTATTTAGGAAAATATTTTGTTAAAGTCATGCCTAAAGAGTCTATCGTGTCGTTTAACTTTGGGGAAAGGACCGTGAAATTCACTAAACGGTCCTTCCGAGTCTAAGGTTTTCATTACAATTAATTGAGGGCTCCATGGTTTATACGTTATTTAGCAGGGCTCGTCTTATTTTTAAAAGAAAATCCTATGACGACTACATTTTTCCGTTTAAATTTATCTCTAAAAATAAAGTAAAAAAAATCTTAATTAATTATATACTAAAAAATCATTCGTTAATTACCAACTTAAGACCATTGTTACCGAAAAGAATACTACTGAAATTGAAATTATAAATAAGAATACAGAATTGACGGGTAGTATTTTTAAAGAGGAGCTAATTATCTTGTAACTAACTTGAACCCATATCGTTAGAAGAATAAACCATTGGGATTAATTAATTGCAACTATTGGAAACTAAAGCTTACCTTAATTACTAATACTTATTCGAAAGTTCACTAAACTTTAACGTGAACTCAACTAGCATGTTTCAAACCTGTTGGATTAATATTCTTGACCTTATTATATTGATTCGCACTTCGAATATGTTAAACCTATCGATTCCAACTTACATGAGTTCGAAGCTAGATTTTAATAATCCTTCTAAATGTTGCTAAAGATGACTTCAAGATGACAATTGACAGTAGTCATTTCTTAATGATAGGATATCAATTCAAGTAATCTAGACTAAACTTAGCATTAAGGATTGAAACATAAATTTCTGTGATTATGATCCAAGATGGGAGACTAATTCGCGACATATCTTGTTTATTGTTAACACTAGCTAACCGTTGAAATATGCCAATAATAAAGACTAATCAAAGATAATCAATAAGGAAAGATCAAATTAAGTTCTTACTGTAATTCATAATCCTCTAGTACCTATATTAACTCGAATAATAAATTAACATTTCAATTACATAAGATAACCTAAGGAGTAACAGAAAATAACTCATACAAGAATACTTAGTTAAGAGTAATCCTTAGTTCAATTGCGGTACAATCAAATCATAACAAGTCTACATAATGAAATGTATAAGCTTTTAACATAGGATAACATCAACTAAAAAAAAACAGCTTCCATTTTTGATTCATATCTTTGGCAAGAGTTGATATATCAACCTAGGTTCGAAATATGTACCTGGCAATTACAATGAAGGGAGGTCAGTTGCAGCAGCAATAAGACACAATAACCACAACAACAGAACAACAACAACAACAGGACAAAAGAACAACAACAACCACCACAACAACAACAGTCTCAACAACAACAGCCTCGACAACAACAACAGAACAAACAGCAATAGAATAACAGAACAACAACAACCACCACAACAACAACAGCCTCAACAACAACAGCCTCGACAACAACAGCCTCGACAACAACAGCCTCAACAACAACAGCACAACAAAAGAAACAGCAGCAGAACAACAGCAACAACAGAATAACAAAAGCCACAGCAGGAGAACCACAACAGGCAGTGAATACTTATGTGTATTTGTATGAGTGTATGTGAGTATCTATGTTGTGAATGTGTATACACAGTGTTCTCTGTCTGAGTCTAATCTCTGTGAGTGTTAGTGTGTATTTCTAATATTCTCAATTTTTTTTCTCTTTCAGAATGCTCTCTAATGTTCCCTCTCACTGTATTTTTTTTCACCCCCTCTGTCTATCTGTATTCCCCTATATATATTCAAATTCCCAACTGGCCAGCCTATCTTCAGAATTGTTTTCCCCTCTGGCCAGCCCATACCCTGCTCTGTTTTACCACTCAAATTATTAGAAAATTGTATTTTTCATTAACTACTTAGAGCAGCCCACTAACAAGTGCCTTATACCATTATTTAATCAATCAGTGCATTGGCAGTCATGAAATTAACATTCAGGCGTGCCCTTCCTTAGTGATATGGTACCCATGTGATTCTTACTCAACTGCCAGTGTTTTACACAGTCATATGTCCTCATTAAGCTACTACTTTACTTAGTTCACAACAGGCTCATCAGCTTAATGCTTTGCAGAACAATACCAGGAATACGATTCACTGTCCTATTTTCTTTTTAATTCAAACAATCAAACCCATTAAGTTCCTATTTCATAATGACCAATCAATCAACCAACCAATTTAACTCCTAACGGCTATTCAATCAATGCTAATAAACAAGACCTACGAAACTAATCGACCACGTTAATTAGTCGATGACAACATACATAATTGATAACAAATGAGCGACCTACAGTTTGATTCAATATATTTCAAGCAGAATCAAGGAACCAATCAAATATGAATTAAATGCTTGACGACCTTAATCAAACTGAATATACGTTTCATTTTAACTACCGAAAACAGAAGGAATCGACCAAATAAAAGGTCTTAAAGAGTAGACAGCAATTGATCAAATAGAGAGTCCTGGGATAGAAAGAAGGAATGCTAGGAAATTTGTAAACCAACAAGAATCATACACACACAGAGAAATCAATGCGGAGCCAACAAAAAATGGAGGAGTACCTCTGAAATCACCAAAGAACCAGGCTTGACCTCGGACTTGAATCGTTGAAGCCAAATGGGCTTTAATCGAGATGTTCTCGATTGAGAACACCTAGACTAAAGTCCCTTGGACTTCAATTACAATTAATCCGGCTCGAATAGGGCTTCTTAAAAAACTAGGGTTCTTGGGACTCGACTTTAGGGCTTTTACAATTCTGGCAAGATTCGAGCTAAGCCGAGGTTAGTAGGGGTGTGAGGGAGGTGTGAGGAGTCACCTGGTGTGAATTTGGGGTGGTTTGGCGTGGTTTGGGTTTTAACTCGAATCTTCGATTGAAGATTCGAGACGTTTGGGGATGATTCGAGGTTAACGGACCGTGGATTTGGAATGGGGGAGTCGAGATGGTCTTAGGGTGTAAAAATGGGGGGCTTTGGTGACTGACCACCGCCGTAAGGCGATTTCCGGCGGTGGTGCACGGCGGGGGACGGTGGGGGAGAGAGGCCCGGTCTCTGAAGAGACGATGGAGGTAGGGGTTTGGCTAAGGGGGGGCTGGGTATGAGATTGAACTTATATATGAAATAGGAGATTCAATCCTGATCGTTGGATCATTTACGATCAACGACCAGGATCTCTTCACTTAAACGAAACGACGTCGTGTAGTGTTATTTTAGAGACTGGGCCGGTCCAGGCGTAGATCGGGTTACCCGGAATGGGTAATGGTTTTGGGCTGGTTGTTTTGTTTGGGTTCCGGATTTAGGGGCCCAAGTCCTTTTTCTTTTCCTTCTTTATAATCAACACAAAATTCTAATTAATTTGTAACCATTAAAATAAAACTATAGGGATATTAATACTTAACAACAATCAATACACAATTAACAAATAAACATAAAATCATATAATGACAACAAAAATAGAATGAAAATATGTATATTATTATATATTTTTGATTTTTCCATTTCGTAAAATAAGTAATTTACCAATCAACTCAAAAATTTTATAATTAAGTTTTAAATGCTATTACATATATTTTTTGTATTTTTATTAATTTAATCACATAAGCATGCACACACAAATACAAATAATAAGAAAATTAATATCAAAACCCACAAATATTGCAAACAACGCAAAACTCTTTTATTTTTGAATCTTTTAGGAGTAATTCGTGTGAGGCAAAAATCACGTGCTCACAGCTGCCCCTCTTTGCGCGGAAACATGAAGAGTTTTCGTGCAAAGATAGTGAGCAAATACGAGCGATTTTTGCCCGTTTGAGCACTCCGTGTGAAGCATTTTTTAAAAAGATCTTGACCGAGCCTTTACTTCAGGAGGCCTCCTACATATCCTGGGCTAAACAGGAATCAGGTCAATGTAGTTCGGGAAGTTTTGGTAGCTGGGACTACCATGACTGCTGTGATCTTGCTGTTACTGCTGTTGTTACTGTTGCCACTGCTTAACTGATCTCCTTATTACACCGTGCTAAACAAAAATAAGAAGCTAGACTAAGTTACAGTGTTGCAAATTCTTATCTATCTTTTCCACTTGATCTTGTCATGTTCCTTGCCGTCCTGTGGTTTCTTCGCATGCTTCTTCTCTTCTGACAATTGTTATTTCGGCCTGTCTTGATTGCCGAACTCCGACCATTCGTCCCTTCTTTGTAATCTTCGAACTATTCTCTTTCGAAGTTTGAACCTATCTTTCTGATCCTTGTTGCCTTCCTTTTGATTATGAACTTGGATTCACGCTGGGGATTTCCGTTGCACTCAACCGCTTTCCTCAACCAAATTCAAAAATAAATCGCCACTCCATTCTTCAGGCGGGCTCCCTGACTTCAACTGTAACTTAAAAATATCCGTTGCACTCAACCGCTTTCCTTAACCAAATTTAAAAATAAGTCGCCACTCCATTCTTCAGGCGGGCTCCCTGACTTCAACTATAACTTAAAAATAAAATCGCCACTCCATTCTTCGGGCGGGCTCCCTGACTTCAACTACAACTTCAAAATAAAATCGCCACTCCATTCTTCAGGCGGGCTCCCCGACTTCAACTACAACTTCAAAACTAAATCGCCACTCCATTCTTCAGGCGGGCTCCCTAACTTCCACTACAACTTCAAAATAAATCGCCACTCCATTCTTCAGGCGGGCTTCCTGACTTCAACTATAACTTCAAAATAAGTCGCCACTCCGTTCTTCAGGCGGGCTCCCTAACTTCAACTACAACTTCAAAATAGAATCGCCACTCCATTCTTCAGGCGGGCTTCCTGACTTCAACTACAACTTCAAAATAGAATCGCCACTCCATTCTTCAGGCGGGCTCCCTGACTTCAACTACAACTTCGAAATAAAATCGCCACTCCATTCTTCGGGCGGGCTCCCGACTTCAACTATAACTTCAAAATAAAATCGCCACTCCATTCTTCAGGCGGGCTCCCTGACTTCAACTACAACTTCAAAATAGAATCGCCACTCCATTTTTCAGGCGGGCTTCCTGACTTCAACTACAACTTCAAAATAGAATCGCCACTCCATTCTTCAGGCGGGCTTCCTGACTTCAACTACATCTTCAAAATAGAATCGCCACTCCATTCTTCAGGCGGGCTTCCTGACTTCAACTACAACTTCAAAATAGAATCGCCACTCCATTCTTCAGGCGGGCTTCCTGACTTCAACTACAATTTCGAAATAAAATCGCCACTCCATTCTTCAGGCGGGCTTCCTGACTTCAATTACAACTTCAAAACTAAAATCGCCACTCCATTCTTCAGGCGGGCTCCCTGACTTCAACTACAACTTCACTAGTTTCAACCCATCCTTATCGCCTTCCTTTGTTTTCTGTACCATTTTCTTCTTCCTGCATCGCCTCTTGGGCCACCTTTTTTTCTGAATTATCTTGTCTTGGAATTGCTTTCCCCCTGGGTCATGTTACTTTTCCTTTGGCTGCTGGAGATATCTTCGGAACTGTTTACTCACCTACTGGAGATGATGCTGCTGGGGAAGTATTCTTTATTTCTCCTTTTTCTATTTCCTTCGCCCTTCATTATCTCTCGGGCTCGCTGGGGATTGAAATGTCATTAACTGAGGATTATCCTGGCGGGGGACCCTTTTTCCTTTTCTTTCCAGGCCTCCTTCGGGACTCACGCTTTTGCTTCCTTGAAAAACTTATGGGATATAATGCTGCTGGGGAAATCTCGGAGTTAGTGTTTCATTTTCCCAACAACTGCTGGGGGATGATACCAGGCTCAGAGATCACCCCTTCGTGTTGTCTGGCCTCTCTCAAAACTATCCTGCTCAGAATTGGTATTTCGCGAGATTTCGTTATCCTTATCCACTGGGTATTTGTTTTCAAGAAAATTTTCGCAATGGGAGAAAATTTTCTGCCCCAGTTTGATGACCTTCTACGCGGCATGCTTTTCCGCCGACGACCCTCTTTTCCTGCTTTAAATCAAAGAAAAATTGTTAGTTTCAAAACGCAGTGAGTGGTCGTGCCACTCTTGTTGGGGGCCATTTTCCTTTTCTCTTTCAGCTGCTTGGCCTCCATCGAACTTTTGGGGGCGACGTTGACGCTTGCTAGGGATGATGCTCTTTCCACAGATGGTTTCTCATCTCTCCCTTTTATTCCAACCTTTAGTTTGATCCGACCCTTTTTAGCCGGTGATCTGTTGTGAGAAATCGTCTTCCGGACGTGCAATATGTGTCCATCATACTCCATAATTCCTGTGAACCTTCCAATCAACCTGTCGTTCCAATCTTAATATCGGAACGACCTTTTGCCTTATTGCCTCGTTCCACGCCTATTCATCTTTATTGTGCCGCTTTGGGAGACTTGGTAGTAAGCTTTGAAAAGTCAATTTCGAAAACAAAAGAAAAGAAAAATGATAGATAAAGACTGCTGACCGCGAATGACAAAAGAAAAGGAAAACTTTTCTGAACTCAAAACTGGGAAAAACTTATCTGAATGTGTAACTGATCCAATGGTTATGCCGCGCCTTTGAGATTAATCTACCCAGTCTATTTATGTCACTCACTTTTTGATGGCCGCGTTTTGCTAGAAGTAAACAAATGTCCCAACCTTGTCTCATGCAGACACCTTGTAGCCATCTCGTCTTGTCACCTCATAGTGCCCTTCAAAGGGTTTTCACTAATGAGATTCTCTCATTTCTCTCGAACTCCCGTCGCCTTAGGGTGCCTGTAAAGGTTTTCACCGTAAGACTCTCTTATTTTATTTCTCTCAGCTTTCCTCGCCTCAAGGTGCCCGCGAGGGTTTTCACCGTTAAGGCTCTCTCATTTTGCTTTCTTTCCAGGTTGGGGTATCGCCCACGAGATTCCCTCTAAAGCATTATCCCTTTTCGGCTTGTGCATCCTGGATTCAATCGAGGATCAGAGTGTCGCTTTTGACTTTCATTCGCATGACTTGGCATTTCTCAATTACTGATCGAGAGGTCTTTTTGGTTCTTAATGTGGTTTTTGCACGTGAGGCAAAAGAGAAAGGGGTTTAACCTCAACGGTTAGCTCATTACAAACTTTCGGAATCTACACTATCTTTCAAACGAAACAATGACTTCTGCCCCAGTTTTGTTGCTTGGGGGACCTTTGATTTTTATTTTATTATGACCGAGCCGTGTGGCGCCTACGTATCCTTCTTGAGGAATCAGGTCAAACGTAGTTCACTTTTTCTTGTGTTTTTTTTCTTTTTTTCTTTTTCTATTTTGTTATACATCTTCCTCGAGGATTCCAAAAGAGGGTATATGAAAGAATAATTAAGGCTCAAAGGGGAAAACAAGGGTTAAAGTGTTTGGGTAGTAGAAAAAAATTGCCTCTGTCATTTCATTCTCCGAAAAATGCCAAATACAAATGAACGAAACCAAGCGTTGACAAATGCATTAAAGAATTACACATAATATCTCTTGATTGCATCAGAATTGATAGCCATATCAGTGCATCTCCCCTCAACATCAGTTAAACAAAGAGCGCCGTTGGATAACACTCTAGTCACAACAAATGGTCCCTGCCAATTTGGAGCGAACTTGCCTTTCGCTTCGGCTTGATGTGGTAGAACTCTCTTCAACACATGTTGTCCCACTTCAAATTTCCTGGGACGTACCTTCTTGTTATATGCTCTTGCCATTCTCTTTTGATACAATTGGCCATGACATACCGCTGCTGTCAATCTCTTTTCATCGATCAAGCTCAATTGCTCTAATCGGGTTTTGACCCACTCATCATCGTCAATCTCGGCTTCAGCGACAATTCGGAGGGATGGAATTTCAACTTCTGCGGGTATTACTGCTTCAGTCCCGTACACCAACAAGTAAGGAGTTGCACCTACCGAAGTCCGGACGGTAGTGCGATAACCCAGAAGTGCGAACGGTAACTTTTCATGCCATTGCATAGACCCTTCTACCATCTTCCTCAATATCTTCTTTATATTCTTGTTTGCTGCCTCAACCGCACCATTCGCTTTGGGACGATATGGTGTGGAATTTCGGTGTGTAATCTTGAACTGTTGACATACCTCTTTCATCAATCCGCTGTTAAGATTTGCACCGTTATCTGTGATGATTATCTTTGGAATTCCAAACCTACAGATGATGTGGGAATGTACGAAGTCCACCACCGCCTTCTTGGTCACGGATTTGAAGGTTTTGGCCTCCACCCACTTGGTAAAGTAATCGATCGTCACCAGAATGAACCTATGACCATTGGAAGCCGCAGGTTCTATAGGTCCGATAACATCCATACCCCACGCAACAAATGGCCATGGCGCTGACATTGTATGTAATTCGGTCGGTGGAGAATGAATCAAATCTCCGTGTATCTGACACTGATGGCATCTTCGCACGAAACTTATACAATCCCGCTCCATAGTGAGCCAATAATATCCTGCTCGAAGAATCTTCTTTGCCAATACATATCCGCTCATGTGTGGTCCACAAACTCCCGAGTGTATATCCGTCATCACTAGTGTGGCTTGACTCGCATCTATACATCTCAACAATCCCAAATCTGGGGTCCTTTTGTACAACACCCCTCCACTAAGGAAAATCCGTTCGCCAACCGCCGAATAGCTCTCTTTTGATCTCCAGTTGCCTGCTCTGGGTATATTCCTAACCCGAGGTACTCTTTGACATCATGAAACCATGGCTCACCATCCATCTCTTCTTCTATCATATTACAATAAGCATGTTGATTCCGAACCCTGAATATGTAACGGATCGACACGAACCTTGTCCGGGTGATGTAGCATTGACGCCAAAGTAGCCAAAGCGTCGGCAACCTCATTGTGCATCCTTGGGATATGTCTGAATTCTACCGACCGGAAACGCTTAGTCAGATCATGCAAACACTGACGATACGGGATAAGCTTTAAATCTCTGGTTTCCCATTCTCCCTGAATCTGATGTACCAGAAGGTCCGAGTCCCCCAAGACCAAGACGTCATGTACATCCATGTCCACCGCTAATCGCAACCCCAAGATACATGCCTCGTATTCAGCCATATTATTGGTACAATGAAAACACAGTTGAGTAGTAACTGGATAATGATGTCCTGTTTCAGAGATGAGCACAGCCCCTACTTCGACTCCTTTTGCGTTCACCGCTCCGTCGAAGAAAAGCTTCCACCCCGGATCCTCAGTTAATTCCAACCCATCAATTTGCAATACTTCTTCGTCCGGAAAGTACGTCCTCAAAGGTTCGTATCCGTCATCGACAGGATTCTCGGCTAAGTGATCGGCTAGGGCTTGGGCTTTCATAGCCGTCCTTGTCACATATATGATGTCGAACTCTGTAAGTAATATTTGCCATTTTGCTAACCTCCCCGTAGGCATAGGTTTCTGGAAAATATATTTCAACGGATCCAAACGCGAAATGAGGTAAGTGGTGTAAGAAGACAAATAATGTTTCAGCTTTTGGGCTACCCAAGTCAAAGCACAGCAGGTCTTTTCCAAATGAGTGTATTTAACCTCGTGGACCGTGAATTTCTTACTGAGATAGTAAATGGTCCGTTCCTTCCTGCCAGTAAGATCATGCTGCCCCAGTACGCAGCCGAATGATTTTTCCAAAACCGTCAGATAAAGAATCATGGGTCTGCCCGGTTCAGGCGGAACTAGTACGGGTGGGTTTGACAGATACCCTTTGATTTGGTCAAATGCTTCCTGACATTCTGTCGTCCATTCTATCGCAGCGTCTTTCTTCAACAAACGGAATATGGGTTCACAGGTTGCTGTAAGCTGAGCAATAAACCTACTGATGTAATTTAACCTTCCCAACAGACTCATTACCTCTGTTTTATTCTTCGGCGGGGGTAGCTCCTGAATGGACTTGATTTTGGATGGGTCCAACTCAATGCCCCGTCGGCTGACGATGAATCCTAGCAACTTTACGGATGGGACTCCGAATGCGCATTTGGCCGGATTGAGCTTGATATCATATCTTCGAAGTCTTTGAAAGAACTTCCTAAGGTCGGCAACGTGGTCTTCTCGACGTCTAGATTTTATGATCACATCATCCACGTACACTTCAATTTCCTTGTGTATCATGTCATGGAATACCGTAGTCATCGCCCTCATGTATGTTGCCCCTGCGTTCTTCAAACCGAACGGCATCACCCGGTAGCAATAAGTCCCCCATGGTGTGATAAAAGCCGTCTTTTCCGCGTCCTCTTCATCCATTAAGATCTGATGATATCCCGCATAACAGTCCACAAAGGATCCGATTTCACGTCCGGCGCAATTATCAATCAGGATATGGATATTGGGAAGCGGGAAATTATCCTTAGGACTTGCCTTGTTGAGATTGCGATAGTCCACGCATACCCTGATCTTTCCGTCTTTCTTTGGCACCGGTACTACGTTAGCCAACCATTCGGGGTATCGAGTGACACGAATGACTTTTGCCTGCAACTGCTTGGTTACCTCCTTCTTAATCTTCACACTCATCTCCGTCTTGAATTTTCGCAGTTTTTGCTTGACGGGAGGATATGCCGGATCAGTGGGTAACCTATGAACCACTAGATCAGTGCTGAGTCCTGGCATGTCGTCGTACGACCATGCGAAAATGTCTTTAAACTCCATGAGTGTTTTGATCAACTCTTCTCTCGAGTTGGGTTCAATATGGACACTTATTCTGGTTTCTTTGACGTCATCTGTGCCCCCCAGATTAACAACCTCGGTATCATTTAAATTTGGTTTGGGTTTTTCCTCGAAGTGACTTAATTCTTCACCGATTTCTTCTACGGCTTCATCATCGCCGTATTCCGATTCACTCTCGTCACTTCTTATTTCATGCATTATTATTTCCAAACCCGATTGACTTTCTAGACTGGGTTGATTAATCTTTAAGCACGCCATATCATTAAGATCAGTTGAAAGAAGGCTGTTCAGAAAAGTAAAAAAAGAAGGAAAATAAACAAAATTAGACACGAAGGGAACAAAATTTCATTAATGGGAACAGTTCAAGGAAAAACAAACTTGCAAACTCAAATCAAAATGAACTAAAACAAACGGATTTTACTCCGGGGACAACCCCAACACAAAATTTCGAAAGAAAACAATCCAAAACAAACTACCAAGACTCCTTCCGGACAGGGAGAGGAGTAGCCTTCCAATTATTCAATTTTGCTTTCGATCCCACAAACTGTATCTCGGCATGGCTGGATCTTTCGCCATCCTCGAGCATGCATACATCTGCGAATAGGTCCTCGAACTTTCTTAAAAACGCTTCGTCTGGCCTAACCATCGGACTAGGAATCTTTGTCGTCGGATGTCCTCTTACTCCAGACCTGACAAAAGATCGGGAAAGGCGTGGAAGAGGCTTCGGGAGCACCCATGTCTTCTGCTTATTCCTCTTGGCTCGCTGGATGTCCTCTGATGTTGGCTTGAATCCCAAGCCGAAGGTTCCCACGTTTTCGACAACAGATACCAGTTGTATGATTCCTTGCAGAGATGCACCTAGACCTTTGCCGGGTATGAAACCATTTCTCAGCATTTCATGAGCCACCATGACGTCGGCAGTAATGATTCTATCATTGGGAATGCATTCCCCTTCCGGAACTCGGTTGGCGGATACCACATCGCAGATCTGGTATACCCATGGCCCAACATCCTCTTCTGTCTCAATAAAGGGGACGATGGTGCCTGGTTGTAGATCATTCTCTCCATGGACTACGATCTCCTGTTGGTCCCACTCAAACTTGACGAGTTGGTGTAGGCTGGATGGAACTGCTCTTGCGGCATGGATCCACGGCCGCCCTATCAGAAGGTTGTATGACACTACCATGTCCAGCACCTGGAATTCCATGGTGAACTCCACTGGTCCAATTGTCAAAATTAACACTATGTCCCCGACCGACGCCTTGCCTCCTCCATCAAACCCTCGGACACATATGCTGTTCTTGCGTATCCTGTCGATATCCACTTTCAATTTGTTTAGTGTGGAGAGAGGACAGATGTTAGCACTGGACCCGTTATCGACAAGGACTTTGGTAACCACCGCCTCCTCACACTTTACCGTAAGATATAAAGCCTTGTTGTGCTCGGTGCCTTCCTCAGGCAATTCATCATCGGTGAAAGTGATCCGATTCGCTTCGAAGATCCTATTGGTGATCTTCTCCAAATGACTCACCGAGATCTTATCAGGTACGTGGGCCTCATTCAGAACTTTCATCAAAGTTTGCCGATGTTCTTCAGAATGCATCAGCAAGGACAACAATGAGATTTGCGCAGGAGTCTTCTTCAGCTGTTCTAGGATAGAATAATCATGCATCTTCATCTTTTTCAGGAATTCTTCTGCCTCTTCGTCAGTTACCGGCTTTTTCAGTGTTGCCGGAGTGGTCTTCCTCAATTCCGTAGGGGCAAAACATCTCCCTGAGCGGGTCAACCCTTGCGCTTCGCAGACTTCCTCTTTAATTTCTTTTCCTTTGTAGGTCATCGTGACCCGATCATAATTCCATGGGATGGCTTTGCTATCAACTATTGGCAACTGTATTGCTGGCTTGATGATGAAAGGATCCACTCGAACACCTGCTACCGTCAAGACGACTTTGGTTGCTACCCCTGGTACAGTTATTTTTACTTCCCCCGACTTCACCGGCACTTTGTTCACGCTTCCCTTTTCTGCTTCCGACCCCTCTTGTACGTCCTTCTTGCAAATGAGTGACTTATCAAGGCTTGACCCCTTTTTTATTCCTACCCCGCTAGACTTGATCATCATTACAGTTTGAGAGATTTTCTCCTTTCCCTTCTCTACCCGTACCAACTCGATCATGTTGGTCTCATGATGAGTTGGAAGTGGATTTTGGTTGATGTTGGGCTCCGCTGGAGTCCGGACCTCAATTCGGCGAGTGTCGATGAGTTCCTGGATGGCTGTTTTCAATCGCCAACATTTTTCTGTGTCGTGCCCCGGACATCCTGAGCAGTATGCACAATTTATTGAATGATCCAGATTCTTTGGAAGAGGATTTGGTAGCTTAGCCTCGACCGGATTTAGCAACCCTACTTGCTTCAAACGGTGGAATAGACTGGTGTAAGACTCCCCCAAGGGAGTGAAAGTCTTTGTCCTTGGCGCCCTGTCGCTCTTGAATGCTTGGTTCGGGCGAAAGCCAGCACCCGTGGGATTTCTATAGGCTCTTGGGGGTGGGTAATTATTCTGTGGATTTGGTGCACGCCATGGTGCCTGGACGGGAGGGGTGGCATATGACTGTGCGTGATGGACAGTAAAATGGGGATCGGGTGTTGGATAGTAGTGTTGCGGGTGGTTATATGGATTGTGGAAGTAATTTTGGTGGTGAGGTTGTGGCGGGTTATACTGGGGTGCGGGGCCTCTGTTTCTGAACCATGTTCCGGACTCGACTGCCGTGACTTCTTCTTTCCTCTTTTTCCCAAGCACTCCTCCGGTACCACTTTGAATAGCTTGGGTGGTGGCTTTCAACGCTGAATAACTCATAATCTTGTTGGCTTTCAAGCCTTCCTCGATCATAGCCCCCATCTTTATCACCTCGGTGAATGACTTTCCCACGGACGTCACCAGATGTCCGAAATAGGTTGGCTCCAGTGTCTGCAAGAAGTAATCCACCATCTCGTTCTCTCTCATAGGCGGATCTACCCTTGTTGCCTGTTCCCTCCAGCGGAAACCAAATTCTCTGAAACTTTCGGCGGGTTTCTTCTCTAATTTTAGCAATGATAAACGGTCGGGGACTATTTCAAGATTGTACTGGAACTGGCCAATAAATGCTTGAGCCAAATCATCCCACGTAAACCATCTACTGGGATCCTGCCTAGTGTACCACTCTAGCGCAGATCCCCCCAAGCTCTGACCGAAGTAAGCTATCAGAATCTCGTCTCGTCCTCCGGCTCCTCGCATTTTACTACCAAACCCTCGAAGATGGGATACTGGATCACCATGCCCCTCGTATAGGTCAAACTTGGGCATTTTGAACCTGGCTGGCAACTGGACATCTGGGAATGGACACAGATCCTTGTAAGCGACACTGACCTGGTTGCCCAAACCGTGCATATTCCTGAAGGACTGCTCCAGGCTTTTGACTTTTCTAATAACTTCCTCATGTTCCGAACTTTGGAAGTGCTTTTCCGGTTCTGCCGGGTTATCCCAGTGAGGGGTGTGTGGATGTGGTTTAGGAGCCCTAAAGGTAGGCTCGGGAGGATAGTAAGAATTGTCATGGATTTGAACATGCGGCTCACCGGACGACTTTTGTAAGGTAGCAGGTGGGGGTGCTACAAAAACAGTGGTGACCGGAGGATGATTTTGTTTGGCTGGTGGAATTTGGGTGGCATAAGGGTTTTCCCCTTGATAGTATGGATAGAGTGGGGCGTTTGTCGAAGGATCAAGGGGTGGATGTTCTGGAGCTGATGCGAGAGTAGGGAGGTTTGGTGAAGACTGTCCCCTAGCCCAGGCTAGGTGCATCTCTGTTATCTGTTGTTTCAACCGATCTACCTCTTCTTTCATGATCTGTATCTCTGATTTCTCTTCCTCGAGACTTTTACCGGAACTAGACATGCTTGCTGGAATTGGCCCTTTAGATCTAGTACGGTAATGGTGGCTGGCCAGTATATTCTGTCAAACCAACTGCTAAACGTTTTTGGAATGCAACAAACTTTGTTAGCTTACTGAATTTAACAGGCATGTTTTCGCACGTTGGGATGCAATGCACCTAATCAATTAACCCTTTCTATATGTTCTCATCACATGCGTCATTCCAGCTTCTTTTCTTTTCTTTTTCTCCTTTTTTTTTCTTTTTCAATTATCCTTGAAAGCCTTATTGTTATTAATCTTCGTGTTCTTTTCCTTTCTTTCTAGTGGTGGTCGAATCTTATGTGGATTGCCTACGTATCA
Organism: Nicotiana noctiflora; assembly: GCA_032618575.1. Lineage (NCBI taxonomy): Eukaryota > Viridiplantae > Streptophyta > Magnoliopsida > Solanales > Solanaceae > Nicotiana > Nicotiana noctiflora. The sequence goes on from JASVEL010005594.1 coordinate 183,403, forward strand.
CGTCTCCGCGTGAATCAGACCGAGCGTAGTTCTGGGCACAAGATTGTGGCAAAATTCGGTAATTTTCATATAAAAAAAACCCTTAAAGTTACAAAACATGTCTTACAATAATCAACGAAATAAGAGAAATGCTTGACTCGAGAATAACATGCCAGCCGATTTGACTCAAAATTTCAAAAAATACATTTTTAATCAAAAGTCTAATGCTCTTAAATTCCTAGGGGCCCGCGAGGCATCATTCGGCCTTGCCGCGGGCCTTGGTGTGAGGTCCTTGTGTAGTCCCCTTAACTCTCTCATGATCCGATGAACATAGCACATAACTGAAGCAAAAAGGGCGGTGCGGGGCATTTGTTCACAAGCTAAGCACTTCATGGTGACATAATGCCCGATTTCTCCAATTCTGTCCTTGATCATGTCCCTTTCTCCGAGTAGCCGTTCTATCTATTGGTTTTTCGCCCCCAATCTTCGAGCATTGTTGGTGACTTGGTCTAAGAGCCTATCCACTTGTTCTTGCAATCGGGCCATCAAATCGTGGCAACGGTCGAGGTCTGCTCTGGCATCTCGGGCTTGCTTGAAAACCCACTCCCTGAGGATAACATTTGCTTCCCTTAGACTAGTGATGATCTCGGTGTAATCTTCTTCCACCCGTTGTAGGTGAAGTGCATGTTGATGTGCCTCCTTTCTCCAGCTAGCACGGATCCTCATTGTTTGGGTCTTCGACTCTTCCAATTCTCTTTGGACATTGGCAACTTGGTTTTTCAAACCCTTTATCAATTTTTCGTCCGCTCGACTCCTCAACTGTCTGTCAGCATCCCTTTTCATTTGCTGGATTTGAGCTCTCAAAAAGTCATTTTATTGTGCCAACTTCTTTTTATCTCCTTCGTCGGCGGCAGCTTGCGTATCCTTTTCAAATTGGAGATCTTGGACCCGTTGCTCTATCTTGCCAATCCTTGTTTCTGTAAACCTCTTCCTTAGCTAACCAGTCCCATTGTTCTTGTGACGCTTCAGCAAATTCCCTGAGGTGAGGTCTTTTGGATGGTCTTTCACCCGATGTTTCTCCTTTGTACCAAGTAAGATATCTGGGTACAACCTCTCCTCTAGCTCGATCATGCACACAAGTGTTTGCCTCTAGATATTGGCATTTGCTCCAGATCTGGCGGACCCTCGCTTCCGGGAATTGACCATCGGGACCAATTTCAATAACATGGGTACTCAGGTCTTCTTCTTTGGGTACTATCTGACACCTCCCGAGCTGTCTCAAAACCCGATGGGGCGCATAAGGTTGAATGCTCTTAAGTCCCATTAAGAGAAAGTGGGACCTAGTCGCTGGCATGTACACGATTCTGTCTATCCGTAACCAACCCAACGTCCATTGTATTTGATTTGCGCTGAGAGCCTGAAAGTATGCCCTCCATGCCAATGTTCCTTCAGGCAAGACGGTCCTATCAATCCTTGTATAGAATTCGCTTATGCAAGTTTTCTCAACCAACCCATATTTCAAGAATTGGGTGCGACGACACAGGTGCTCGATCATCCACATCTGTAGCAGTAAATTACAGCCTTCGAAAAAATCTCCTCCGGCTTTGCAGGCTGTGAGCAGCTGTGAGCACATGATTTTTGCACCGGGTAAATAATTCCAAAATTAAAATAAATATGTTTTTGAGTGCAATTACTTGCTTTGTTTGAAATTAGCTATATTTTGTGTGTTTGAATAAGTAAAAATTAGAAAAAATCAAAAAAAATTAGGCTAGTTAATTACTTTGTTTAATTAGTTAGATTTTAAGAAAAATGACAAAAATAGTGTTAAGTAGTAGAAATTAGGAAAAAATAGTAGAAAATTGCCAAAAATTACTAATTAATTAGAGTAGGTAGGAAATTAGGTTTTATATTTTTCCATAAAAGAAAAAGAAAAAAAAGTAGTATAAAAGAAAAATACATAATTAATAAAAATCAGAGAATGCAAAATTGGTTTGGGTATAACATGGTTGGGCTGGTTTAATTTGAATTGTTTGGCCCAATATATTGACCCAAAGAGACGGCCCGCCTGGTTTTATAATCGTCTTGATCTCGGCCGTCCATTTTGATATATCCAACGGCCAAGAATATTAGGTGAATTATTGGTTTATTTAATAATGGACATTTGATCTGAGCCGTTCGCTTGGATTGATCTAAGGGTGTGAGACCTTAGTCTCATAAGTGACGATACGACGCCGTTTTAGTAACGCGCGTATGAGCCGTCGATCTCCATCAATTGAACGGTCGAGATTATCTGGGACGGTAGGCCTATAAAAGGGCTTTGTCTGAATGTCTCGCCCATTTCATGAACCCTAGAGACTCAGCCGCCCTAATCTCTCATCTTCTTCATCATCTTCATCCTCAACGGCCATGGCGGCCACCACTCCTACGGTGGTCGCCGGCTCCTCTTACCTCTCCTCTCTTCTTCTCCTTCTTCTTCATTCCATAACACACCCAAAACCCAGAAAAAACACCCTGTTCTTCAAAGTCCCGGTCACCGGAATCCTTGCCGGTGACCACCAAACAATGAGGATCCCCGTCAAACCAATGCCATTCGATTCGTCTTGACTTGATCTGTCCACCCATACCACTGGCTCCCCTCGAATCTACCCAGATCTTGTCGAATATCCAAAACAAAGTCGCCGGAACCCTAACTTCGGCGACTCAAAACTCGAATCTTTCAAAGATCCGGTCTTTTACCCCCCCAAACACCCCTCTGCAACTAAAATCCATAAAGGCTTCATCTTGAAGTCTAACAAGAAAACCAAAAAAAGAAATAAAAGAATGAAAGAAAAAGAAAAGGTCTGAAAAGAAGTAAAGGAAAAGAAACAAGGAGTCAGAGAGAGATCGAAGAGGGTGAGAAGAGTGAAAAGATAGGAAGCTCAGGGGACCGGCCCTGCGAGCTAAGTCCCCCGCCCTTTTTGTTTTCTTTAGTCTATTAGGATCTGTCTGTGATTTCTTACATGTTTTGGTTCTGTCTTCTATGATTTTTGTGTTCGCATGATAAGTGTCGATTGTTCTTGTTGATATTCTGTTCCTTTTCTTTTTGTTTATCTCATTTTTGTTTTAATATGCCCTGTATATCCTTGCCTTGCATGTTCTGATTGATTTGTGTTTCATATGTTAGTTGTAAGGCTATTTTTGGTTTTCTTTTGGTGATTATGTTCTTATCTCGAGTTTGAGCTTCACATGCTAGTCTAGGATCCTATATATCCTCATCTGTTAACCTGTTTCTTCTTTTAAATCCTTGACTAGTTCCTTTGAACATGTTAGTCATAGGGTTTATGTTGGTTTTCTGATTTTCATTTCTGTTTCACATCTCTTGTTATCTCGATCCTATGCTTCTCATGCTAGTCTAGGACCCTTCTGCTTATCTTCTCATGCTGTGAGTCCTTGTCTATTTCTCTGTGACCACACTGATTTCTTAACTTGTTCATCTCCTATGTGTCCCCGTGTTCTTTTGGGCCTGTTAGTGATAGGACTTTATCTGTTATATGCCTTGTTTTGATCACATGGCTTTTTGCTCTAAGATTGAGAAGTTCATCTTTTCTGTGTCATTTTAACTGTTGAGTTCTGATTCATGGCAAAAGCATGACCTTTGATCTTTGTCCTATGTTTGAAATCAAGCTTAAGTTATTATGACCACTCTTGTTGCCTTTGACTGTAATAATTCATAGAACTGGGCTTCTTTCTAGCTTTCATGGTCTAGTTTTCTACTGTTTCTACACATCCTTCTTTTCTTCATCTCCATGTTCTTCTTTCCTTCATTTTTATCTTATCTGTCATGCACTTGTCCATGATTTGGTTCTGGTTGATTATGTTCCCATCATTCCATAGTTTATTTCATATCTTTGTGCAAGTTGCTCTGATAATTAGTCTTGAGGCTTCTTAGCTGGCTCATCTTTAGCCTGTTATGTTGAGATCCTGTTATTTGTCATGTTAATCTCATGGTGCTTTGCTCTAAGTTCAAATATCTCATCTTTCTTTGACCTATTGACTGTTAGTTCCTGATTCATATTGAAAGCATGACTAGGATTCTTCACATGTTTGGCTTTAGTCTCATACTTTTCCTGTTTCATTGGGTTATCATGATTCTAGGTTTAGAGTTTGAAATTGGATCCTAATTGTCATCTCTGTTAATCTAGGTTGTGTTGGCTGTTTCATGAAAGCCTGTGCTTATGTGTGTAATTGTGCCATGAATTCTAAAGGTTCTGAAATTGATCAAACTTTCATATGACTTGAATTAGTAATAACTAGGTATGAATTGACACAAATTCACACTGCATCACATACAATCTGATAGAATGAGTTAGTTGACTAAAATTCAACCATATCTACTGTTCTCTCTGAATTTGAGTTGGTTAATGCATGTTTCTTGGATCATATGTGTTTCTGTGTGCAATTCATGTTAAGAATGCTTAAGTTTTGCTAGATTTGTGCTTCTTATGAATGTCTGATTAATCACCTGAACCTTAGGTGAATTGGTTTGTAGCTGTAGTGCTAGGTTTCATAAATGGTTAGTTTTTAAATAGGTATAAACTGAAAATGAACAAAAATAGGTTGTTAGTTAAATAATTGGTTTAAGAATGGTCAACCTTGCAAAGGGTTGACCTATTCTATAAGGCCCTAACACACAGCCCCTTTAAAAGGGGCTGGTTGTGCAAAAGGGCTATGTTTGCAAATGCAAACTAGCCCAGGCTCTATATTGAGCCCCGAACAGCAAAGTGGCCAAACCTGTAAAGGTTTTGGGCCCAGCTGTTCAGTATATGGCTTTGATAGCCCAAGCCAAGTCTCAACTTGAGACTGGCTAAGTTTTAAATAGTTTAAACATAATAATAAAGCAGGCTATGCCTGCAATTAGTTTAAATTGAAATAATTTGGTCTTAATTGACTGGAATTAGATTAAAAGTGGCTAAAACTGAAATAGTTTCTTAAAATAGATCTGGCCAGCCCTTAAATACTAATGCCAGGGCTGGCTATTAGTTAAATAAGTTTAAAACAGGCTGAAATCTAACCTAGGTAGGCTAGTAAATCAGCAGTGCCCTTAAGGGCACAATTGGGAATTAAAAAGGTGAAATAGTAAATAGTTAGAACTTAGGAGGGTAATAGGGACACTTATGCTCCTGATTTCTGCAATTTTGCAGAGGTTTAGGGGTATAATGGTCTCCTAAAAATGGGAAATCTGTAAAAATCTCAAACCCCTAAGGTCATACTAGTAAAAGGCCCTAAAAGGAATCTTTTAGAACCTTCCAGCACATGCTGGAAGGGTTTTTCATAACTGAAATGGGGCCAAAGTGCATAATTCATAAATTTAGGAGGGGGGAAGTGGGATTAATCCCATACTTCCTCCCCAAGTATTCAGCCCTAAAAAATATCTATATATACCTCTAAGAATGGGGCTGAAAGGGGGTTCCAATTCTGAAGTAATCTGAAAAAATACATCTGAGTTCCAATTTGGCAATCTGAAATTCACTGGCTTTTGAAAGAAAAGTTTCAGAGATTTAAACATAGCAATACAACAATAGGATTTTCTGGGTTTTCTATTGGATTTCTCTGGGTTATCTACTTGGGTTTTCTCTGATATTGCTGTGTTGCTGTGTTGCTGTGCTTTCCTTCATTTCACTGTTGCATTGCTGCTGATCTGTTGCTGTACCTGCTACTTGCTTTTTATCCCTAGACTCATTGGTCTTCTTCTCTTTTGATCCAGGTACACCATTCTTATCATTAAAGCTGTAATGCCAAGTTGCTGAATAAAAATGGAGCTCTAGATCTTGACTGTGTTGCTGAGTAGTATAGTTTCATTTTTGTTTTTCAGTTTGTAGTATATATGTATAACTGAAAAACAGAAACAAGGAATGATGATGTAATAGCTAGAATAAGTAGTATAATAGTAGTAATAGCACATCACTTAGTATTAATTAGGTAAAAACATTAAAACATAAGTTAACTAATAATGGTTTCAGAACTGGTAATCACTCACCAACAGTAGATTCGTAAATCATAATCATGTATTAGGAGACATTCAAATGTAGATGAGTTTTAAAATTGGAAACATTAGATCAAATAGTGAACCATTCGCGATAATGTTAAGTACACTGTGGTGAACTGAAGTCTTGGTAAAATCAGTAGTATAACGCGTTAAGGCCTTTGAATCGTTTAATTGTAAGTGTTTGGGCTAATGCAACTGGGTACTTAGAATGCTTAAAACTGCTCGATGTAGTTAATTTAACTTCAAGGTTTAAGTCCAAATCTGATTGAGTTTTCTTTTAAAAGATAGATAATTAGATATTGAAGCAACTGGATTAGGATGAACTGGTGATGAAGGGAGATAATGAAATTGGTAGTATAATAAATATCTGGATTAATAATTTAGCTTCTCTTTATACTATAAATAAATCAGTTGAAACGCTTTATGTTAACTTAATCTCCTGGGTAAGCGGTTGCGTTCCAGAATGCTTCATTAGTTAGTAATTAGATGTTAGCATAAATCTTTAGATACGAGTATATAGTCACAATAATTGGTTGTGCCTTCACTGCTTATTGTTTTTGTGTACAAATTTCCTTTTCAATAATAAAAGTGGCTTGATTCTTTGTTTCAAATGTTGAGCACCTGTTCCTTACAAATTTTATGTCATACTCTTGCTATTACATTCTGGTTTGGGCCCTATGTGCAGCGTGGGCCTGAACTCTCATTTGAACTTGTCTAGTTCGCCAAATAATATCCATATGATCGTTTGGGCTACAAGACCTGGACGGGACCATCCTGGATTGTGTAAATGACCGAAGACGAAGACCAGGCCCAATAACAAAATGCGATGGGCCTGGAATGTTTAATGTTACAAAAACGAGTAAGGGAAAAACAATATAGCAAAAATGTAGTTGAACAAAATAGGACCGGACTTTAAAAGTTAAATTGGGATGAGCCTCGCCCGAATAATACCGGGGCCCCCATTTAGTAATAAGATAACATTTTAGAACCGGAGAGGCTAATAGCGAATTCCATAGCCTCTCCCAAAGTTAAAAGCCGATATAGATTGTTTTAGGGCACGATTTTAATATACCTTCCATTGAACGAGTGTGCACTTGGTGCGACTCAAATCCAAATCTCGGTAAAGCTGAAATACACCAAAAGTCATAGGCGTACTGGTTGCGGTATGACTCGAGGCGTGTTTTCGCGATACCGCAAATTCCTAAAAATAATATTTTAACGTAAAAACACATTATGTTGTTAAAACCTATAATTGAGTCAAACAAAGTCAAGAACGACAATGGAGCGACCGTGCTAAAACCACGGAATCCGGGAGTGCCTAACACCTTCTCCCGGGTTAACAGAGTTCCTTATCCGGATCTCTGCTTCGCATACATTTATAAGAGTCAAAATTCCTCGGATTCGGGATTAACCGGTGACTTGGGACACCATTGTCATTCCCAAGTGGCGACTCTGATTAATCTCTAATAAAATCCCGAACCGATTGTCCTTTAAATGGAAAAACTCCTTCCCTTACGTTATTTTATCCGTTTCGGGTAATCGAGCGTCGGGGTATACCCTACAAGTGTATTTGTATGCTTTTAAGTAGTTGGGGTAGTAAAAAGGGAGGTGTGACAGCTCTGGCGACTCTGCTGGGGATCCAACCCTGAATTTCGATTTCAGGGTTTAAGAACTCGAGCTCCTTAGAACTGCCGTTCGTGTTTTTGTTTGACTTCATTATATGATTTGAACAACATGCTATGTGTTTTATCGCTTTGATATTATGTGGACTGTATATAAAATTGTGCCGAAAACCCTTCTCTCTTCTCCCTCGGGGATGTGCTTACTGGTTGAGACTCCCCTTTCTGTTAAAGTCACCTTAAATTAAGAAAACAGAGGCCGGATAAGTTACAAAGCCGATTGACTCCGCGGGTCACCGGTACGTAGCCCCCTCCTCGATTCGAGTTGTCCGCTCGGGTACACGGTCTAGCAATCCATGAAACCATAAGATTTTGAACATAGGTCTAGGACGATTATTTGCATCATATTCGACTTAGGGGACTCAACACAGGGGTTGGGTCCGTCTAGGACAGGTGACCCGGTATTGAAAAGACCGAGCATGCTATGTGTTGCATTTTATTGTCCTTGATCGTTATGCGGACCGGCGAAAATCCCGAGATTGGAAAAATTGTTGAAAAAGAAAAAAAAAGAGAGAGAGAGGAAAATAATGATTTGTAGAAAATAGGTATCCGGAAAATTTGAAAATTTGAAAAAATAGGTGGAACATTTTTTGAAATAATTGGTCAAATAATCTGACCGAACTACGCAGGTTTGATTCTCGCCATTAGGTGGGATACGTAGGCAACCCTTAAACGGGTCCAACCACACTTTTAGAAAAGACCAAAAAGATTTTCTTTTCAAATAATCGAGGTGATTGCTATTTTTGGAAATTGCCGAATGTTCCGAAAGGACGACGGAAGGCCGTTTTTGCAAAAATGGCCACTTCGAAAATCATTTTTCTTTTCTTTCATTCGAAAATTGAAAACTTGCATTGAAAAAGATTTTTCCTTTTCTAAATAAAATCACCTTAATAAATGTGCAGGACGAGCACGATGATGAATGAACAATTTTCCCTAAATAAAATCCCTTTGGAGCTGAGATTATGGTGGCAGGACATGGGATCCAATGGTCAAGACTGGGTCAAAAGGTACTTGAAAGGCCTTACGGGGTTACTCGAAATAGTTCCTCGAGGTGATGTGGTTAGAGCGTTGGTCACGTTTTGGGATTCGGCACACAACGTATTTCATTTCCCGGATTTTGAACTTACCCCAACTTTGGAGGAGATTGCCTTTTACATCGGGAAGACCGAGGTTCCGCTGAAAGGAAAATACCCGGTATCTCCGAGGACGGTGACAGTACATCGCTTCCTCGACTCTTTGAAAATTGCCCGGAATGTTCATAATGAAGATCTGGCCAACGGGTTTTGTTCTTTAAGCTTCATCTACAATAGGTTTGGACATGTTGGGGGTTTCAATGATCTTACCAACAAATTATGTTGCAAGTCCAACCGGGCGAAATGGGAAGAACACCGGAGGTTCGCATTTTTGGTGGCATTTCTCGGAGTTGTTGTATTCCCGAGGAAAGATGGACATATTAATATAAAAGTTGCCGGAGTAGCTACCACACTGATAGTACAAGAAAACTGTACTCTGGCCCCGATGATTGTTGCGGATATTTATCGTGCTCTGACCGCGTGCAAAGCGGGGGCTAGCTTCTTCGAGGGGTGTAACTTGATCTTGCAAATCTGGATAATCGAGCATCTGTGCCACCACCCTTCATTCTCAAGCTATGGTTCAACCGAACGGACATGTTTGGAAGAGTTCAATGTGAGGACAAAGGAAGTAAAATTGCCTGAAGGAGTCCAAGGTTGGATCGTGTATCTTCGATCACTAACTGACGGTCAAATCGATTGGACGTATGACTGGTTACCTCTTGACGAGGTGATATACATGCCAACGGAGGGATCGCCGTTTTTGATCATGGGTTTGAAGAGTATACAACCCTATGCCCCATACAGAGCCCTGCGACAGTTGGGTCGGTGTCAGATTATTCCGAGAGACGGGGATCTCAGTGTGCAAGCTGTGGAGATTGGTCCGGACGGGCAATTCCCGGAAGCAAAAATCCGGCAAATCTGGAACGAGTGCCAAAATTTGAAGATTGATACTTGTGTGCCGAATAGAGCAAAGGGGGAGATATCACCTGGATACTCCATATGGTACCGACGAGGGGTTGAACACGAACGTCTTTCAAAGAGACCTCACTTGCAAGACCCGATAGAGCAATCCGAGGAAAATCTGAAATGGGCGGCCAAGGAAAAAGAATACAAGGCCAAAATCAGTCTGTTGGAAGATAAACTAAGAAATCTTCATTTCGAAAGCGGCTTACAAGCAGCATCCGATGAAGGGGAAAAGAAACAGCTGAAAAAAGAAAATGATATGTTAAAGGCTCAAATAGCTCAAATGAAAATTGCATCCGAGACCCCAGTACGTTCAGCCCGAGATGAAAAGTTAATTGAGATTCTCCGGCGGAAAGTAAACGACTATAGCTTTGATTTGGACGTAGCTGAAAAAGAGTTAGTCAAGGCTCGGAAGCAAATGGGCAGAGACGCCGATGAAAGAGCCAAGTTGGTTCGGCAGCTACAAGACAAGCATGATGTTGAAATAGCTCAGCTTAGAAGGAAAATAATCTCAGCCACAGTCAAAAGTAACAAGATCATCAAAGATCTTGAAGAAGAAAGAGAGCACTGCTACACGACTATGGCGAGATTAGAATTAAAGCTGCAACAAGTGCAAAAGGACAACCAACACACCTTGGATGCTCGCACTCAACAAATAAGCCGTCTATTGCAAGAAAAAGGGGTCATCAGAGAAAAGATTGTTCGTATCGCCCAATACATCACCCGAAAGACTCAGCTTTGTGAAGACATGTCTCGGAGGACTTTTGTATCTGCAGTGAAGTTTTTTGTACAACAAGTCATGGCCGACCTGGATAGGCTTCAAAGGGGTTTAGCATATAGGCCCGCGGCAAGGCCGAACGATGCCTCGCGGGCACTAGGTGCATTAATGTACTCTTAGGTCATGCATCATCTTTTATTTTTCTTTTTTTAAAACATCACTTTGTAATCAAGGTTTTGAATTATCAATGAGAAAACAAAGTGTTGTTACCAATTCTTTTTGCTTTATGTCATTTCCTTTAAATCCGCTAGGCAAATAAATAGGAGCGTGATTATGAAAACGACAATGAAAAAAAAACGACAAGGAAAAAGAGAGAAAAGAAAAAGCAAGAAAAGAAAAAAAAAGAGGAAAAAGCAAGAAAATAGAAAAAGCAATAGAGAAAAGAAAAGAAAAGAAGAAAAGAAAGAAAGAAAACAAAAGAGCGGAAAAAGAAAAAGATGATTGAAGTGAGCAGCGGTCGGGATGATGCATAACGACTCGAGGAAATGTATTTGTTTTTAAAGTCGTTGCATCTTATTTATGCGCTAACAACTAACGAGTGTTGATGTTTGTGAGTCCAGATTTTCTAGGCAACTGGCATACTGGCTACCCACCCATACAACACCAGGTCCAAAAAGATGACAAAGGCTGTATCCCAGGAGATCGAGGCAACCATTGTAGACCCTGCTCACGAAGAAGAGATCGTGGATGTGGCAGGGATGAAAGAAGAAATGTACAAGTTAAGACAGCAGATGGCTGAAATGTACCAGGCTTGGTCAAGAGGTCAACCACTACCAGCCTACCCTGCTAACCCTGCATATGTCCCTCCAGCCAATCCTAACCCCGAGCCACCAACAATGAACTCATCCTCCACCTACCCCGACTACCCTCAATACTATGCTTCCACCTCCCGGATACCACCACCTCCAGCCAAGCAAGCACCACCCCAGATACCACAAGTTGCTCCTGTATATGTGGCACCTCCGCCCGCTGTTATCCATAAATCCTCTAGTGAACCAATGTTTCATATCCAGGATCCTCACTACTACCCTCCGGAGCCTACTTTCAGACAACACGAGTCTCACGCTCCGATGATGGAAGCAAGTGCCGGGCAGGAAGAGATGGCTCGGAAAGTGAAGAGTCTTGAGAATGCTTTCCGCAATATGCAAGGACTGGGAGGGCAAGTAAGTGTAGCCTACAAAGACCTGTGTTTGTTCCCTGAGGTGCAACTTCCTGCGGGATTCAAGTTGCCAAAGTTCGACATGTACAACGGACACGGGGATCCGGTAGCTCATCTAAGAGGATACTGTAGCAAGATGAGAGGCGCGGGAGGTAGAGATGAATTGTTGATGGCGTACTTCAGCCAAAGTTTGAGTGGATCAGCTCTGGAATGGTATACCCGACAGGACCATACAAGATGGTTCGTCTGGGATGACTTAGCGCAAGCTTTCGCTAGTCACTTTCAGTACAATTTGGAGATCATACCCGACAGGTTATCCCTTACCAAGATGGAAAAGAAGCCAGGAGAGAGCTTTAGAGAATACGGTTTTAGATGGAGGGAACAAGCCGCTAGAGTGGATCCACCAATGAAAGAAGGAGAGATGGTGGATTGTTTTCTCTGCAAGCTTTGGAGCCAACATACTACGGCCATCTAGTGTCAGCAATTGGAAAGAGTTTTAACGAAGTTGTGAAAATGGGAAGTTTTGTAGAAGAGGGTTTGAAGACAAACAAAATTATGAGTTTTTCGGCTATCAAAGCCACCAATCAAGCTATACAGAGTGGAAACGGAGGAGTGATGGGAAAGAAGAAGAAAGAAGAAGTAGCAACCATTGAAAGTAGGTCATGGAGTCGCAACCCACATTATAACCCACCAAGACCCTACCGCCAACACCCACCAAGCCCAGCAACTCCATATAATCCACCACCACCATCTTACCCGCCAAACCCCTACAACACACCTAGCCCATATAACCCACCACCACCACCATACCCACCAAACTGTCCCACATTACCACCACCCTCAAGCCCAAGCTTACCCACCACCACCACCCCACGTGTGGAGAGCTCAAGCTCCACACAATGTGTACCACACCCAAAACACATACCCAACCCCTAAACCTTACCGAAACCAGAATAGACCCAGGCCGGACGCTGATTGGAGAAACAAAGCAAGAAAGACATTCACTCCTCTCGGAGAATCATATACCAGTCTTTACCACAGGTTGAAAGAATTGGGGATGTTGAGACCAATTGCACCAAAAGTTCCAAACCCACCCCCGAAAAATCTTGATTCTTCTGTCAGATGTGAATACTGTTCGGGAACATTGGGCCACGATACTGAGAAGTGTTGGCAATTAAAGAATGCCATTCAAGATCTTATCGATGAGAGGAGAATTGAAGTGCAGGCTCCCGAGGCCCCAAACATTACCCAGAATCCATTGCCGAATCACCACGAAACGAATATGATAGAACTGGTGCAGGATGATGGCAATCAAAAACCATCTCAGGCCGTCATGATGATAAAGTCGAGTGACAAGTTAGAGAAAGAAATTGTGAAAGAGGAAGCAATTGTTGAGAAACCAAAGCCAGTAGTGGTGGGAGGTTTAAAGGTGGTAGTTCCAGGTGCAAAGACGATCGTGACTGTGAAAGGAGCAAGTGCAGAGCCAGTAATCATAAAACCAGTAGTGCAAATGCCAGTGGTGAATACAAAGACTGTGCCTTGGAACTATAACAAGGTAGCAGTAGTTTACAAGGGAAAAGAGATTTCTGGTGAAATTAACGAAACGCATGGACTCACCCGATCCGGAAGGTGTTTTGCTCCAGAGGAACTGAGAAAGATGAAGACGGTAAGAGAAAGTCAATTGAAGAAGCCAGTGTCGGAGGAGGAAGCAGAAGAATTTCTTAAGAAAATGAAGTCACAAGAGTACTCAGTGGTTGAGCAGTTAAGAAAGACCCCGGCCCAAATTTCTTTGCTATCTTTGTTGATACATTCAGAAGAGCACCGGAAGGCTCTTATGAAGATTCTAAATGAGGCTCATGTTCGGAGAAGATTTCAGTGTGTCACTTGGAGAAGATTACCAGCAAAATTTTCGAGTCTAATAGGATCACCTTCTCTGATAGGGAGTTGCCGGTGGAAGGAACTGAACACAATAAAGCATTGTACCTCACAGTAAAGAGTGAAGAGTCAGTCGTGACCAGGGTATTGATTGACAATGGATCGAGCGCGAACATCTGCCCGCTGTCAACTCTAGGGAAGCTGAACATTAGCCCGGATAGAATCCGGAGAAACAATATCAATGTGAGAGGGTTTGACGGCGGAGGTAAGAACACGTTGGGAGATATCATTTTGGAAGTGACCATCGGTCCCGTTGATTTTACAATGGAGTTCCAGGTACTCGACATTGCCGTGTCGTATAACTTGTTGTTAGGTCGACCCTGGATTCATGCGGCCAAAGCGGTACCATCTTCTCTGCACCAGATGGTCAAGTTTGAATGGGAACAGCAAGAGATTGTCGTACACGGGGAGGAAAATGCTTGTAATGTGGTAGCACCTTTTGACGGTACTGATGGGGATAGGGGTCCTTGGGTCTACCAAGTGACGGATGTTGTTGTAGTGAACAAAGTTGCTGAAGGAGAAAAGTTACCAACCCCTATGATGGCACCAACTGCTGTGATGGTGGCCAGAGAAATGCTGAGAAACGGATTTGCACCGGGGAGGGGATTAGGCAAAACACTGCAGGGAGTCATTCAACCAGTTCAGCTTCCGGAGAATAAAGGTACATTCGGCTTAGGGTTCAAACCCACCTTTGCCGATATCCAAAGAGCCTCTAAAGCCAAGAAGAACTGGACCTTGCCCAAACCCATACCCAAATTATCCGACATCTTCATCAGGCCTGGTACAAAATATCAACCATCTGCTGCAACAAAGTGCATTGAGACCCAACTTGATGAAGAAATGCTTGGTTTTAAGAAAATGTTTTGGGAGGTGAATACGATTGAAGCAGGGGAAGGCACGAGCAGAATGGACGTGCAATTTGTGGGGCCTGGAGTCACATTGAACAATTGGGAAGCTACTCCTTTCCTTATCCGGAAGGAGTCTTGGTAGTTAGCTCAAAATTTCATCATTGCTTCCCCGAAAGTTGTTATTCTATAGTTTCCCCATTCCCCTCATGAAAAAAAAATCACCATGTATCCCGAACATTGTTCGTTTCTTTTATCAATGAAATGCAGTTTTTCCTTTTTCTTCACTTTTGCCTTATTTTTCTTTATTTTTCCTTTTGTACAGTTTTGCATGTGTTGATTCCAATGCCATGTCATGCGTGAAGGATTCTAGACCCGGTTCTGACAATCACGTTACTATACAAGAAATCGAGGAAGATAGTGAAATAGAATGTGAGGATGAGGAAGCCCTGGAGGAAATAAGCAAGGACATGAAACAATACGAGGAAAAACCCAAACCGAATCTGAGTGATACGGAATCAGTAAATTTGGGGAGCGAAGATGATGTCCGAGAAACAAAGATTAGTGTACATTTGGAGGCACCCCTCAGGGATGAATTGATAAGGTTGTTACATGAATTTAAGGACATCTTTGCCTGGTCCTATGATGACATGCCCGGGCTTAGCACGGATTTAGTGGTACACAAGTTGCCTATCTACTCTGAATGCCGGCCGGTAAAACAAAAGCTGAGGAAATTCAAAACGGACATTAGCGTGAAGATAAAAGAAGAGGTGAATAAGCAGTTTGAGGCAAAGGTCATAAGAGTTACCAAATACCCCACCTGGTTGGCAAATGTTGTGCCGGTCCCGAAGAAAGATGGCAAAACCAGAGTGTGTGTAGACTATAGAGACCTCAACAAAGCTAGTCCGAAGGATGACTTCCCATTACCAAACATTCACATATTGATCGATAATTGCGCCAAGCATGAAATCGGTTCGTTTGTGGACTGTTATGCAGGTTATCACCAGATCCTGATGGACGAAGAAGATGCTGAGAAAACTGCCTTCATTACACCTTGGGGAACGTACTGTTACCGAGTAATGCCGTTTGGATTGAAGAATGCCGGGGCAACTTACATGAGGGCAATGACCACAATGTTTCATGATATGATGCATCGAGAAATTGAAGTATATGTGGACGATGTCATCATAAAGTCCAGAAAACAACCCGATCATGTGAAAGATTTGAGGAAGTTTTTCCAAAGACTCCGGAGGTACAATCTAAAGCTCAATCCGGCGAAGTGTGCTTTTGGAGTACCTTCAGGGAAACTACTGGGGTTTATTGTGAGTCGGCGAGGTATTGAACTAGATCCATCAAAGATCAAGGCTATTCAAAGTCTACCTCCGCCGAAGAACAAGAAAGAGGTCATGAGCTTATTAGGAAGGTTGAATTACATTAGTCGGTTCATTGCTCAATTGACATCAACATGCGAGCCGATCTTCAAGTTGTTGAAGAAAGATGCAGCAGTTAAATGGACCGACGAGTGTCAGGAAGCCTTTGACAAGATCAAGGAATATTTGGCCAATCCTCCGGTGTTAGTACCTCCAGAACCAGGGCGACCTTTGATTTTGTATTTGACGGTGCTAGATAACTCTTTCGGTTGTGTACTGGGTCAACATGATGAGACAGGCAAGAAAGAACAAGCCATCTATTACCTCAGCAAAAAGTTTACATCCTACGAGGTGAAGTATACCCAACTGGAAAGAACTTGTTGTGCATTGATTTGGGTGGCTCAGAAGCTAAAGCATTATTTGTCAGCATACACCACGTACTTGATATCACGATTGGATCCTCTCAAGTATATATTTCAGAAGCCTATGCCTACGGGAAGACTGGCCAAATGGCAGATTCTGCTCACAGAATTCGACATTGTCTATGTAACTCGTACGGCAATGAAGGCACAAGCTATCGCGGACCACTTAGCCGAGAATCCGGTGGATGATGAATATGAGCCATTGAAAACATACTTTCCGGATGAAGAGGCAATGCTTGTCGAGGAGATGGAGCAAGAGGAGAGGCCAGGATGGAAAATGTACTTTGATGGAGCCGTCAACAGCAGGGGTGTTGGTATCGGAGCGGTACTCATTTCAAGTACGGGTCAACACTATCCCGTCACAGCTCAGCTTCGATTTTTCTGTACCAACAATATGGCCGAATATGAGGCATGCATCTTGGGATTAAGGATGGCAATTGACATGGGTATTCAAGAGATTTTGGTCATGGGTGACTCGGATCTCTTGGTACACCAAATTCAAGGGGAATGGGAGACACGAGATTTGAAATTGATACCATATCGGTATTGTTTGCACGAGTTGTCTCAAAGATTCCAGGCTATAGAGTTCAAGCACATCCCAAGAATGCACAATGAGATTGCAGATGCTTTGGCCACATTGTCCTCTATGTTGCATCATCCGGACAAGACATATATAGATCCACTCCAGATCCAAGTCCGAGATCAGAATGCTTATTGCTTCGCCGTGGAAGAAGAGTCGGATGGAGAGCCGTGGTATCATGATATTAGAGAATACTTGAAAGTTGGCAAATACCCGGAGCAAGCCACCGGAGACCAGAAGAGAGCCATCAGGCGTCTAGCCAATGGATTTTTCTTTAGTGGAGGAGTGGTATACAAAAGAACACCGGATTTGGGTTTATTGCGGTGTGTAGATGCACAACAAGCAAATGAAATCATGATCGAAGTACATGCTGGAGTATGCGGACCCCACATGAGCGGATATGTTTTAGCAAAGAAGATCTTGAGAGCTGGGTACTACTGGCTCACGATGGAGCGTGATTGTATCAGGTATGTAAAGAAATGCCATCAATGCCAGGTACATGGGGATCTGATCCACTCCCCGCCTTACGAGTTGCACACAATGTCAGCACCTTGGCCCTTTGTTGCTTGGGGCATGGATGTCATTGGCCCAATAGATCCAGCTGCTTCTAATGGGCACAAGTTCATCCTGGTTGCAATTGATTATTTCACCAAGTGGGTTGAAGCTAAGACATTCAAGGCAGTGACGAAGAAAGCGGTGGTGGACTTTGTGCATGAAAATATTATATGCCGATTTGGAATCCCCAAGGTGATCATCACAGACAATGGAGCCAATTTAAACAGTCATCTCATGGCGGAAGTTTGTGAAAGGTTTAAGATCACGCACCGCAATTCCACACCTTACAGGCCAAAGGCGAATGGAGCAGTAGAAGCGGCAAACAAGAATATCAAGAAGATTCTCCGAAAAATGGTGGAGGGATCCAGGCAATGGCATGAAAAGTTACCCTTTGCTCTCATGGGTTACCGCACGACGGTACGTACTTCTATCGGAACCACACCTTATACATTGGTGTATGGAACAGAGGCTGTTATACCAGCAGAAATAGAAATACCGTCATTGCGGATCATAGCTGAAGCTGAGATAGATGACGATGAATGGGTAAAAGCCCGGTTAGAGCAGTTGAATTTGATTGATGAGAAGAGATTGGCCGCAGTCTGCCATGGACAGTTATATCAGCGAAGAATGGCCAGAGCATATAATAAGAAGGTACGACCTCGAAAGTTTGAAGTCGGACAAATGGTATTGAGGCGTATCTTACCACATTGGGCAGAGGCAAAAGGCAAGTTTGCGCCGAATTGGCAGGGACCGTTCGTGGTATCACGGGTGTTGTCCAATGGAGCATTATATTTAACGGATGTTGAAGGAAAGTGCGTAGAGACTGCTATCAATTCAGATGCGGTCAAAAGATACTATGTATGATTCCTTTTCAATTGTGTGTTTTGTATTTTGTTGTGATTTTGGAATTGAAATGACGAAGGCATTTTATTCTCTATCCAAACACTTTATCCATTGATAACCCCTTTGAGCCTTAATGAATGAATTCTTTCATATCCCTCTCTCGGAATCGCTCTAGTGCAATAAGATCGAAATTGCCAGAATGAAAAATGAAATGATGGAAAAATGAAAAAAAAAAAAAAAAAAAAAAAAAAAAAAAAAAAAAAAAAAAAAAAAAAAGAGAAAAAGACAAAAATCGGGAAAAAGTCAAAAGAAATCCATCTAACTTATGAAGTTGGATGAACTACGTCTGACTTGATCCCGAAAGGGTACGTAGGCAGCCTCTCTGAGGTTCAGTCACAATAAAGAAAAATCCAAAAAATTCCCCACATATTGAAACTGGGGCAGAAGTTATGTTTAATAATTCCGAGAGTTGTAAATATTTTTAACCCTCGTTGAAATTTTGAGCCTTTATATCTTTCTTTCTTAACCCGTCCAAAAGCCACGTTACATTCCAAAGAAAGACCTTCTGATCAATTTTGAAATGATAACAAATACAACGAAGGAGGAGCGAAGCATCGGACAATACCCGTGGAACAGAAAACAAAATACAAAAAGGAAAAATGGAAAAAATAAAAAAATGAGAGAGTCTCATCAGTGAAAACCTTAGCCGGCACTGTGAGGCGATTGTGAGGTTGAGAAAAATAAAATGAGAGAGTCTCATCAGTGAAAACCTTAATCGGCACCGTGAGATGATTGTGAGGTTGAGAGAATAAATGAGAGAGTCTTATTGGTGAAAACCTTTCGAGGCACCGTAAGGCGATCGTGAGGACTAGCAAAAAGAGAAAAGGCAACAAAAAAGAGTATCGGTTTTGGGTCAAAGGCAATTCAGAGTCAGAATAATGATTGGAACGAACTGGGTCGGAGTTTAAATACATGGCATGGTCAGCGGAATCAGCCAGCAAATACCCAGATAAGTTCTGTCATCTCTCCAAAATACCCTTACCTTTCTTTCATTTTTTCCGCATTTCATTGTTTACCCTTTTGAGAGCTAACTACCAGCTCCTGATAACGGAAGTTGAAACAACACTGGATCAGAAAGGATAGAAGATTGGGGAAAGGAATAAAGAAGCTTGGCAAACATGGCCAAAGAAAAAGAAAAACAAAACAAAAATGGAAAAATGAGAAAAATACAAAAAGAGTCTGCAAGGGACAAGAAGTCGGAAGTCATGCAACACGAGGAAGCAAAAAACAAAGGAAGCAATAAGAAGTGGGGACGGCAGATGCCAGTTGCCAGCAGTTTATATCTAATAAATTTTGTTTCATGCAGGAACAAATTGTCACTAATCACTTTAAAATGAATGTGACCAATGTGGAAAATTTAAAATACCAAAAAGAGAAAGTCTGCCGAATAAGTGGAGAAATTCACGGGCAAGAGATAAGTTGGTAAAAAGAAAATACCAAAAAGAGGAAGGTAACATCTTTTAAAATCCACTCCCCAGTCCTCAGGCTGAGGGAATACTTTTCTGCATTGCACGTTTAAATTCTGTTAGGCGCCCACCTTCAAATACGGGAATACTTTTCTGCATCGCATTGCACGTTTCAATTCTGTTAGGCGCCCACCTTCAAATACGGGAATACTTTTCTCCATTCGCATTGCACGTTTCAATTCTGTTAGGCGCCCACCTTCAAATACGGGAATATTTTATGCATTCGCATTGCACGTTTAATTTCTGTTAGGCGCCCACCTTCAAATACGGGAATATTTTCTGCATCGCATTGCACGTTTAATTTCTGTTAGGCGCCCACCTTCAAATACGGGAATATTTTCTGCATTTGCATTGCACGTTTAAATTCTGTTAGGCGCCCACCTTCAAATACGGGAATATTTTCTGCATTCGCATTGCACGTTTAAATTCCGTTAGGCGCCCACCTTCAAATACGGGAATATTTTCTGCATCGCATTGCACGTTTAATTTCTGTTAGGCGCCCACCTTCAAATACGGGAATACTTTTCTGCATTCGCATTGCACGTTTCAATTCTGTTAGGCGCCCACCTTCAAATACGGGAATATTTTCTGCATTCGCATTGCACGTTTAAATTCGGTTAGGCGCCCACCTTCAAATACGGGAATATTTTCTGCATTTGCATTGCACGTTTAAATTCTGTTAGGCGCCCACCTTCAAATACGGGAATATTTTCTGCATTCGCATTGCACGTTTAAATTTCGTTAGGCGCCCACCTTCAAATACGGGAATATTTTCTGCATCGCATTGCACGTTTAATTTCCGTTAGGCGCCCACCTTCAAATACGGGAATACTTTTCTGCATCGCATTGCACGTTTAATTTTCGTTAGGCGCCCACCTTCAAATACGGGAATATTTTCTCTGCATTCGCATTGCACGTTTAAATTCGGTTAGGCGCCCACCTTCAAATACGGGAATATTTTCTCTGCATTCGCATTGCACGTTTAATTTCCGTTAGGCGCCCACCTTCAAATACGGGAATACTTTTCTCTGCATCGCATTGCACGTTTAATTTCCGTTAGGCGCCCACCTTCAAATACGGGAATACTTTTCTCTGCATCGCATTGCACGTTTAATTTCCGTTAGGCGCCCACCTTCAAATACGGGAATATTTTCTGCATTCGCATTGCACGTTTAATTTCTGTTAGGCGCCCACCTTCAAATACGGAATACTTTTCTGCATCGCATTGCACGTTTAATTTCTGTTAGGCGCCCACCTTCTAATACGGGAATATTTTTGCACATCATGGTTTATACAATTAAAAAAAAAGGCCCACACTGGGGCAGAAAAAGAAAAAAAAGAGGTAGTTTGTTGTTTTGTTTTAAGCAGGTCAGGTTCAGCTCGAGATCAAGAAAAACAAGAAAATCAACAAAAAGAGAGTCAACAAGAAAACAAGAAAATCAACAAAAAGAGAGTCAACAAGAAAAGAAAAATCAACAAAAAAAAGAGAGTCAGCATCAAAGAAAATATTCTGCATCACCAAAAAGGGAAGAAGAGCAAAAGCTAGATTAGGAACAATTGTAATTGTAGGATCTTAGCTTAGAATAGCTTCTTCATTTTACATTTTCCCCCCGGTGTAATAAGGAGTAAGTCAGCAGGTCTCAACAGTGTCAATGCAACAGTGAGTCCGGTAGTTTTAAAAACTGCCAGACCTTCCCGAACTACACTGACCTGATTCCTGTTTAGCCCAGGATATGTAGGCAACCTCTAAAGCAGGGTGCGGTCAAAAGGTTTTCAAAAATGCTTTCACGGAATATGCCGATGTGCAAAAATCTCTCATTACCGCTCACTTGTCTTTGCACTGAAACTCTTCGTGTTCCCGAGCAAAGAGGGGCAGCTGTGAGCACATGATTTTTGCACCGGGTAAATAATTCCAAAATTAAAATAAATATGTTTTTGAGTGCAATTACTTGCTTTGTTTGAAATTAGCTATATTTTGTGTGTTTGAATAAGTAAAAATTAGAAAAAATCAAAAAAAAATTTAGGCTAGTTAGATTTTAAGAAAAATGACAAAATAATGACAAAAATAGTGTTAAGTAGTAGAAATTAGGAAAAAATAGTAGAAAATTGCCAAAAATTACTAATTAATTAGAGTAGATAGGAAATTAGGTTTTATATTTTTCCATAAAAGAAAAAGAAAAAAAAAGTATAAAAGAAAAATACATAAAATTAATAAAAATCAGAGAATACAAAATTGGTTTGGGTATAACATGGTTGGGCTGATTTAATTTGAATTGTTTGGCCCAGTATATTGGCCCAAAGAGACGGCCCGCCTGGTTTTATAATCGTCTTGATCTCGGCCGTCCATTTTGATATATCCAACGGCCAAGAATATTAGGTGAATTATTGGTTTATTTAATAATGGACATTTGATCTGAGCCGTTCGCTTGGATTGATCTAAGGGTGTGAGACCTTAGTCTCATAAGTGACGATACGACGCCGTTTTAGTAACGCGCGTATGAGCCGTCGATCTCCATCAATTGAACGGTCGAGATTATCTGGGACGGTAGGCCTATAAAAGGGCTTTGTCTGAATGTCTCGCCCATTTCATGAACCCTAGAGACTCAGCCGCCCTAATCTCTCATCTTCTTCATCATCTTCATCCTCAACGGCCATGGCGGCCACCACTCCTACGGTGGTCGCCGGCTCCTCTTACCTCTCCTCTCTTCTTCTCCTTCTTCTTCATTTCATAATACACCCAAAACCCCAGAAAAATACCCTGTTCTTCGAAGTCCCGGTCACCGGAATCTTCGCCGGTGACCACCAAAGTATGAAGATCCGCCTCAAACCAACGCCATTCGAACCCTTTTTACCTGATCTACCCAACCATGCCACCCACGACCCTCGAATCTCCCCGGATC
Source organism: Nicotiana noctiflora (assembly GCA_032618575.1). Classification (NCBI taxonomy): domain Eukaryota; kingdom Viridiplantae; phylum Streptophyta; class Magnoliopsida; order Solanales; family Solanaceae; genus Nicotiana; species Nicotiana noctiflora. The sequence goes on from JASVEL010005594.1 coordinate 206,035, forward strand.
TTGTCGAATATCCAAAAGAAGGTCGTCAGAACACTAACTCCGGCGACTCCAAAACTCGAACCTCCCAAAGACCTTACCTTTACCCTACCCAAACACCCCCAAAACGAAAATCAGAGAAAAATTGAAGAAAAAGAGAGTTCTGAAAAGAATGAAAGAAAAAGAAAAGGTCTGAAAAGAAGTAAAGGAAAAGAAACAAGGAGTCAGAGAGAGATCGAAGAGGGTGAGAAGAGTGAAAAGATAGGAAGCTCAGGGGACCGGCCCTGCGAGCTAAGTCCCCCGCCCTTTTTGTTTTCTTTAGTCTATTAGGATCTGTCTGTGATTTCTTACATGTTTTGGTTCTGTCTTCTATGATTTTTGTGTTCGCATGATAAGTGTCGATTGTTCTTGTTGATATTCTGTTCCTTTTCTTTTTGTTTATCTCATTTTTGTTTTAATATGCCCTGTATATCCTTGCCTTGCATGTTCTGATTGATTTGTGTTTCATATGTTAGTTGTAAGGCTATTCTTGGTTTTCTTTTGGTGATTCTGTTCTTATCTCGAGTTTGAGCTTCACATGCTAGTCTAGGATCCTGTATATCCTCATCTGTTAACCTGTTTCTTCTTTTAAATTCTTGACTAGTTCCTTTGAACATGTTAGTCATAGGGTTTATGTTGGTTTTCTGATTTTCATTTCTGTTTCACATCTCTTGTTATCTCGATCCTATGCTTCTCATGCTAGTCTAGGACCCTTCTGCTTATCTTCTCATGCTGTGAGTCCTTGTCTATTTCTCTGTGACCATACTGATTTCTTAACTTGTTCATCTCCTATGTGTCCCCGTGTTCTTTTGGGCCCGTTAGTGATAGGACTTTATCTGTTATATGCCTTGTTTTGATCACATGGCTTTTTGCTCTAAGATTGAGAAGTTCATCTTTTCTGTGTCATTTTAACTGTTGAGTTCTGATTCATGGCAAAAGCATGACCTTTGATCTTTGTCCTATGTTTGAAATCAAGCTTAAGTTATTATGACCACTCTTGTTGCCTTTGACTGTAATAATTCATAGAACTGGGCTTCTTTCTAGCTTTCATGGTCTAGTTTTCTACTGTTTCTACACATCCTTCTTTTCTTCATCTCCATGTTCTTCTTTCCTTCATTTTTATCTTATCTGTCATGCACTTGTCCATGATTTGGTTCTGGTTGATTATGTTCCCATCATTCCATAGTTTATTTCATATCTTTGTGCAAGTTGCTCTGATAATTAGTCTTGAGGCTTCTTAGTTGGCTCATCTTTAGCCTGTTATGTTGAGATCCTGTTATTTGTCATGTTAATCCCATGGTGCTTTGCTCTAAGTTCAAATATCTCATCTTTCTTTGACCTATTGACTGTTAGTTCCTGATTCATATTGAAAGCATGACTAGGATTCTTCACATGTTTGGCTTTAGTCTCATACTTTTCCTGTTTCATTGGGTTATCATGATTCTAGGTTTAGAGTTTGAAATTGGATCCTAATTGTCATCTCTGTTAATCTAGGCTGTGTTGACTGTTTATGAAAGCCTGTGCTTATGTGTGTAATTGTGCCATGAATTCTAAAGGTTCTGAAATTGATCAAACTTTCATATGACTTGAATTAGTAATAACTAGGTATGAATTGACACAAATTCACACTGCATCACATACAATCTGATAGAATGAGTTAGTTGACTAAAATTCAACCATATCTACTGTTCTCTCTGAATTTGAGTTGGTTAATGCATGTTTCTTGGATCATATGTGTTTCTGTGTGCAATTCATGTTAAGAATGCTTAAGTTTTGCTAGATTTGTGCTTCTTATGAATGTCTGATTAATCACCTGAACCTTAGGTGAATTGGTTTATAGCTGTAGTGCTAGGTTTCATAAATGGTTAGTTTTTAAATAGGTATAAACTGAAAATGAACAAAAATAGGCTGTTAGTTAAATAATTGGCCTAAGAATGGTTAACCTTGCAAAGGGTTGACCTATTCTATAAGGCCCTAACACACAGCCTCACTGTTTAACAGTGGCTGGTTGTGCAAAGGGCTATGTCTGCAAATGCAGACTAGCCCAGGCTCTATATTGAGCCCCGAACAGCAAAGTGGCCAAACCTGTAAAGGTTTTGGGCCTAGCTGTTCAGTATATGGCTTTAATAGCCCAAGCTAAGTCTCAACTTGAGACTGGCCTAGTTCTTAAATAGGTTAATCATAACAATAAAACAGGCTATGCCTGCAATTAGCTTTAATTGAAATAATCTGGTCTTAATTGATTGGAATTAGAATAAAAGTGGCTAAAACTGAAATAGTTTCTTAAAATAAATCTGGCCAGCCCTTAAATACTAATGCCAGGGCTGGCTATTAGTTAAATAGGTGCAAAACAAGCTGAAATCTGCCCTAGGTAGGCTAGTAAATCAGCAGTGCCCTTAGGGGCACAATTGAGAATTAAAAAGGTGAAATAGTAAATAGTTAGAACTTAAGAGGGTAATAGGGACACTTATGCTCCTGATTTCTGCAATTTTGCAGAGGTTTAGGGGTATAATGGTCTCCTAAAAATGGGAAATCTGTAAAAATCTCAAACCCCTAAGGTCATACTAGTAAAAGGCCCTAAAAGGAATCTTTTAGAACCTTCCAGCACATGCTGGAAGGGTTTTTCATAACAGAAATAGGGGCTAAAGTGCATAATTCATAAATTTAGGAGGGGGAAGTGGGATTAATCCCATACTTCCTCCCCAAGTTTTCAGCCCTAAAAAATAACTATATATACCTCTTAAAAGGGGCTGAAAAAGGGGGTTCCAATTCTGAGAGTAATCTAAGAAATACATCGGGGTTCCAACATTGAGTAATTCTGAATTCACTCTCTACTAGTTTTATACCATAAAATTTCAGAGTTAAAATAGCAATAGAACAGTAGGATTTTCTGGGTTTTTCTATCGGATCTCTGGGTTATCTACTTGGGTTTTCTCTGATATTGCTGTGTTGCTGTGTTGCTGTGCTTTCCTTCATTTCACTGTTGCATTGCTGCTGATCTGTTGCTGTACCTGCTACTTGCTTTTTATCCCTAGACTCATTGGTCTTCTTCTCTTTTGATCCAGGTACACCATTCTTATCATTAAAATTAAAGCTGTAATGCCAAGTTGCTGAATAAAAATGGAGCTCTAGATCTTGACTGTGTTGCTGAGTAGTATAGTTTCATTTTTGTTTTTCAGTTTGTAGTATATATGTATAACTGAAAAACAGAAACAAGGAATGATGATGTAATAGCTAGAATAAGTAGTATAATAGTAGTAATAGCACATCACTTAGTATTAATTAGGTAAAAACATTAAAACATAAGTTAACTAATAATGGTTTCAGAACTGGTAATCACTCACCAACAGTAGATTCGTAAATCATAATCATGTATTAGGAGACATTCAAATGTAGATGAGTTTTAAAATTGGAAACATTAGATCAAATAGTGAACCATTCGCGATAATGTTAAGTACACTGTGGTGAACTGAAGTCTTGGTAAAATCAGTAGTATAACGCGTTAAGGCCTTTGAATCGTTTAATTGTAAGTGTTTGGGCTAATGCAACTGGGTACTTAGAATGCTTAAAACTGCTCGATGTAGTTAATTTAACTTCAAGGGTTTAAGTCCAAATCTGATTGAGTTTTCTTTTAAAAGATAGATAATTAGATATTGAAGCAACTGGATTAGGATGAACTGGTGATGAAGGGAGATAATGAAATTGGTAGTATAATAAATATCTGGATTAATAATTTAGCTTCTCTTTATACTATAAATAAATCAGTTGAAACGCTTTATGTTAACTTAATCTCCTGGGTAAGCGGTTGCGTTCCAGAATGCTTCATTAGTTAGTAATTAGATGTTAGCATAAATCTTTAGATACGAGTATATAGTCACAATAATTGGCTGTGCCTTCACTGCTTATTGTTTTTGTGTACAAATTTCCTTTTCAATAATAAAAGTGGCTTGATTCTTTGTTTCAAATGTTGAGCACCTGTTCCTTACAAATTTTATGTCATACTCTTGCTATTACATTCTGGTTTGGGCCCTATGTGCAGCGTGGGCCTGAACTCTCATTTGAACTTGTCTAGTTCGCCAAATAATATCCATATGATCGTTTGGGCTACAAGACCTGGACGGGACCATCCTGGATTGTGTAAATGACCGAAGACGAAGACCAGGCCCAATAACAAAATGCGATGGGCCTGGAATGTTTAATGTTACAAAAACGAGTAAGGGAAAAACAATATAGCAAAAATGTAGTTGAACAAAATAGGACCGGACTTTAAAAGTTAAATTGGGATGAGCCTCGCCCGAATAATACCGGGGCCCCCATTTAGTAATAAGATAACATTTTAGAACCGGAGAGGCTAATAGCGAATTCCATAGCCTCTCCCAAAGTTAAAAGCCGATATAGACTGTTTTAGGGCACGATTTTAATATACCTTCCATTGAACGAGTGTGCACTTGGTGCGACTCAAATCCAAATCTCGGTAAAGCTGAAATACACCAAAAGTCATAGGCGCACTGGTTGCGGTATGACTCGAAGCGTGTTTTCGCGATACCGCAAATTCCTAAAAATAATATTTTAACGTAAAAACACATTATGTTGTTAAAACCTATAATTGAGTCAAACAAAGTCAAGAACGACAGTGGAGCGACCGTGCTAAAACCACGGAATCCGGGAGTGCCTAACACCTTCTCCCGGGTTAACAGAGTTCCTTATCCGGACCTCTGCTTCGCAGACATTAATAAGAGTCAAAATTCCTCGGATTCGGGATTAACCGGTGACTTGGGACACCATTGTCATTCCCAAGTGGCGACTCTGAGTAATCTCTAATAAAATCCCGAACCGATTGTCCTTTAAATGGAAAAACTCCTTCCCTTACGTTATTTTATCCGTTTCGGGTAATTGAGCGTCGGGTATACCCTACAAGTGTATTTATACATCTTAATTATGCGGGGTAGTAAAAAGGGAGGTGTGACAGCTCTGGCGACTCTGCTGGGGATCCAACCCTGAATTTCGATTTCAGGGTTTAAGAACTCGACGACTCCGGCTACCTTTATATCAATGTTCCCGTCTTTCCTTGGGAATACCACGAGTCCTAAGAAGGCTATCATGAAAGCAACTCGTCTGTGCTCCTCCCATTTCTGGCGATTACCCTTGCTGCATAATTTGTTTTCTGGCTTGTCGAAACCTCCCACATGACCGTACCTTTGATAGATGAAGTTTAAAGTACAAAACCCTTGTGCTAGATCCGGGTTACGTACCGTTCTGGCTGTCTTCAGTGAGTCTAAAAACCGGTGTATGGCGACAACCCTGGGGGCGATTAGATATTGATGCCCCAATGGTATATCAGTGTTTCCAATGTATCCGGTCATCTCCTCCACAATTGGGGTGAGCTCGAAGTCCGAGAAGTGAAAGACATTGTGCGCGGAGTCCCAATATGTGACTAATGCTCTTATGATGTCCCCTCGAGGTTTTATTTCAAGCAGACATGTGAGACCTTTCAAATACTTCTTAACCTCATCCTGCCCTTCTTTGCCTAGATCATCCCACCATAGTCGTATTTGTACCGGGATTTTAGTCATGAGTGAAAAGGGTTCATTTTGAATCGTGCTCATCCTGCACATTTATTTAAAGAAGAAGATCATTTTGGCTAGCAATGATTGGACTATTTTTTTTTCAAAATTTACAGTTTTGGTATATTTTTTGAAAAAGGGCAAGTTGGACCCGACGGGGGTTGCCTACGTATCTCACATCCGGTGAGAATCAAACCCGCATAGTTCGGTCCGTCAAAACAAACTATTTTTTTCTTTTATTGACCGACAAAGAAAACACATTTGGTTAAGAAAACCATTTTGTTGGCAAAGTCATTCTTCCGTCGTCTTTTATAGATGATTTGTTGGTAAAACACATTTTTGTATTTTCTGAAAATATCTATTTCCCCATACTGTTTCCTTTTGTTTTTCGTTTTTCTTCAGTATTTAAAAGTCGGTCAGCATGCAAGTCCGAATAAATGCTGAAAACAAACATGGTATAGCAGGATGGTCTTTTCATTTCAGGTTGCCTGTCCTAGACGGACCCAACCCCTGTGTTGAGTCCCCTAAGTCAAATGCAACGTGATGCAAATAAGCGTTTCCTACTAAGGATCCGGTATGCAGTTATGTTATTCTAAGTTCAAAACCTCGGTACATGATCTAGACCGTGTACCCAAGCGGACAACTCGGGCTGAGGAAGGAGCTCCTTTCCGGGAACCAAAAGGCCAACCGGCTTAGAAACTTTCCGAGCCTCTTTATTATTTCGAGGTACGACACTAACAGAATAAGGAGTCTCAACCAGTGAGCACATCCCCGGGGGTGAGAAGTGAAGGGTTTTCGGCACAGTTTTATATACAGTTCACACAATATCAAAGCGGTAAACATATAGCAGTTTGTATATACAGTGCAACTAGTATCAAAGCGGTAGACATGTAGCACATTAATTAAACATATAATAAAATCGGATATAGACAAAAACAACAATTTAACTGAGCTCGAATTCTTAAACCCTGAACCGAAGTTCTGGGTCGAATTATCTTTCCCAGCAGAGTCGCCAGAGCTGTCACACCTCCTTCTTACGCTTACTCGCGAGAGCGCGTAGGAGTTTTTCCAATTAAAGGACAATCGAAACGGGATTTATTTATTTAGTTCAGAGTCGCCACTTGGGAAAATAATGGTGTTCCAAGTCACCGGTTTTAATCCCGAACCGAGGAATTTTATGACTTTGTATTACAATCTGCGAAATTAGAAACCTGGATAAGGAATTCTGTTAACCCGGGAGAAGGTGTTAGGCACTCCCGGATTCCATGGTTTTATCATGGTCGCTCAACTGCAAATTTTTGTTTCTATCTGATTTCTTTATATATTTTTTATTTATGTGCTCTTATATTCCGCTTTTTAATTTTTGGAAGAATTGCAACGTCACGAAAATACATTTCGAGTCACACCGCAACCAGAGTACGCCTGCGACTTTAATGTATTTCAGTTTCGCCGAGAGTAAGATTTGGGTCACATAAATGCGCACCCGTATTTAGGAAAATATTTTGTTAAAGTCATGCCTAAAGAGTCTATCGTGTCGTTTAACTTTGGGGAAAGGACCGTGAAATTCACTAAACGGTCCTTCCGAGTCTAAGGTTTTCATTACAATTAATTGAGGGCTCCATGGTTTATACGTTATTTAGCAGGGCTCGTCTTATTTTTAAAAGAAAATCCTATGACGACTACATTTTTCCGTTTAAATTTATCTCTAAAAATAAAGTAAAAAAAATCTTAATTAATTATATACTAAAAAATCATTCGTTAGTTACCAACTTAAGACCATTGTTACCGAAAAGAATACTACTGAAATTGAAATTATAAATAAGAATACAGAATTGACGGGTAGTATTTTTAAAGAGGAGCTAATTATCTTGTAACTAACTTGAACCCATATCGTTAGAAGAATAAACCATTGGGATTAATTAATTGCAACTATTGGAAACTAAAGCTTACCTTAATTACTAATACTTATTCGAAAGTTCACTAAACTTTGACGTGAACTCAACTAGCATGTTTCAAACCCGTTGGATTAATATTCTTGACCTTATTATATTGATTCGCACTTCGAATATGTTAAACCTATCGATTCCAACTTACATGAGTTCGAAGCTAGATTTTAATAATCCTTCTAAATGTTGCTAAAGATGACTTCAAGATGACAATTGACAGTAGTCATTTCTTAATGATAGGATATCAATTCAAGTAATCTAGACTAAACTTAGCATTAAGGATTGAAACATAAATTTATGTGATTATGAGCCAAGATGGGAGACTAATTCGCGACATATCTTGTTTATTGTTAACACTAGCTAACCGTTGAAATATGCCAATAATAAAGACTAATCAAAGATAATCAATAAGGAAAGATCAAATTAAGTTCTTACTGTAATTCATAATCCTCTAGTACCTATATTAACTCGAATAATAAATTAACATTTCAATTACATAAGATAACCTAAGGAGTAACAGAAAATAACTCATACAAGAATACTTAGTTAAGAGTAATCCTTAGTTCAATTGCGGTACAATCAAATCATAACAAGTCTACATAATGAAATGTATAAGCTTTTAACATAGGATAACATCAACTAAAAAAAAACAGCTTCCATTTTTGATTCATATCTTTGGCAAGAACTCAAAATCACAGCATAGACATAGAGGTGTACCTGGCAATTACAATGAAGGGAGGTCAATTGCAGCAGCAATAAGACACAATAACCATAGCAACAGAACAACAACAGCAATAGGGATACATTTCAAAATGTCCTCTCTCAACAACAACAGCCAACAGAAGAAAAGAGCAGCAGAACAACGGCAACGACAGGAGCAACAGAAGAAACGAACAACAACAACCACCACAACAACAACAGCCTCAACAACCACAGCAGCAACAGCACAACAACGACCATCAACAGCCTCAACAACAACAGCACAACAAAAGAAACAGCAGCAGAACAACAGCAACAACAGAATAACAAAAGCCACAGCAGGAGAACCACAACAGGCAGTGAATACTTATGTGTATTGGTATGAGTGTATGTGAGTATCTATGCTGTGAATGTGTATACACAGTGTTCTCTATCTGAGTCTAATCTCTGTGAGTGTTAGTGTGTATTTCTAATATTTTCAATTTTTTTTCTCTTTCAGAATGCTCTCTAATGTTCCCTCTCACTGTATTTTTTTTTCACCCCCTCTGTCTATTTGTATTCCCCTATATATATTCAAATTCCCAACTGGCCAGCCTATCTTCAGAATTGTTTTCCCCTCTGGCCAGCCCATACCCTGCTCTGTTTTACCACTCAAATTATTAGAAAATTGTATTTTTCATTAACTACTTAGAGCAGCCCACTAACAAGTGCCTTATACCATTATTTAATCAATCAGTGCACTGGCAGTCATGAAATTAACATTCAGGCGTGCCCTCCCTTAGTGATATGGTACCCATGTGATTCTTACTCAACTGCCAGTGTTTTACACAGTCATCTGTCCTGATTAAGCTATTACTTTACTTAGTTCACAACAGGCTCATCAGTTTAATGCTTTGCAGAACAATACCAGGAATACGATTCACTGTCCTATTTTCTTTTTAATTCAAACAATCAAACCCATTCAGTTCCTATTTCATAATGACCAATCAATCAACAAACCAATTTAACTCCTAACGGCTATTCAATCAATGCTAATAAACAAGACCTACGAAACTAATCGACCACATTGATTAGTCGATGACAACATACATAATTGATAACAAATGAGCGACCTACAGTTTGATTCAATATATTTCAAGCAGAATCAAGGAACCAATCAAATACGAATTAAATGCTTGACGACCTTAATCAAACTGAATATACGATTCATTTTAACTACTGAAAACAGAAGGAATCGACCAAATAAAAGGTCTTAAAGAGTAGACAGCAATTGATCAAATAGAGAGTCCTGGGATAGAAAGAAGGAATGCTAGGAAATTTGTAAACCAACAAGAATCATACACACACAGAGAAATCAATGCGGAGCCAACAAAAAATGGAGAAGTACCTCTAAAATCACCTAAGAACCAGGCTTGACCTCGGACTTGAATCGTTAAAGCCAAATGGGCTTTAATCGAGATGTTCTCGATTGAGAACACCTAGACTAAAGTCCCTTGGACTTCAATTACAATTAATCCGGCTCGAATTGGGCTTCTTCAAAAACTAGGGTTCTTGGGACTCGACTTTAGGGCTTTTACAATTCTGGCAATATTCGAGCTAAGCCGGGGTTAGTAGGGGTGTGAGGGAGGTGTGAGGAGTCACTGGTGTGAATTTGGGGTGGTTTGGCGTGGTTTGGGTTTTAACTCGAATCTTCGATTGAAGATTCGAGACGTTTGGGGATGATTCGAGGTTAACGGACCGTGGATTTGGAATGGGGGAGTCGAGATGGTCTTAGGGTGTAAAAATGGGGGGCTTTGGTGACTGACCACCGCCGTAAGGCGATTTCCGGCGGTGGTGCACGGCGGGGGACGGTGGGGGAGAGAGGCCCGGTCTCTGAAGAGACGATGGAGGCAGGGGTTTGGCTAAGGGGGGGCTGGGTATGATATTGAACTTATATATGAAATAGGAGATTAAATCCTGATCGTTGGATCATTTACGATCAACGACCAGGATCTCTTCACTTAAACGAAACGACGTCGTGTAGTGTTATTTTAGAGACTGGGCCGGTCCAGGCGTAGATCGGGTTACCCGGAATGGGTAATGGTTTTGGGCTGGTTGTTTTGTTTGGGTTCCGGATTTAGGGGCCCAAGTCCTTTTTCTTTTCCTTCTTTATAATCAACACAAAATTCTAATTAATTTGTAACCATTAAAATAAAACTATAGGGATATTAATACTTAACAACAATCAATACACAATTAACAAATAAACATAAAATCATATAATGACAACAAAAATAGAATGAAAATATGTATATTATTATATATTTTTGATTTTTCCATTTCGTAAAATAAGTAATTTACCAATCAACTCAAAAAAATTTATAATTAAGTTTTAAATGCTATTACATATATTTTTTTGTATTTTTATTAATTTAATCACATAAGCATGCACACACAAATACAAATAATAAGAAAATTAATATCAAAACCCACAAATATTGCAAACAACGCAAAACTCTTTTATTTTTGAATCTTTTAGGAGTAATTCGTGTGAGGCAAAAATCACGTGCTCACAGCTGCCCCTCTTTGCGCGGAAACATAAAGAGTTTTCGTGCAAAGATAGTGAGCAAATACGAGCGAAATGGGCGGAATGATAGAAGAGGGACTTAAGTCCAATAAGATCTTGAGCTATTCCGCGTTGAAAGCAACAACTCAAGCTATTCAGAATGGCACAGGGGTTGCATTCGGGAAGAAGAGAAGAGAAGAAGTTGCAACGGTAGAGGAGGGTACTTGGTCCAGATCGAAAGGTCCTTCACCTCATTACCAAGCCAGACCCTACCACCCAAATCACCCTAATCACCTTCCCCGAAACACATATCCACCACCAAGGGTTTACAATAATCCTCCAGGACCAGGTTTCCGAGGGAATCATGCCTTCAGAAAGGAAAAGGCACAAAGAACATTCACTGAGTTGGGAGAAACTTATACTGCTCTGTTCCACAAATTGAAGCAGATAGGTTTGTTGAGTCCTATTGAGACAAGATTGCCAAATCCCATACCCCCAAATGTGGATCGCTCAGTAAGCTGTGAGTATTGTTCAGGGGCTCTCGGACATGATACCGAGAAATGTTGGAAACTGAAACATGCAGTGCAAAATCTTATTGACACCAATAAGATCGAGGTTCGGACACCAGAGGCACCCAACATTAATCAGAATCCATTGCCAGCTCACCCTTAAACCCATATGATCAAATTGATACACAAGGGAAGGGAAAATTAAGAAGCCCGATCTGTATTCCAAAGCAAAACCAATCGGCAGAATTTGGTATATAAGAAGTCATGCTTGGTAATCAGGAGGAGTTTCGGTGGTTTGTTTTTGTTGTCATTTCTTTTGTCCGAGTTGTTTTCGGGGTTGTGACCCGGATCTTGTCTTGAAGTGAAACCCTCTTATCTTTCCATTCTGGTCATTTCAGTTTGCTTAGTCTTATCAAGTGTCGTTTCAGGTTTGTATTGCTGGTTTGCTTGTTTGTATTTGAACCTTTTCTCCGTTTAATGGAACTTTCGGTCTTTTATTACCCAATCATCTTTTTGTTTAGTTCTTCTATATTTAGATTTGTCATTTGTTCGAACGCCGATTCTAATGACATGGCATCACACATAATTTTGGCCTAATATTAAGGGTTAATCATGAAGCAATTGGAAGATAATCAGGGCATTTTAAAGGAAATAAAAAATGATTTGAGATTATTTGGAGCCCGAATCATGTGAGACTGGGGCAGGTAAAACACAATGAAACCCTTAAGGAAAAATCGGTCATGCTAAGACGGGGTTCACTCGTGATACTGAAATGAAAGTGTCGTCCAGCAATACTTTAAAATGATAGATGAAAAGGCGAATGGACGATATGGTTATCAATCAGGGCACAAACAGAAGATGTCGTGAATATGTTGTTTGAACTTGGCATGTTTTGAAGATTGGAATGACGAAGGCATTTTGTTCTGCTATCCAAACACTTTATCCATCGTCAACCCTTTGTGCCTTATTTTAAAATCTTTCATACCCCTCCTTTGGAATTAGTTGCAAAGACTAGAAACACAAGTTTGAAAGACAAGAGAAGAAAGGGATAAAGAAAAAGAAAAGAAAAGAAAACAACAAAAAGAGATAAAGAAAAGAAAAGGAAAAGAAAATGAATGAAACTTGAAAAAAAGGGAATTGGGAACTACGTTTGACCTGATTCCTTAAAGAGGATACGTAGGCGCTTCACAGCTCGGTCATAGTGTAAATAAAGTAATAAAAATTCCCCAAGTAAAAAATCGGGGCAAAGAAAAATTGTGTTGATTATAAATAAATTTAGGTCCGAAGGTTGTAAATTTTGAACCCAAAATTGATTTTGTTTTGAGCCTTCAACACCCTTTCTTTCTAGCCCTATCCAAATCCCACATTACGGTCCAAAGAAAGACCTTCCGATCAGTCTTCAAAAGAGGCCAAGTCAAGCAAACACGAGAGTCTCATCAGAATATGACACTCTGATTCCCAGCAGAAAAGAATCCGATTTCCAGCAGAAAAGAATTACGAGAGAGTCTTAGCAGTGGCACCCCAATCCCCAGCTAAAAGTAATACAAATGAGAGAGTCTTATCGGTGAAAACCTTCACAGGCACCATAAGGCGACGAAAGCTGAGAGAAAACAAAAATGAGAGAGGCTTGAAAGTTAAAACCCTTCGGGCACTACAAGTCGAACAAAGGTGATAGTTAGATGAAAATTGTGAAAGGCGATTAACGACGGAGGATAGGCCATATGTGCATGTCATGACCAGTAGAGTTGGTATTCGCATTTGATAAGTTTTTATTGTTGTTTCTTGTTAGAGAGTCAGTTCTCCCTTGTCTTCTTTTTGTTGTTTCTTTTTATCTTTCTCCTTTTGTCAAAAATTCCCCCATCAAAGTCTCAGTCTAGTCAAAACATAGTGAGAAATGACTTCAAAACTTGCCACCAACTTTCCAATTATTATGCAAGGCAAGGAAATGCCATTGACGGCAGAGAAGTATGGTGCAAAGAAGATTATTAAACCGGGGCAGAAAATTTTCTTTTCAGTTTGAAAATTTTCTGGAATTCAATACCCACTTGGGGAAGAAGGAAGAGTCTTAAGGGAAATGGTCTTCGAACCAGTGTCATCCTCAACAACCTTCAAGGAGAGTGAAATACCAATTTTGAGGAAATGAAAATACTCCAGCAATGTTATCTACAGCAAGTTCCGAGGTGGTCGGACAACACAGAGTGGAAAAGGAAGAAAGGAAATCCCGTCTTCAACAAAATAACCCCCAGCAAGTTGAGAAACACAGAACGGGGAAGGGATAAATGGAAAAACCCATCCCCAGCGGGAATATCATCTCCAACAAATGAAATCATTTCCCAACCAGTTTTGGGAACCCCGAGCGAGGGAAAGGAGAAAAGGAAAAAACCACCCCACCGGAGCGGCACAACCGCTCACAATGTTTTGAACTAACAAATTTTCTTTGATTTGAAACAGGGAAAGAAAGTGCTATTGATAGCAGAAAGTCATTCCATAAGGAAGAACACCAATACTGGGGCATAAAATTTTCTGCCGTTGTTGAAACTTTTCTCGGAGAAACGAGGAAGGCAATTCAAGATGACGTATCAGGTTTGTCCACCTTCAAATAGGATATTTCAGGTTTGTCCACCTTTGAAGAGGACGTCTCAGGTTTGTTCATTTTCAAACATTGATATCATGGGAGTATTCGCCCTCAAATAGAATACGATGGGAGTATTCGCCCTCGAATAGAATACGATGGGAGTATTCGCCCTCGAATAGAATACGATGGGAGTATTCGCCATCGAATAGAATACGATGGGAGTATTCGCCCTCGAATAGAATACGATGGGAGTATCCGCCCTCGAATAGGATACGATGGGAGTATTCGCCCTCAAATAGAATACGATGGGAGTATTCGCCCTCGAATAGAATACGATGGGAGTATTCGCCCTCGAATAGGATACGATGGGAGTATTCGCCCTCGAATAGGATACGATGGGAGTATTCGCCCTCGAATAGAATACGATGGGAGTATTCGCCCTCGAATAGAATACGATGGGAGTATTCACCCTCGAATAGAATACGATGGGAGTATTCGCCCTCGAATAGAATACGATATGAGTATTCGCCCTCGAATAGAATACGATGGGAGTATTCGCCCTCGAATAGAATACGATGGGACTATCCACCCTCGAATAGGATACGATGGGACTATCCACCCTCGAATAGGATTTTTTATGTTTGTTTTATTTTTATTGATTTGCCAGAATGCATTTTAAATTCAAAAGTTGCTAATAAAAACAGGCGCCTACCCGTATAACAAAAGGCATGTCTTCAATCTTTACATTGCAGGTCTTGAAACCAGTAATCCACCATAAAGTAGAGGGTTACAACAAGAGTTCCCAGCACAAATTCAAGCGTATGAGTCAAAGGAAGGGAGGGAATGAAGAAAATTTTTCCCAGCATCATTATCCTCAGCAGGCAAGTAAATAATTCTAAACATATCCCCAGCAATCAGGAGGGAAAACAACACGAACCAGGAAGAAAGCAGTTCGAGAACAAGGTAATTTATGAGAAATGATGGTTTAAGAGGTGATGCAGGAAGAAGAAAGCAGTGCAGGAAGCGAAGGAAGACGATATGGATGGGATGAAGTTCGAAGTTTGTAGTTGAAGTCAGGGAGCCCGCCTGAAGAATGGAGTGGCGATTTAGTTTTGAAGTTATAGTTGAAGTCAGGGAGCCCGCCTGAAGAATGGAGTGGCGATTTAGTTTTGAAGTTATAGTTGAAGTCAGGGAGCCCGCTTGAAGAATGGAGTGGCGATTTAGTTTTGAAGTTATAGTTGAAGTCGAGGGAGCCCGCCCGAAGAATGGAGTGGCGATTTAGTTTTGAAGTTATAGTCGAAGTCAGGGGAGCCCGCCCGAAGAATGGAGTGGCGATTTAGTTTTGAAGTTGTAGTTGAAGTCGGGGAGCCCGCCCGAAGAATGGAGTGGCGATTTAGTTTTGAAGTTATAGTTGAAGTCGGGGAGCCCGCCTGAAGAATGGAGTGGCGATTTAGTTTTGAGTTGTAGTTGAACAGGGAGCCCGCCTGAAGAACGGAGTGGCGAGTTATTATTTTGAAGTTGTTGTTGAAATCATGTGCCCGCCTGAAGAATGGAATGGCGATTTATGATTAGAGCTTGTCGATAAAGTCAGAAGCCCGCCGGAAAAGCAAAATGACGTCTCAATTTCTAAGATTTGATAAGGATAGTGAAGAATCGGAAAGTGACAGAGTATAAAGGAAATCCTCAGCACGAATCCAAGTTCAAAATCAGAAGGAAGGCAACAAGGGTCAGAAAAGATAGATTCAAACTTCGAAGGAAAATAGTTCAAAGATCACAATGAAGGGACCAACGGTCGGAGTTCGGCAATCAAGATAGGCCGAAATAACAATTGTCAGAAGAGAAGAAGCATGTGAAGAAACATCAGAGCCAGCAGGATGGCAAGGAACATGACAAGATCAAGTTGAAAAGATAGATAAGAATTTGCAATACGGTAACTTAGTCTAGCTTCTTATTTTTCGTTTAGCACGGTGTAATAAGGAGATCAGTGAAGCAGTGGCATCAGCAGCAACAGTAGTAACAGCAAGATCACAACAATCATGGTAGTCCCGGCTACCAAAACTTCCCGAACTACATTGACCTGATTCCCTTTTAGCCAGGGATATGTAGGAGACCTTCTGAAGCAAAGGTTCGGTCAAACTTTTCCAACAAAAAATGCTTCGCACGGAGTAATCAAACGGGCAAAAATCGCTCGTATCCGCTCACTTGTCTTTGCACAAAAACTCTCCATGTTTCTGCGCAAAGAGGGGCAGCTGTGAGCACGTGATTTTTGCCCTATATGAGAATTACTCCCAAAAATTCAAAATAAAATAATCTTTTCGTTGTGTGCTATTTTTAGATTTTTTCGTGGCATTTTTGGATAATTGTTTGTATTTGTCTAAGCGTGTTTTGTTTGTTTAAATTAAGAAAAATACAAAAATATATTGTGTTTGCATTCTTAGGATTTAATTCACAATTAAAAGTAATCAAGTTTCTTTGACAAAAATGGAAAATCACAAAAAATATGCAGTTTTTGCATTTTTTAAGCATTTAATGTCCAAATCGTGCAATTTTATTTTTATTAATGTTTAATTTTGTGTGATATTGTGAGTTAATTAGTATTTCAAGATAATTTTTAGTTTTTTATAAATTAATCTTAGTATTTTGGGCTTTATTAATTAGGAAGTTGAATAATGGAGAAGAACAAAATAGAAAAAATTGGATTGGGCCATCTTGCAAATTAAGTTACAAGCCCAATCCTAAGCATCCTTACCCAACCCAAAACCCCTTGGCCCAAGAAGAAAATTTCAGATTTGTTTTAGCCAAAAATAATCATAATCAGATGACATAAAGTAGTGGGGGGCAAGGAAATCAAGGAAGAAAACAAGGAGAGGAAAACATGGATTAATGGGTTTTCTTTAAATTAAAAAAATATTTTCTTTTTAATAAAAAATCTGAAAATTTTCGAAATTCTTGTCTATAAATAGAAGAGAGGATTTGTGAAAAAAGGGGTGGAAAAAAAGAGAGGAAACAATAGGAAGAGAAGAAAAATAAGGAAAAAAAGAGAGCATTATACACTCGATATACAATCTAGATACAGAAATATACACGGACAATATTTAATTTTTGAGAGTTTCTTTTGAGAATTGAAGAGAGTTCAAAGCTAGAGAGAGAAAGCAAAGAGAAATTTCGGAATATATTTTTCTTCTCTATTTTTACTGATTTTTCTCCATATTGCTGGGATATTCTGGATTGGGGTGTTGAAGCTACTGCTGGTTGTTATTGTTGTTGTTGTTGTACTTTCACCGACCTGTCGATTTTCCATCTTCCCCTTCTTTTCAATACCAGGTACACATTCTAAAAATTATGTGTTGATATAAGATCGAATTGGAAGTTGAAGTTTTGAAATGAAATAGAGAAGTTGTTGATTAATATTTGTTGTTATTTTCCGTTTTATTAGTTTTGTCAAATTGTAGTTAGTTCTATATTTTGAAGAATAAATTTGTCATTTAGTCGGCTTGTGAGGTAACACCTTTTGTATTAATATAGAATAACATTTTAAGAATGTAATTAATTACGACTTTTTCTTTTCTTTTAAAGATAAACTAAATAAAAAAAATGTAGTCACTTTAGGATTATCCTTTTAAATAAAAAATGTTACGAGCCTTGCTAAATAGAAAATAAAATCGCGGGGCCCTTCAATAAGAATGTTCACTTTTTCTTAAAAAATAATCAAACGCGGTAAATGATTTAAAATTGCATTATAGTATTGAATATATTTTAAAATCAAATATTTAGCCATTACAATAATTTAAGCGACCGTGCTAGAACCACGGGATCCGAGAGTGCCTAACACCTTCCCTCGGGTCAACAGAATTCCTTACTTAGAATTTCTGGTTCGCAGACTTCATTTGGAAAGTCTAAAATTTCCTCGATTTGGGATTTAAATAAATCGGTGACTTGGGACACTATAATTTATTCCAAGTGGCGACTCTGAAATAAATAAATAATCTCATTTCGAATATTGTCACTTAAATTGGAAAAACTCCCTTATGCATTATCATTCGGGGTAAGCGCGCCGAAAGGAGGTGTGACAAGCGGGGGAAAAGGTATTTATGAGGTGACATATCCAGCTTCAAACAGAGTTTCCAAACTCACAATCGTGCACGAGAAACGTACGCGCCAAACGTTAGAAGATGAAGTTTTCGCTTATGACGACGCAGACATGAAAGGAGTAATCACCCGCCATAACGATGCACTAGTAATATCTTTACTCGTACATGATACTAAAATATAAAGAGTTTTGATTGATCCAGGAAGTTCAGCAAAATCATCCTACTAAGGGTGTTGCAAAAGGTGCAAATGGAGGATAGATGATTCCAAAAGCGCATGCTTTATCAGGATTCAATAATTCCAGTATAATGACTAAAGGGGAGGTAAACCTAACATCTTTCGCAGAAGGTGTTGAGAAAGATACCAAATTTCAGGTAGTAGATGTGGAAATGGCATATAATATAATTATGGGAAGACCGTGGATTCATGATATGGGCGATGTCCCGTCAACCCTTCATCAATTCATGAAATTCCCATCACCATGGGGGATCCGCCAAATTCATGGGGAACGACATATATATAGTAGTATTAATGCTATATCAGATACAAGTGATATATACAACATCGAAGGAAATTTGGATCAACATCCGGGTAATCAAGAAAAGTCAGGTTTTAACTCAAAATCTGATATAATCCAAAAACCTGAAGAGGAAAAAGGTATCAAAATATCAACTAAGGAGCTCGAGCCTGTGATACTATTTGAACAGTGGCCTGAACGAAGAATTCACGTAGGAGCCGGCTTGAGTTCATACATGAGAGGTAAGTTAATTGAACTATTAAAAACTAACGTAGATTATTTTTCTTGGCCCCATATTGAAATAATAGGGACACCGTCGGATGTGAAAATTCACAAATAAAGATCCATCTTGCGTGATCATAAAATGGAAGGAAGGCAGAAAGCTTTCAAAGATTATATAAAGCAAGAAGAAATCCCAAAAGATATTCAAAATTGGGTCAACCTGGAAGGACCGAAGGTAGGTGAAAATCTATCCATTTATTATTATCATAAGTTGCGGTAAGCATTATCTAAATTCGGAAAGATTAAGGTAAACAATCTCCTATCTGTTACATAAGTAAGTATTTTGTTAAATGCTGGAACATGATACCCACAACCATAAAAATTAGCTTTAGTTTTAATCATGGCATCTAGGAAATTGAGACTCTATTTCTAATCCCTAAAATTATAATACAATCTTGAGAGTTAATTGGTTCCATAGCTGGTTTGAGTTAAAATATCAAATTCAGAAGAAGAGTAAAAAAGTCATAAATGGTCCAAACCCATCAACATGAATCTCATTTGGTGATGATTCATATAATATAAAAAGCGCAGGTCTCACATACCTTTTTTGGAACTTTTAGACTCATCATAAAATATCATTTGTCGACTAACAATGAAGTAGAGCATGAGGCTATAATTGCGGGTTTAGAAAATTGGTACGGGAACTAGGCATACATCAGATTATGGCCAAGAACAACTCTTAAACTTGTCATTTAATCAAATACTGGGGACTGTAACAGCCAGGAAATATCGAAAGTAAGAAATTAAAAGACACTGCAATTCCAGGTTCTTCAAAACTGGGACTTTGTGCTCAAAAAGATATTTCTTTTAAAGGAAGTGGACATGGTCAGGTATCTTCATGCTAAATTCCTTTTCGTTTAAATTAATAAGGTTTTACTAACAATTTTAGATGCTAGGAAAAAACCCTAACCCGTGCCAAATGATGAGCCACAACCTGCATAGAAAAATAAAATATTCTTAAATTCTAAGCCTAGGGTTATATCAATCTGATGGAAATACATACGGGGTAGGCACTCTTCATCTAAAATTGTACCTCCGAGTCCCGTATATTTTATGTTTCAGGAAAATGACCAATATGTGAGTACTAAACAAGTGTTCAAGGCTTCATTCTTCAACGCTCAAACATTTGAGGGACTATACATTATACATAGCTTCTCGTAGAGAAACAGATACGGGTGTCAAGTAATGTTGCAAGGAGAAAATGAGATACGGGCATCAAGCAAAAGTTGACCAAATTCAGCTGCAAATTGCCACGTATCAAGATTCAGTTGTGAATAGCTACGTATACAACATTCTTCAATGTTGCTTTACATAAAAAAAAAATCAAATATTGTAAACACTTTCCAAACCCTTTCTAAGTATATAACCATGTTACAATAAAAAAAAACTTGTATATTTTATATAAAGAAATTTGTTACAAGAAAAACAGTTACGAGGAAGTTATAGACGTACTACAACGCATGTACCATTCAAAAACTTGCTCAAGTTCATGAATAAAAATGTGTCAATGTTATTTCATACAAAAAACACGTGTTTCCTATTTCTTTCATCGTATTATAACACCATTATGAAGTTGAGACGTCCTCTTCATTAAGTGTTAATATAAAAGGGACCTCGTTTTCTAAACCTCATGTTGATATTCCGTGAGATGGATCATAAAGCATTTTCAAAAAAATAAAAATGTTAAACTATTCTATAAGTCCTAAATAAGAAAATAGGCAAGAATAAAATTCAAAGGAGTACTTATAAAACTTCTTGACTTAAAAAAGATTCAATAGAAAGTCTTTACAAACCCCCCATTAATGTAAACTGGGGACTAATTCCATAAAATCTCTCAAAATTCAAGGGAAAAACTAAAATTTTCAACTTGCTACTGAAGGAGTTGTTTTTTCTGAAGTTGCGGTGTTAACTTCCTTGTCAGAAGCAATTATAGCGCAGAATCAACTTCTAGGGAAGTAGCAACAGTTGGAATGTTGGGATTGTTAAGAGAAGTAAGAGTCACGGGAGCTTCAACTTATGCGGGCTGATCCTCAGGGGCTGGGATTGCAATATTATCAACTTCAGTAAAAACATTTCCATCATTGGAGGGTTCATCAGCCACGGTGGTATCATCTGTGGGAAAAGGAAAATCAAGTGGTTGTTGAGTCATTTCAATGGTCTTTAAGACTTTGGCTAATTCTGATTGCAAATCAAAATTATCTTGGCTAGCCTCCATTAAAGCATCACGTCGGGAGTTTAAGAAAGCCCAGCTCACCTCTGAATCAAAACTCTCCTCAAGAAGGGCATAATCACTTTGCCACGAGGTAATATCATTTTTCAATACTTGACTTTCATTTAAAGTGGCATTAAGGGTAGCTTCAAGAGAGGCACGAGAATCTTCTAAGGCACGAGCCTTATCAGAGGAAGCTTGTAGATCAGTCTGAGTTTGAGATAATTTTTGTACTAGCTCTCCCGCGTATTCTTCTTTCTTACTCAGCAAAAATTTAAGTTCTCTAATATCCTCACTTGACTTTGATAGTTGTTCGAAAAAAGAACATTCCTGACGCTCTTTTCCTTCTCCACTTTGCCAAAAGAAGCCTTGACTCCGTCTAATTCAGAAGTTAGAACTTGTTTTTGTTGCTCCAAATTGCGATTGTTCTCTTGAAAATCCTTTATCTTTTTCTGATAACTTTTCAATTGCTCCTTCCAATTGGTTGCTTTAAGATCAGCTTCCGTAGTTTTCTTCTCAGCCTCAAGAACAACTCGGTCAGCTTCACGAGCTTTCTTTTCTAAAAGGGAAACTCTTCCCATGAGTTCCGTGCCTATAAGATTAGCCTGCAAAAACGATGTATATAGGTGAAAATTAAAGAGAGAATTTCCTTCTAAAAAAAAGAGGTGGAAAGGAAAATACCTTCAAAGTAAATGAACTATATCATTCATTAAAGTCAAACAACTATGACTATCCATTTTTCTTTTCTCTACTTCCCCAATTAAGGGTTCGAGCCAAATGTCTGCCCCACCTAATTTCCTCAAAAGACTGCTATTAGCAGGAACCTCAAGTGTCACGCTCCTCATAGCCATGCTTCTGTTGCTGGAACTTTCTTCTACATGACTAACAGAAGAAGAGGGAATTATAGAAGGAAGTACGGTAGAGGAGGTGAAAACAACAGAATTTGAAAAGATTGGAACAGGTACGGGAGCAGAAGTTGGTAAATAAGTAGGAATGGACAAGGTAACAGGTGTAATACTTGAAATGATGGGAGAAACAGAAGGGACAGAAACGAAGGATGAAAGAGGGGTTTCGTCCAAAACCGGGCCAAATTCACCACTCTTAAAACCTTCAATAAAGAGTAAATTCAGGAGTGTCATTTAGAGCAGTTTCTTCATAAGATATAATAGTAACGGGCTCGGAGGTACGAGCAGGAGAAGCTTCAATATCATCCTCAGAAACCACCACACGCCTCATAGTCCTAGGACGAGCTGTCAAAGAGGTATCTTCATCTTCATCGACATCAGAATCTTCTTCAATGGATTTCCTCTTTGCCAGTATGTCCTGTGTCCTCTCCAGAGCTAAGGGAGTATTGGAAGAAGCTCTAAGGGCAGTAGCTACTTCAGCTGACATCCCTCGATTTGCAAATACTGATAATAAGAAGGATATAAGATTGAATAAAAAAAGGTTTACTATATGCCAAAGTATTATTAAATGTATACCATGAGTTTTAACTCTCCAACTATGTTTGATTGAAATTGACTTCCAAGTTCGTGCCTCCATAGGCACGGCCTTCAAGATAACATCTACCCAAGCACGGAAGCCAGGAACGAGTTCCACATCTCCCATGGTACCTATCAAAAAGCAGAACAAAGTTTTTTAAAAAAAATGGTCAAAATAGCAAAAATAGACACGGTAAGAAATGAAATACTTACATGTCATGTTCCATTTTTCAGGAAAAGGAATATTTGATCCACCCACCAAATCAATCGTGGGAACACTTACAAATCGTGTGTACCAACCACGGTCATTAATATCCTCATGGTTTATCAAAACCTTCTTACCTCTTACAGACAATGTAAAAAATCCATTACGAAAGAGTTTGGGATGGTAAAGGTAAATCGGATGAGGAAAAGTAAAATCAACATCTGCTCTGACCGACATAAACCTTAAGCACACCACAACTCTCCATACCAGGGGAGCAACTTGAGCTAAACATATTTTGAAAAATGACAAAATTCAAGAATGATAGGATCAATGGCGGGGGTAAATCCTAGAGTGAAAGTATAAGTGTAAACGCAAGAAAAACCGGCTCTATAAGAAGATATTCTCTGGTTAGGGTTGAGTTTAACTATGGGAGTACTATCTTTCCAACGATAATATTTTCGAACAATTGGGATCAGCGGTTCAGTAATTAAAGAAGGGTATTTATCAACTTTTTCTAATTTAAGCATTTGCTCACAAAGAGATTCTTTGTCATGCTCAAAAGATAGATCCAACGGTACGATTTCTTCTACCGTTGGTTCTTGAAGGGGTTCAGAAGGTTCTTTTCCTTTAGAAGAGGATTTGTTGGACAAAGCCCCTCTAGAGGAGATGCCAGAAATAGAAGGGATGGTAGAACCAGATGTACCACCATGCGTCGACCTTGCACCACGAGGGGCACCTCCTCTACCTCTTCTATGTCTTGCGGGAGCATTGGGAAAACTATCAAGTATGGAAACTCTTTTTGGGATAGGATGTGAAGATGTCATCGTTGGACTAATTTTTACAAAAGAAAAACAGAATGAGGAAGTGAGAAGTCACTTGATGAAGAAGATAACCGAGGAAGAAGGAATTGAAAGAGTATATGGAAAGCAATTGGTGAACTAAGAAGAATAATGACGAAATGCCTATAATAAAGGTAACCATCACTTCGTGAATAGTGAAGAACAAGGCTGCACAACCGCAGAGCTAATGAGGAAGTGACATGTATGTGGTGCATTAAATGGAATGGACAATTGAAACGTCAACACTGACATAGCATTTATTGTGACAAAAATTCCACTTCCCAAATATTTAATTGATAAATAAATGGGAAGTAGGGGGACTATCTGTATTGGGAAAAAACTGAATTTTTATTAAAAGTGACGTGGCATGACATGTGAATTGCTCAAAAGGTCCACAAAATAATATTTAATTGAGAAGAGGAGTTCATAAAGGACGCGAGGAGTAGTTTAGATTTCGTATCACGTATCTAAATAAAGCATTTAAGACTGAGGATTCTTGAATATTCAAAAAAGATACGAAGTTAATGATAGGAGACACGGGAAAAGGGAAAAGTAGTAGACACGGGTTCCGTATCAGTCAAGATATTTAGAACCAACGGAACGAAAGACGTCAAGCATATGGATTCGAAGACAAAAAGGAGGATGCATTCAATATTAAATACTTGATACGTTGAAGAATTGATATTTAATAGAAATGATGGTGTAACGGTTTATTCAATGACATTTATTACTCATAAATTATATCATTAAAGCTTAGGTTTCATTCTTCTACCTATGATCAGGTATAAAAGGAAGAAGTTACATCATTTGTAGGGACACGATCAACTAAATCATATTAAAATACAACTTTTCTTTATTGTTCATCCTAATTATTGAAAGTCTATTATATTCTTTGGTCTCTTGATTATCAGTAATCCGATTTTTCTCTTATTTTCTAGTTTTAATCGAAATTCTATATTTTGGTTAAACAACATAAGGAAGGAAGCTGGAAGTAAATTATGGAAATCTTCTCAAAAATATAACATTTAATCAAGTTATAAGCTATTGGTAAGCTTTGAAATCCCAGCATTTTTAATGCAAGTATGTGAAGTAAGAGTGTGTGTAAATAGTAGTAATGTCAGTAAGCTATATGTCAGTTTCATCTTTCTCAAAAGGAATGGAAGATATACATTGATCCTTCAAACATCACAAACTAAATATATATGTCTGAATTTACAAAAGGAAAACATCCAATTAGAGTCTAAACTTCAACTTAGCATGAGACCACATTTGGTTTTAGCTGGCTTTGGTACAGAATCCTATGCATACAGGGTCTGTTCGATATGCGGACTAAATTATCTTGCGATTATAATTAAAATTTCTGGACTAATTTATTTGACTTGGGAGATGGGATAAATAATCCCAAATTTAATATGATAAGATGGAATATTCAGTATTAAATATGAGATTAACGTAACTTTACGCCATGTTTAGTTGATGATGGTACAAATTAAATTTATCTTAGGATAAATTTGTATCATTAACCAAATATGGTATAAATTTAATCCCTTCTTTTATCCCACTTTATTCCGCGTACCAAACGACCACACAATATACTAATAATACTGCATTAGAACTAGGGTGTACAAAGAAAACCGATAAATCGCACCAAACCGTAATCCGAGTCAAACCGGAAAAAAAATCGATCATGGGTTGGTTTGATTTGGTGTGGTGTTGGAAAAAATAACCCGACCATAATTGATTTGGTTTGATTTTAACAAAAAAAAGTCAAACCGAAACCAAACCAGTCTGATATTACATTTATTCAATTTTTATAAATATTTTATACATATAAATATTTATTTTTAATACTATTCATAAATATTTCCTAAACTTTTTCCTAGTCTTTTTTATCTTTAAACATATTATTTCAAGTTTGGAATTAACATTCTTGAATGGTTCAATAAATTTTATAGTTCATAAAGGTAGTAATTCAAATAAACTTCACATCAATATTAATGCTAACAAAAAAATTCAATTTAACACTAGAAAGGACAATAGTGTTGGATAACTATTTTTTTGTTTTGCATTGTTTATATATAAAATACATAACTTAGTTTATCATTTTCTTTAATGATTAGTTGTGTGACTAATATTCTTATAGTTGTACTTATTTTAGCATGACTTATATAGTACTTTTAGATTATGTTAATATTTATTATGACTTATTACTTAGTAATATTTTCTTTATGGATTTTAGTACTTTTGTTATTGAATATTTTAGTATAATACTATGACTCATCTCATGTTATTGTATTATTTTCTTGAAAAATACATTATATAGTTGTATCTTTGTAGGACTAGAGAAATATATGGGGCACAAGTTATACATTTGTGGTATGAAGACTTATCGGGGAAAAAACCCGAAAATTCGGAAAACCACGAAAAATCCGAGATTGAAAAACTTGATTTCGTTGGTTTGGTTTGGTTTATAAATTTAAAAATCCGACACTATTAATTTGGTTTGATAATTAAAAAATCTGAACTAACCCGACCTATGTACAACCAGCTAAAACTACGGCGGAGATTATCTAGTTGACTGAGTTAGTTGATGCAATAGATCTAGGCAAACAGACTCTAAAAATTGATTTCCACGTTATTACAAAGCATGAAAGGATTCATAATTGAAATTTTATGGATTTTATAGCGATATCAAGTTAATATTACAAAATAAATGGTTTCACGGTCAAATGTCTATAGATAAATTAGCGGATTTCGTAATACATATACACGATCAGAGGAAAAACTATGACAAGCTAATCCGCCTCTTTCACAAAAAAAAAAAAAAAAAAAAAAAATTATCTAAAGACCGTTTCACACCAATATGAAATTTAAATTGGTCATGAGTTCAATATATAGGATAAATGTGAACAAGAGAGCGTCAATGATGTTTTTTCATCTACTAATTGTTCTTTTAACCTAATTCCTACGTCCCACAAAAGCCATTCAAACACATGCAGACAAGAGGATGCAACCAATAATAAGAAAATGAAAGCAAACAATAAATCAGACAAGAAAATTGCTGAAGGATGAGATAAATCTATGGATTTTACAAGATTAAAAAGCCAGTTTGTAATGTTAGAATGATTACAAAATTATTAGAGCATAAGCATAATCACCAAACCGGTGATCAACTTAATTAATAAAATGGATTAGTGGTGATATAAACAAAGTCATAGGAATTCAGTTTTAATTAAATGGAACAAGCAAAACAAGACAAATAGATAGCAAAAGACGAGAAAATCGAGGGGCCAAAAATGAAACATGCTTTGTTGAAAATGAAAAAGGGAAGAATCACTGAAGTATATGTATCTTTGAAAATTGTTGTAACGACTCGACCCGTCGTTACGGGAGTTATCGCCCCGTTTTCTTCATTAATACTTTAACATGTTAATTTATATGTGTTGGGAGAGTTAGAAGCAAATCGGGTGGAAATTAAATAGAAATGAGGCAATAAACCTCTTTACGAGAAGAATAGTTTGGAAAAGTCAACCAAATGTTGACCGATGAGTTAGACAGCTCGGAATGAAATTCTGATGATTCGACTAGTTTCGGGGGATTATTTATGACCTAGGAGAGCAATCGGAATCGAATTCGGAGGTCCGGTGTAGATTTAGGCTTGAATTGACTAAGGTTTAATTTTGGCGAAAACCGAACGGTAGGTGAGATTTTGATCCGGGGCTCGGAATGAAATTCCGAGAGTTGCAGTAGTTTTGTTAGGTGATTCTGAATATGCGTGCAAAATTTCATGTCATTCGGTGGTGGTTAGGTCGGGTTTTTGATCAAATGTTGGTTTCAGAAGTTTTTATGAAAATTAGGCTTGAATCCGTGAGAAAATGGTGATTTTGATGTTTATGATGGTGTTTTTATGTTGCGATCAAGTTTGAATGAGGTAATGTGAGGTATTTGTGCTTTGGGTTGAGGTCCCGGGCCTCGGGATGTTTTCGAGAGGTTAAACGGGAGAATTTTGAAGTTATAGCATGTCCGAGATTTTTGGCTTCTGGTATTTTCGCTTCTGCGGATGGGGAACCGCAGAAGCGGCCCCGCGGAAGCGACCAGGAGGTCGCAAAAGCGGACATGGTGGTCCAGGTGAATTCCGCAGAAGCGGATGGCATTTCGCAGAAGCGGGCTCGCAGAAGCGAGCCCAGGACCGCAGAAGCGGAGATGGCAGCTGAGGGAGAAATCGCAGAAGCGGCTGTTGCTTTCGCTGGTGCGAGTATGTGATCGCAGAAGCGGTCCTCGCCTTTAAGTAAAAATTCATAGAAGCGACGCGACTTCCGCAGAAGCGGACTCGCTTAAGCGAGTAAATTTCCGCAGAAGCGGAAATCGTCAGTGATTTAATGAGAACAGTGTATCGAAATTTAAGAGTTTAAACACACACTTTTAGCTTCAGGGAGAAGCGAATGGCATTTCGCAGAAGCGGAGATGGCAACTGAGGGAGAAATCGCAGAAGTGGCTGTTGCTCCGTAGGTGCGGTCTCTCTGGTGCGAGTATGTGACCGCAGAAGCGGTCCTCGCCTTTTAGTAAAAAGTCGCAGAAGCGACGCGACTTCCGCAGAAGCGAAAATCGTCAGTGATTTAATGAAAACAATGTATCGAAATTTTAGAGTTTAAACACACACTTTTAACTTCGGGGAGAGACGAACTTCGAGGGTTTTCAAGGAGAAACAGTGGAAAATCACCAGATAAGGGTTCCTAAACCCAAATTATGTTGTTATAACACAAAAACATAGATTAAACGCCTCAAAACTGAGAATTTAAGTGAAAAACATGGTGATTAGGGCTTGAAAATTTAAGAAGATAAAAGTGGAAGTTGAGGGGTCAAACGGACTCCGTTTTCGATAAAATTTATATGCACGGACTCATGGCGAGACGAGAAATCCGTTGGTATGATTTTTCAAAAATTTTCGAGAAGTGGGCCCGGGGCCCGGGTTTTACCAACTTGGTGCATTATTGTGTTTTCCAAGTAAATTAGTTTGGGTTATGTTTCTTTGACCCATATTGATATAATTGATGTGGTTTTGACTAGATTCGACACGCGAGGCGGCAATTTCAAAGGAAAAAGGCATCGCGGACGAGTCCACGGCCGGCTAGAGGTGAGTAGTTAGTGTATATGGTAGCCTGAAGGTTCGAAACCCCGACTTAGCACATTGTGACGCTAGTAGGGCGTGGCTCGCTCCCTATGGCAGGTGCGGGGTTGATTATGATTGGGGATTGAGACTTGGTCCATCCCAAATATGAATAATATGTTATATACGGTTGAAACGCACACTGTGTTAGATATATTTGTGGGCTGTAAGCTATGTTTGGGGTCTTGTGTCGACCTATAGTATCCCTAGGGGATAGATATATATGTGATAGCTTGGTTTGCTTAATCACTGATCTCAGTCCTGATTTGAAATCACTATTATGAAATGCTAAGTCACATGTTCTTGGAAAATTAAATAAAATTAAAGTACTTTCATTATTAATGAACTAGAACCTAGAAATAATAAATTGAACGGTAGTGTGACTTATATGCATGTTGTGGACTGAGGATGGATCGGGCTGCACGTCGCAACACATGATATAAGGATCGGGATGCACGCCGCAACAGATGATATGATATTGCGCTTGGGCTGAAGGAGCCCCTCCGGAGTCTGTACACACACCCAGTAAGCGCCGTCGACGTTAAACGGATCGGGTTATGCGCCGTAGCGGTCATATGCATTGCATTGCATTTTTATCTGTTGAATTATCTGTGCTAATTGTGATTTGCTGTTATTGTTAGTTCGTCGTAGGTATCAGACTGTAGTTTAGCTTTACTCTGTGGTATTAATATATACTTTTTACTCACTGAGTACTTATTACTCACCCCTACTCCCTGCACCTTTGTGTGCAGATTCAGGTACACAGGAGGGTTAGACGAGCACTCCAGCTTCTATCAGAGTTATTTCGAGTTGCTGAGGTAGCTGCCGGCGTTCGTAGAACCTAGCTTCTCTTTCCATTCAGTTATTACTATATGTTTCAGACTTGAGTATTTCATTCAGTATTTCTATTACTATTCAGTTTTGATCAGAGGCTATAGACTCGTGACCCCAAATCTTTGGGAGTGTTGTTTCGTTTTTGCACTTCTCAGTATTATTCATATTATTATTATTGGATTATCTATTGACTCATATATTCTTCTTGAGATGTCCTTTTGGGACTGTCTTTAACTGTGGAAACAATTGTTTGTCTGGCTGGCCTAGCTTTAGTGTTGGGCGCCATACGACCAGATTTGATTCGTGACAATTGTAGCAGAAAATTCTCATAGACTCTTTCAGTTCTTAATTTATGTTGCCACTTATTAGAGACATAGCTAAAATTTTAAGATTATGGGTTCGAGATTTTAATCGTTTGAAATTAATAAGTTCTATATTAATAATTTATATTTGTTTAATAATTTTTTTAAAATAAATATATTATTTGAACAAAGGTTACTGAGTTCTACTGAATCTGCTCCAACATTGTACGGTATGCAAAACAAATACTTAAAAAAGAAGAATAGTGAAAGAAACAAAAAGTGAGAGAGCGCGACTGTGATGACCCGGCCCGTCATCATGTGAGTTATCACCCCGTTTTCCCCGTTATATGCTTGTTCATGTTTCAATATGTATGTTTGGTGAGTTTGAGTCAATTCGGATTGAGTTTGGTTGGAACTGAGACAAATAGTCTCTTAGAAGAAGGAGTAGTTGGGAAAAGTCAGCCGGATGTTGACTTGTGAGTTAGAGAGCTCGGAATCGAATTCTGATGATATATTTGTTTAATAATTTTTTTAAAATAAATATATTATTTGAACAAAGGTTACTGAGTTCTACTGAATCTGCTCCAACACTGTACGGTATGCAAAACAAATACTAAAAAAAGAAGAATAATGAAATAAACAAAAAGCGAGAGAGCGCGACTGTGATGACCCGACCCTTTATCATGTGAGTTATCACCCCGTTTTCCCCATTATATGCTTGTTCATGTTTCAATGTGTATGTTTGGTGCATTTGAGTCAATTCGGATTGAGTTTGGTTGGAACTGAGACAAATAGTCTCTTAGAAGAAGGAGTAGTTGAGAAAAGTCAACCGAATATTGACTTGTGAGTTAGAGAGCTCGGAATCGAATTCTCATGATTCAGTCAGCGCCAGGAGGTCATTTGTGGCTTAGGAGAGCGATCGGAATTGAATTTGGAGGTCCGGTGTAGTTTTAGGCTTGAATTGGCTAAGGTTGAATTTTGGCGAAATCCGAACGGTAGGTGAGATTTTGATCCGGGAGTTGGAATGGAATTCCGACAGTTGCAGTAGCTCCGTTAGGTGATTTTGGATATGCCTGAAAATTTTTAGGTCATTCGAACATCGTTTGGTCGGGTTTTTGATTGGATGTTGGTTTCGAAAGTTTTAGATGAAACTTAGGCTTGAATTCACTTTGATTCGATGATTTCCGTGTTTAAGGGAACGTTTTTATTGTTGGAACAAGTTTGTATTATGTTTTGGAGTAGATTTGTGGTTTTTGTTGGGTCCCGGGGGCCTCGGGATGAATCCGGGGGTCCAAACGGACCATTTTTGGCCAAAGGAATGAGCAGGTCTGCTGTCATAAGTGCAGCAGACATTTACTCTCTGCGATCGCACTAATGACTGTCACACCTCCTTTTGGCGCGCCCTCTACCCGGAGGTAGAAGCACAAGGGAGTTTTTCCAATTTAAGTGACAATATTCGAAACGGGATTATTCATTTAATTCTGAGTCGCCACTTGGAATAAATTATGGTGTCCCAAGTCACCAATTCATTTAAATCCCGAATCGAGGAAATTTCGACTTTCCAAATGAAGTCTGCGAACCAGAAATTCTAAGTAAGGAATTCTGTTGACCCGAGGGAAGGTGTTAGGCACCCCCGGATCCCGTGGTTCTAGCACGGTCGCTTCAATTATTATAAATGGCTAAAAATTCCTAATTTTATACATGTTCACATCATAATGCAATTTAAACCTATTTACCGCTTTTATCTAATTTTAAGAATAATCGCAACGTTATTAAAACACGTCTCGAGTCACGTCACATAAATTATACCCGTGATTTTGACATATTTTAACATCGTTGAGATTTGAATTTAAATCACATAAATATGCACCCGAGTTTAGAAAATTAATTTTAAAATAGTGCGCCAAAAGCAACTACGCACTTTCAACTTTGCGAGAACCATAAAAATTCAACTAATGGCACACCTTGATTTTTAAAGAGTTAAGATTAATTGGGTGAGGCTTGTCTCATATTTTAAGTAAATGAGATCCTAAAACGGCTATGGTTTTCTAGTTATTTGTGTCTAAAATGAAGAGAAGTCCTAATTAATTACATGAATCAAGGTCAAACAAAATTAAACTTGTGTAGAATTATTTGAGAAGGATTTGGGTCCAAAGCAAAATCCAACCACTAGTTTAAGGGCTTATTAATGAACTTTGCAAATATAGGTAAAACCCGTCAAAACTTATTTGAGTTAACCGCACATGATTCCAATTAGCACATTTACTAGTGAAATATTTAAACTATGAGGATATTAATGATCCTAGTGAATTAGTGTTACTATACTGACAAAGGCGATTCGTTATTTTTATTATCAATCTAGAATCAAATCTGAAGAATTACACAATCTAGTTGTATTCAATTGACTCAATTAAAACAAATCATTAGTTATACCTAAACAATTATGAATTAATACAACAATGAACATTTATCTACCAATTTATAAACTAGTCATCCGCCTTTGAGCTTCTGATTTTCGCATAAATATGCTTGAAATACATCATGAATACTACACTAAAATGAGTCAACCTTACTAAATAAATGAAGCTTAAAAAATCATAAGAAAGAAAAATCTAATGAGTTTAACAATCCAATTTGAATTAGTAGTCCAAACAGTTCAAATCATTAGCAACAATCCTAATTATACAGTCTATATACTTGTTGTTCATGTAATATCAATAAAGGTTAATCAAATAGCTACAAAAACTAATTCACTACTAGCTATGCTAACAGAATACATTTCAACATATGGATCTGGTGGAAACATCTCTATTTCAACTCCAATTCACAATTACATCAAAGTAAATTCAGAAATGGTACCTGGAAAATGCCAAAGAGAAAGCCAAGACAGTGAGGGAACAACAAACAGTAGCAACCCAGTAAGCAGGAACCAAAGCAAGCAAAAACCAGCTCGATTCAAGCAATGGAACAGTGATTTCAGCAAACAAAAATCCAATCTCCAACCAGATTCGAACTATTTCTCTACTCCAACAATGTGACTATGGAATTTTCAAGAGTTCTAAATAATAGAAGAATCAGAAATCCAAACCAAAGCAGAAATTTTGGTAGTTTTCAGCAAGGGAGTGCAGAATTTCAGAAGTTTTCTCAAGGAAAGCTCAAAATTGGTGTCCGGATATGAAAAGAAAACTTGTTCTTTCAAAGGTGTGTTTGTAAAAACTGTGTGTTCTCTCTCTGTGAGTGTATGTTTTTTCCACTGAGTATTTTTTCTCTTTGTGTCTGTGTTATTTGTTCTTTCAGTGTGTCTCCCTTTTATACATAAAGAACAAAGACCCTTTAATCATTCCCCCATTTGTTTTCCAGATCTCTTTAGCCTATTTTAACACTCAAAACTTATTATAAACAAAAGTATTTGCATGTTATTCTCTGATTCCACTTAAGTTTGTCTAAGTATGGGTTTTAATAATTAAACAAGTCCTAAAGGCAAGAAATCACTGGAATATACTGTTGTCCAGCAGTTTTCACCAACTCATTCCATGTGCTATGCACTCTAAAGCTTAGTTTCTGAAACTTAAGTGGACTAGCAGCTAACCCAAACATCACAGGTAATCAAAATTCTGTCCAACAGGGATTTTGGACATAAATGGGATCAATTTCCATCCAACAATGATAACAAACAAGCCTACGAAACTAATCGTCAACATCCAATTAAACGATTACAACACGTATAATTGATACCAATCAAACGACTCAAGAAATTCTCGGCCAATGCTGAAAAATACAAAGCTAATTATTTGTCGATGCTAATCGACGCGAACATGTATTTGACAACATTCACAATCAAATAAGCAACACAGAAAAAATAATTGACCAAACAAAGGGTCTTTGAGAAGAAATTAGAAAACAGGGACGGCCGAACAAAATTGAGAAGAATTCAATCAAGCTAAAACTAAACAAATACAAAAACAAAGTGAAGTAAATAGCAAAAAGAAAATTACCTCAAAAAGAAATCGAAATCGAATAGACCCGTCCCCAATGGACTTGAGCTTGCATTTTTGAAGTAAACGGACTTTAATTGAAGTGTTTTTCAAACGAAAAACACTCCAATTAAAGTCTATTGACTTCAATTACCGTTGATTTGGGCGAAATCCCTAGTTTTGGATTCTAGGGTTCTTGAGGGCTCGATTTGGGGGTTGAGGAGTTAGGGCTTGATTCGAGTCGGACCAGGTTTGGTAGGGGTATGAGGAAGGTCCGGCGAGGGCATGACATGAGTTTGGGGTGGTTTGGGATAAAACTTCAAATTCCGGTGAGCTTTGATCTAATATTCGAAGCATTCGAGAAAGATTCGAGACTATCAATGGCCGGATTCATGTAGAGGGGGCTCAGGAGGTTCTATGGTGTTAATTTGGGACAGTTTGGACAAACGCCGCCGGTGGAAGCGATTTCCGGCTGGCGGAGTACGGTGGGGAGGCGGCGTGTCTCTGAGAGAAGAAAAAGATGAGTTTAAGGCTTGAAATGGTACGGGTCAGACGGTTTAGGGGTTTTGGTTGGATTAAATCAAAGATGTAATTCTAACCGTTGGATCACAATGATCTAACGACTGTGATTAAACCTGGGCAAAAACAGGGCGGGTAAAAGGGTTAATTGAAGTGGGTTGTTTGGCCGGGTAAGGGACTGGGTTTGGGCTTGATTTGATATTGGGCTTGGTCTTTGGTTGGCCTTAAGTAGCCAAAAATTCGGTTTGGCTTCATTTTCTTTTATTTTCTTCATTTAAAATCCTAAATAATTAAAACAAGAAAGATCTAAACTAATTAATTCCTAATTGTAAAATTGAGTCCTAATATTTTGTGTTTTTTAATTAATTCAACAATGACATGCATAGACAAAAGATGCAAATAATTAATTAAAACATGGCACAAAATTTACAGAAAATCCCATGCAATGCAAAAACTATTTTATTTTGAATTTTTGGGAGTAATTCACATGTAGGGCAAAAATCACGTGCTCACAATGACCATGCGATCGCATAGAGTACTGGAGAGGCTGAGAATTTTACCCTTCGCGATCGCAAAAGTGAGGGATGCAATCGCGTAAGGTTAGGAGGCAGAGCAATGCGATCGCAGGAGTCCCTATCGCGATCGCGTAGTGTTACCCATTTGTTCATCGCGATCGCATAAGAGTCTACGCGATCACATAGAAGGAAAATGAGGGACTGTATACTTTGTTCATCGCGATCACATAGAAGTAAAACCCCTGGCAGAAGGGTTAAGTTCAGAACATTTCATCCGCGAACCCATTACACATTTCCTCCATTTTTGAGTTCTTAGAGAGCAAAGAGACGGGATTTGAAGGGGATTTCACTGGGTAAACATTGGAGGTAAGTTCAATGGTCTAAATACATAATTTTATCTTAGAATCTTCAATTATTTCACTGTAAATGGGAGGATTAATGGGGGATTTTTGTCCTAAGCCTGGGTTATAGTAAAATATCGATTTGAATGGGCAAACGGAGTCCAATTTTGATAAACTTTATATGTATGGACTTGTGTTAAGATAAGGATTCCAAAAATGAAACTTTTGTAATTTTTCTATAAGTGTACCGAAAGTCAGATTTTGACAACTTCGTGGATTTTGGTGTAAATCGAGTTATTACGATCGAGTTATGTCTAATTAGCCTATATTGATGTATTCTTATTGATTTTAAGCTGATTTGTCATCCGAGGAGATTGATTTGCGAGGCAAGCACAAAGCGAGCTAGGACTTCTACCGGTTCGAGGTGAGTGGTTGTAATAAATGATGTACTGAGGGTTTGAAACGCCGTTCTTGCACTATACAGTGCTATGCTGAGATGAAACACGCGTCATGTGATGAGCGTGGTGGTATTGTGACTGGGGATTTGGACTTGGTCTTTCCTGTCTGATAGTTTACTGTGTATAATGACCGAGATTGAGCTTATAACTGTGTAATTGGGCTAGTAGCCATGTTTGGGGCCTTGTGCCGATCTGTAGAGTATTAGGGAAGCCTGTAGAGCTAAATGACCCTTATATCATACTGGATACATACACTCAGTCGTAATTATAGTTGTATAGCATATCATGAGCCAATACTAGATATGTACTTTGAGAGAGACTGCGTGGGGTGGGATTCCCCGTTCTAGCTGAGTGGGCCTGAGAGGCCAAGTCTATATTGACTGAGATAAGGTCGAGGACCCGTTGTGAGGTATGACTATACATACTGGATCGATCTGCACTCCGCATCATTATTTATATATATTGGATCGGACTGCATGCCGCAGAGATATATATATGTCGCAGCATTATATATATATATATATATATGTGGATCGGAATGCACGCCACAGTATTATTGTGCTTGGGCTGTAGGAGCCCCTTCGGAGTCTGCACACACCCCTAGTAAGCGCGATTATATATTATTGGATAGGGTTGCGCGCCGCAGCAGTATATCTATATATATTGGATCGGACTGCACACCGCAGTGATATATATGTGGACCGGACTGCACGCCGCAGTATCATAGCACTTGGGCTGAAGGAGCCCCTCCGAAGTCTGTATACACTGTCACACCTCCTTTTACCGCAGGCCGCGTGGGCGCGATGGAGTTTTTCGAATTAAAGGACAATCGAAAAGGGATTTATTTATTTAATTCAGAGTCGCCACTTGGGAGATTTATGGTGTCCCAAGTCATCGGTTTAAATCCCGAATCGAGGAAAAGATTGACTCTATTAAATAGTTCGCGTACCAGAAATCCGGATAAGGAATTCTGTTAACCCGGGAGAAGGTATTAGGCATTCCCAAGTTCCGTGGTTCTAGACGGTCGCTCAACTGTCATATTTTGGCTTATTAATCTGATTTACAACATATTAACCTACAGTGCAATTTTAATGTTATTTACCGTTTTTTGTCAATTATTACTACTTAAGAAAATGAACGTTGTTTAAGAACATGTTTTCGGATCACCTCACATAAAATGCACCCGGATCGTCGACACATTCTTATTCAACATTGTTGGATTTGGATTCGAGTTGCCTGAAATGCACACCCGTTTTTAAGAAAGGAAAAAAGATTAAACCCACACCTAAAGTGACTAACGTATTATTACTTTGCGAAGGGCCGTAAAATTTGCTAAACGGCTCATCCCAAATTCTAATTATTTGAATATATACATTTACGAGGGCGCCATGATTTATACGTTATTTAGCGGGGCTCGTCTCATTTATTTTTTAAAGGTCCGTCCTAAAGCGACTATGATTTTCTAATTTTTATTGTCTCTAAACTTATGGTTATTGGATTATCATGATTACGAAAAAGGAAACACACTTTAACATATATGAAAAGAAATGTTCCCCAAAGAACGTGGCCCCGGTCCAAATGAATACCGGATCACAAAAAAGACCTGGGCCGCCTGTTTTAATACATTCAGGCCCAATAACCGGCAAACATGCTAGTGGTTAAAAATAACCTCAATTGAATCCAACCAAGCGCCTATTGAACTTGCCTTAAGTCGATTTTTTTATGCCAGTTTAGGGCTTCCGTTTCTTATTTATTTGGTTACAAAGTTAAATACTACTGAAGGTGAAAGGTAAAATAGACATGTGAATTGAATTAGTTAATTATCCCATGAACGTAATTCCTAAATGGATATACCAATAGCTTGATTCTTTTTACTAATACTGACAGGAATAAGCGAAAAGCCTGAATCCACACTCTACTCATATACGATTGTATAACAACTAAAATAAACCACTAATAGTTAATTAGCTAACTATGGCGGCTCGAAATTACTGGAGAGATGTTTCCAACTTGAAATCAAGATTAACATGGAATCTATGCTATCTGGGATTTTATTTTAAACAATTGCTAAACAAGACAATGTCAAATATTGAGGCTATAGCTGAATGGTCATTAACAAATAGTCCATCTACAATCCAAATTTACTTGAAAACAAACTTAATTATACAAGACTTATGTTCATTATTCAACTAAAATCCTAGGCTACATCAGCATCATCATATTCCAATTAGTATAGAATCATATCAATACAAAGCTTCATAAATGATTTAGAAAGTTATATCAAACACATGCTTCCATCATACTTCATTATCAATATATGATGCTACATTGAATCAGGTTTGAAATGTGTACCTGGATAATGAAAACAGAAGGAGAGAAAAGGGAGAGATCAGTAGCAGCAGTTGAACCAACAGAACAAACAACAACAACACAACAAGCAAAATCCCAGCAAGCAGGCAGCAGAAACAGATTCCGGCAAAGAAACCAAATAACCAACATACAAGGATTCCCAACAAATTAACCCAGACAAAGAACCAACTGAATAAAACGAACAGCAAATCCGGAGAACCAAAACAGCAAAATCAAACCAAATGCACTCAGAGAAAACTTCTAGATGACTTGATACTGTTTTCTTAAACTCCTAGAACTGAAATTCCAAAAAAAAATCCATCAGAATGTCTATTTTTCCTGTCTGTATCTGAATCTCTATTCCAAAATCTATCTGTTTCCCTCTTTTCCCAGGATGTCTCCCTAAGCAAACTATGTAAGATCTATTTCTTTTCTCTGTTTTGCTCTCCTATTCTCTATAGCAAAACTGTTTTTGAATTTATTTTTGAATCTCTGTTTCAGAATATGAAGAAAATGTATGAAAGCTCTATTTTTCTCAAAGTCTCCCTCCTGTTAGAATACCCTATGTATGCCCCCTTTATAGCCTTAAAACCAAAATAGCAGCCCATTTTTAATCATTTAAAATCTGTCCAGCCCACTCAAACACTATCTTAAGCATGGTTTTCATTTAAAAACTCTAAAGTTTTAAAGACTAAGTGGAATACTTAGCTGCCCTGCAGATTCCATTAACTTTTTCCATGTGCAGTGCACATTTTCAATTAAACTAAGGGTGACTTGTAACGACCCGGCCCGTCGTTACGGGAATTTCCACCCCGTTACCTTGCATTTACATATCTTATGCTTTCATATCAGTATTTGAGTATATCGGGTGAGTTAGGAGTGATTCGAGTTGAAGATGAAGCAAATAGCACGTTTGAAGGAAGCTTGAATATGGGAAGTCAACCTAGAGTTGACTATTGAGTTAGAGTGCTCGAAATCGGATTCTGATGATTCGACTAGTTTCGGGGGTCAATTATGACTTAGGAGAGCA
The DNA here is from genome assembly GCA_032618575.1 of Nicotiana noctiflora. Classification (NCBI taxonomy): domain Eukaryota; kingdom Viridiplantae; phylum Streptophyta; class Magnoliopsida; order Solanales; family Solanaceae; genus Nicotiana; species Nicotiana noctiflora. The sequence continues at coordinate 244,999 of JASVEL010005594.1, forward strand.
ATCGGAATCGAATTCGGAAGTCCGGTGTAGTTTTAGGCTTGAATTGGCGAAGGTTGAATTTTGGCGAAAATTTGATGGTAGGTGAGATTTTGATCCGGGGGTCGGAATGGAATTCTGGCAATTTCTGTAGCTTCGTTATGTGATTTTGGGTATGTCTGCAAATTTTCAGGTCATTCGGACGTCGTTTGATCGGGTTTTGGATTGAATGTTAGTTTTGAAAGTTTTGAAGAATCTTAGGCTTGAATCCGTGTGGAAATGGTGATTTTGATGTTTAGGATGGTATTTTTATGATTGGAACAAGTCCGTATCATGTTTTGGAGTATGTTGGTGGCTTTCGTTGGGGTCCCGGGGGCCTCGGGAGGAATTCGGGGGTCCAAACGGACCATTTTTGGGAAAAAGGAGAAAGCTGGTTGCTGTCATAAATGCAGCAGGAATTTGCTCTCCGCGATCGCGGGGTGGGGGACGCGATCACGTAGGGTTAGGGGCTAGACCAATGCGATCGCATGAGCAATAGTCGCGATCGCGTAGAGTTAACCGGGTAGCCATCGCGATCGCATGAGTGCCTACACGATCGCGTAGGAGAGAAATGGGGTCCAAGGAATTTGTGCTATGCGATCGCAGGAGGAGAGACGCGATCATGTGAGGCCGGCTTTTTGAACATCGCGATCGCGTGAGGCGAGTCGCGATCGCGTAGGGTTAAATTGCTGTCAGTAAAATAAAAATCACAGAATAGAGGGCTCGCGGGTTTATACCCCAAAAACACAATTTTGAACCCTAGAGAGAAGAAAACACGAGTAAAACACTGAGATATCATCGGGTATTCACCGAAGGTAAGATTCTTGGCTCAAAAACATAATTTTATGGTAGAATTAACATCAATCTTCATGAATTTGGGTAGAAATTGTGAAGAATTGTGGCCTAGGTATTGAAAACGGGATTTTGAGTTTTGAAAGGCCATTTGAACTCCGATTTCGATAAATTTTATATGCATGAACTCGTGGCGAGACGAGGATCGTATTGGTATAAATTTCTGAATTTTTCGGACAGCGGGCCCGGGGTCGGGTTTTTACCAACTTAGCGTAATTATGAGTTTTTCATGTAAATCGAAATGGGTTATGTTTATTTGACCCGTAAATGACACAATTATTGTGGTTTGAATAGATTCTACACACGAGGCAGCGCAAATTCCAGAGGGAAAGGCATTGCGGACGAGTCTACGACCGGCTAGAGGTGAGTAGTTTGTATATATGGTAGCCTGAGGGTTTGAAAACCCAGCTTAGCACATTGTGACGCTATTAGGGCGTGGCTCGCACACCGTGGCAGGTGCGGGTTTGATTGTGATTAGGGATTGAGACTTGGTCCATCCCGGATATGGATAATATGCTATTAGTGATAGAAATACACCGTGTTTGACATATTTGTGGGTTGTAAGCCTGTTTGGGGCCTTGTGCCGACCTGTAGTATCCTTAGGGGATAATATTTATGTGGTAGCTATACTTGCTTAATCACTGATCTCAGTCCTGGAAACTGAAATCACAGTATTGAAATGCTAAGTCACCGGCTTTTGCAAATTAAATAAAAATTAAAGTATTTTCATAAATTATGAACTGGGGAAACTGGAATTAAGAAAAATGAACTGTTTTGTGACTTATCCGATTATGTGGACTGAGGATGGATCGGGCTGCACGCCGCAGTGGTTGATATGAGGATCGGGCTGCACGCCGCAGCAGTATTGCGCTTGGGCTGTAGGAGCCCCTCCGGAGTCTGTACACACCCCCGGTGAGCGCCGTCGACGTTAAATGGATCGGGCTACACGCCGTAGCGGTTATGTGCATTGCATTGCATCTTTATTTGTTGAATTATTCTGTGGTAGCTGTATTGTATTGTTGATGCTAGTTCGTAGGGGTTTCGGACTGTAGTTTAGTTACATATTGTGGCATTCTGTGGATTTCCTTCTTTCAGTTGCTTATATATATTTATTACTCACTGAGTACTTAGTACTCACCCCTACTCCCTGCACCTTTTGTGTGCAGACTCAGGTACTCAGGAGCAGCAGACGGGCTTGTCCAGCGTTACAGAGTCACACCGAGTTGCTGAGGTAGCTGCCGACGTTCGTCGAACCTAGCTTCTCCTCCTCTTTCCAGTTGTTATTTATATTCCGACTTGAGTATTTCTATACATTATTCTCTATGTCTGTTGGGTTTTGTTAGAGGCTCTAGACTTGTGACTCTAAATCTTTGGAAGTGTCAGTTGTTTTCGCACTTCTCAGTATTTTTGTTCATTATTATTATTGGAGTCCTTTGACTCATACATTCTTCTTGGGATGTCCATTTGCGACTGATATTCGTTTTGATAAGTAATTGTTGGTCTGGCTGGCCTAACTTAATTGTTGGGCGCTATCACGACCGAATTTGGGTCGTGACATGACTCTTGTTTCCACTTACCTAGTAGCAGCCTTTAGTTTAATGTCTATTGATTCAGATTTTAATTAATCCCTGAATTGCCCCTTAATCCACTGAGATCACTGTTTAGCCTAAGTTCAGAATCTGAATTCACTACTATATAGTCTTATACTTAATCTCTAACTTCAGGCTCAATTTCCTAGATTCTACAGCTATAACCAATACAATCCTATTCAATAGACATGGCATCACACGGAAGAAATTAATAACGCGACCAAAACTGTCACGACCCTAGTTCACCAATCGTGAACATGTCGTGATGGCACCCAGTCTCCATGACTAGGTAAGCCTAACACGTTGCGGAATATACAAGTTATGAACATTTAAATAAGATTTAGCGGAATATAGCATAAAAAGAAATGTAAACCGTGCCGCTTGGCACATACATCCGTCAAACACACTGTATGAAATACCACCAAGATCCGGAACCCCACGGGTAACACAAACTAAAAGAGAACATACAATTGTGGCTCTATGTATAAAGAGTATCTAACAACAAAGTGAAGGAAAATATCTACTAGTACTATCAGAATAGAAGGAAGGCCTCCGGATCCGCGGACGTAGCAAATCATACCTCGAGGTCTCCCAAAGCACTGCCGAATCACCTAGTATGGGCCTGTCCTGATGTACCTGGATCTGCACAACAAAAGTGTGCAGAAGAGTAGCATGAGTACACCACAGCGGTACTCGGTAAGTGCCAAGCCTAACCTCGATGGAGTAGTGACGAGGAAGGTCAGGGCCCTACTGAGAGAACAATAATATAATGAGGATAACAATAATAAGCAGCTTTAAATAATAATGAATCTGAAATGACAACAATAAAGCGATTTCTGCAACCGTCTACGATTTAAGCTAGCAGCAAGTAAATAACTCAATAAAAACTCAATCAGCAAGTCCAGGACCTGGGGGAATTGAACCCACAGTCCCACTCTATAATCGACAGTTTAGGAGCTACGAGAATTTAACCCGCAGTCCCAATAACGGTATCTCCGGGTCTCCGGGAATCGAACCCGCAGCCCATGTCTCAATACCTCAGGATGTATCTCAATGATCTCACGATCTCCGGGTATCGAACTCGCAGTCCGTATCTCAATAATATATCAATAAACTCCGGGTCTCCGGGAATCGAACCCGCAGCCCTTGGATCTTCGAGAATTGAACCCGCAGTCCACAAACAATAGCAATCCGGGTCTCTGGGAATCGAACCCACAGCCCTGGGATCTCCGGGAATTGAACCCGCAGTCCACCAACACAACAACAAATTAAGAAAATGCACACGAAAAAAAAACATAATATGCTTAACTACAACTTCACCGAGGACTAGTGCCAACAATTATCAAGAAGTTCAAGTAGGACAATTATGCAATTAGACAGATAAATTATACCTAATCATGCTTCCCTAACGAATACCAGGTAAATCTCACAATTTAATAAACTAAGAACAGGAATATCACGAACTGGACAATTCAAGCAAAGTGAGTCACAATAACTAGCGCATGTACACGCCCGTCACCTCGCGTACAAGGCATTTAAACTATCACATAACATCCTAGGGGTAAAGGTTCCCCCACACGAGGTTAGACAAGCCACTTACCTCGACTCTGGTATAAAACCGCTAAGAGACAACTCTCTTGCCGCGAATGTCGGCCTCCACAAGTGTAGTATCTGATAAAAATCAATAGAATCACATCAAAATAGGCCAATTGGGCATTACCCAATCAAAACAACTCAAAATACACCAAAACCCACAAGTTGCCAAAACCCGACTTTCGGTACACTTATCGAAAAATCACGAAAGTTATATATTCGGGTTCCTTATCTCAATATGAGTCCGCGCATATAAAATTTATTGAAATCGGACTCCGTTTGCCCATTCAATTCAAAGATTTCCTAAATTTTAGGCCTAGGGTTCAAACCCACCTTTAATCTCCCATTTTCAGTGAAATAATCAAGGATTTCGTGATAAACTAACGAATTAAGGTCAATAAACTTACCCCCGATGATTTCCCGATGATATCCCAGCGTTTTCCCTTCAAAATCCTCTCTTGGAGCTCAAAAATGGCGTTTTAGTGAAGGAGGGTCGCGGGTGGACTGTTCTGGTTTTAATATTTATGACTGAGAAATTACCCTTCGCGTTCGCGTCCCCCATCTTGCGTTCGCGATGCCTTGCCAAACGAACCTTCGCGAACGCGACTACATTCACGCGTTCGCACTGAAGAAAAATCCCAGCCCTCCAAAATTGAACTACGCGAACGCGACCAGGCCATCGCGAACGCGATGCCTCTCGAAAATATACCTACGCGAACGCGACCTGGCCATCGCGAACGCGATGGTCTATCAACTGACCTTACGCGAACGCGGCTCAACCATCGCGAACGCGATGCCCCCAGTAGCTGACCCTTCGCAAATGCGTGCCCTGCCACGCGAACGCGATGACCAAGGGTCTACTGCACTTCTGCTGCATTTTTCTGCAGTTTTTCATGCTTCAAAATTGCCCGGATGGTGATCCAAATTCATCCCGAGGCCCCCGGGACCCCAACGAAAACCACCAACATACTCAAAAACATGATACAAACTTGTTCCAATCATAAAAACACCATCCTAAACATCAAAATCACTAATTACACACGGATTCAAGCCTAAGTTTCTTCAAAACTTTCGAAACTAACATTCAATCAAAAACCCGACCAAACGACGTCCGAATGACCTGAAAATTTGCGGACATATCCAAAATCACATAACGAAGCTATAGAAATTGTCGGAATTCCATTCCGACCCCCAGGTTAAAATCTCACCTATCGTTCGGATTCACCAAAATTTCAAACTTCGACATTTCAAGCCTAATTGAGCTACGGACCTCCAAAATACATTCCGAACGTGCTCCCAACCCCGAAATCACCTAACGGAGCTAATGGAACCATCGGATTTCCATTTCGAGGTCGTCTTAACATTGTTCCGGCTACGGACCATTTTCTAACTTTAAAGCTCTCATTTAGGGACTAAGTGTCCCAAAATGCTCCAAATTTCAAAACCGACTCTCCCGGCAAACCACAATAGCAGAAATGAACTTAGGGGAACAGTTAAATTGGGGATTAGGGCGAAATTTTTCTAAAACGACCGGTCGGGTCGTTACATCTTCCCACACTTAAAGATTCGTTCGTCCTCGAACGAGCATAGTAAACATACCTGGAGTAGTGAAAAGATGAGGGTACTGGCTGCGCATATCCTGCTCGGTCTCCCAAGTCGCCTCCTCGACCGGCTGGCCCCGCCACCGAACCTTTACCGAAGCGATGTTCTTTGACCTTAGCTTTCTGACTTGCCTGTCTAGAATGGCTACTGGCTCCTCAACATAAGACAGATCTTTGTCTAGCTGAACAGATGTGAAATCCAACACATGCGACGGGTCACCATGGTATCTCCGGAGCATGGAGACATGAAATACGGGGTGAACTCCGGCTAGGCCGGGAGGTAAGGCCAACTCATAAGCAACCTCCCCAACACGCCTCAAAATCTCAAAAGGGCCAATAAATCTAGGACTCAGCTTCCCTTTCTTCCCAAAACTCATAACGCCCTTCATGGGCGAGACTCGAAGCAGAACCCGTTCGCCAACCATAAAAGCCACATCGCGAACCTTCTTGTCCGCATAACTCTTCTGTCTAGACTGGGCTGCACGAAGTCTGTCCTGAATCACCTTGACCTTGTCCATTGCATCCTGAACCATATCGGTACCTAGCAGTCTGGCCTCGCCCGGCTCGAACCAACCCACGGGAGACCTGCACCTCTTACCATATAGAGCCTCATACGGTGCCATCTGAATACTGGACTGGTAGCGGTTGTTATAAGCAAACTCCGCCAGTGGCAAGAAGTGATCCCATGAACCTCCAAATTCAATCACGCACGCACGGAGCATATCCTCCAGAATCTGAATAGTGCGCTCGGACTGGCCATCAGTTTGGGGGTGAAACGCTGTGCTCAGCTCCACCCGAGTACCCAACTCCTGCTGTACGGCTCTCCAGAACCGTGAAGTGAACTGAGTGCCTCTATCTGAAATGATGGAAACTGGAATACCGTGCAGCCGAACTATCTCTCTGAAATAGATCTCCGCCAGTCGCTCCGATGAATATGTAGTGCTCACCGGTATAACATGGGCGGACTTGGTCAGCCGATCCATAATAACCCAGATGGAATCGAACCTCCTAGCAGTCCGTGGAAGTCCAGATACAAAGTCCATGGTAATGCGCTCCCATTTCCACTCGGGAATCTCAATTTGTTGCATCAATCCACCCGGACGCTGATGTTCATACTTCACCTGCTGGCAGTTGAGGCATCTGGAGACATAATCAACTATATCCTCTTCATCCGCCTCCACCAGTAATGATGTTTCAAGTCCTGATACATCTTCGCGGCTCCCGGATGGATGGAATACCGCGAGCTATGGGCCTCTGCTAGAATCAGCTCTCGAAGATCATCTACATTGGGCACACAGATACGCCCCTGCATCCTCATAACTCCATCATCCCCGATGGTAACATCTCGAGCATCACCACGCCGAACTCTATCCCGAAGGACAAGCAAATGAGGGTCGTCGAACTGACGCTCCCTGATGCGGTCAAATAGAGAAGACCGAGAAACCACACAAGCCAGAACCCGGCCGGGCTCCGAAAGATCCAGTCTAACAAACTGCCTGGCTAAAGCCTAAACATCCATCGCCATAGGCCTCTCCGAAGCTGGTAGATACGCCAAACTCCCCAAACTCTCTGCCCGACGACTCAAGGCATCGGCAACCACATTAGCCTTGCCCGGATGATAGAGAATAGTAATATCATAGTCCTTCGGTAGCTCCAACCATCTCCTCTGACGCATATTCAGGTCCTTCTGCTTAAGCAAGTGCTGCAAGCTCCGGTGATCAGTGTAGATCTCACAAGGAACCCCATATAAGTAATGACGCCAAATCTTCAAGGCGTGAACAATGGCAGCTAGCTCCAAATCATGAACCGGGTAATTCTTCTCATGCACCTTCAGCTGTCTCGACGCGTAGGCAATCACCCTACCGTCCCGCATCAATACCGCACCGAGTCCAACTCGTGAGGCATCACAATATACAGTATAGGACCCCGAACCTGTAGGCAACATCAATATAGGGGCCGAAGTCAAAGCTGTCTTGAGCTTCTGAAAGCTCGCCTCACACTCGTCTGTCCACTGAAAAGGGGCACCCTTTTGGGTCAACCTAGTCATAGGTGCTGCAATCGAAGAGAACCCCTCTACGAAACGACGGTAATAGCCCGCCAAACCAAGGAAACTGCGAATCTCAGTAGCGGAGGAGGGTCTAGGCCAACTCTGCACGGCCTCCACCTTCCTCGGATCTACTCGAATACCATCACTCGACACCACGTGGCCCAAAAATGCCACCGAACTCAACCAAAATTCACATTTAGAGAACTTGGCATAAAGCTGCTTCTCCCTCAGAATCTGAAGCACTATCCTCAAATGCTGCTCGTGCTCTTCCCGACTCCGGGAATATACTAGAATATCATCAATGAAGACAATCACGAACGAGTCCAGATAAGGCCTGAACACACTGTGCATCAAATGCATAAATGCTGCTGGGGCATTAGTCGACCCAAAAGACATCACGAGGAACTCATAGTGACCATACCGGGTCCTGAAGGCAGTCTTCGGGATATCTGGCTCCCGAATCTTCAGCTGGTGATACCCAGAGCGCAAATCAATCTTAGAAAACACATGTGCGCCCTGTAGCTGGTCAAATAAATCATCAATACGGGGCAAAGGATACCGGTTCTTCACTGTAACCTTGTTCAACTGACGATAGTCAATACACATACGCATAGAACCGTCCTTTTTCTTCACAAACAATACAGGAGCACCCCAAGGCGAAACACTGGGTCGAATAAAACCCTTGCCCAATAACTCCTGTAACTGATCCTTCAACTCCTTCAACTCAGGAGGAGCCATACGATATGGTGGAATAGAAATGGGCTGAGCGCCCGGCAACAAATCAATAGCAAAGTTAATATCTCTGTCGGACGGCATGCCCGGGAGATCAGCTGGAAATACATCAGCAAAGTCACGTACCACAGGAACAGAATCAATAGAGGGAGTGTCAATACTGACATCCCGCACATAGGCTAGATAAGCAGCACACCCCTTCTCAACCATACGCTGAGCTCTGAGAAAGGAAATAACACGGCTAGTGGTGTGATCTAGAGTACCACTCCACTCAATACGTGGAATGCCTGGCATAGCCAACGTCACAGTCTTGGCATGACAATCAAGAATAGCATAATGGGGTAACAACCAGTCCATGCCCAGAATAATATCAAAATCGACCATCCCAAGCAACAATAGATCCGCTCTGGTCTCAAAATCACAAATGGTAATCAAACACGACCGATATACACGGTCCACAGCCAAAGAATCACCCACCGGAGTGGAAACATAAATGGGGGCACTCAAAGAATCCCGAGGCACACCCGGATGAGAAGCAAAGTAAGAAGACACATATGAAAAAGTGGAACCAGGGTCGAATAGAACCGATGCCTCCCTGTGACTGACCAGAATAATACCTGTGATAACAGAATCAGATGCAAAAGCCGCAGCGCGATCGGGAATAGCATAGAATATGCCTATCCCCCCTCTCGAGGGCGGCCTCTGGAACCCTGACCCCAGTCCCTGGCTGGCTGGGCAGGTGGAGTGGCAGCTGGAGCTGGAATGATAGTCTGCTGGCCTTGAGAACTACGCTAATGTTGTGATAACTGATGAGGGGCTCCTCTCCTGCGCCTGGGGCACTCCCTAACCAGGTGGCGAGTATCCCCGCACTCAAAACAAGCTCCGGGAGGACGCGGTGGCTGTGACTGACCGGCCTCACCCCCACTAGTCCGACCCTTGGAAGGACCCCGCGCAGAAGGTGAACTGGAAACTGGGGGAGCATAATAACGCTCCTGAGGTGCTGGAAGAGCTGGAGTACTACCGGCTGCGGGCAATGCTGAGTGAACTGGACGACCGGAATAACCCCTGCCAAAACGACCGGCTGCTGAAGTGCGGGCACCGGAGAAATGGCCCGACTCACGAGACCTCTTGGCCTCCCTCTCTCCCGCTCTCTAGCAAGCATACTCTCGATCCTCCTGGCGATGCTCACCGCTTGTTGATAAGGTATATCCGTCTCCAACTCTCTGTCCATGCTGGACCGGATCGGCGGAATAAGGCCCTCAATAAATCTCCGCACTCTCCCGAATCGTGGCTACCAACGCTGGTGCATGCCTGGCTAGACGGGTGAAACTGATAGCATACTCTGATACTGACATGGAGCCCTGTCGCAACCGCTCAAACTCCGAGTGCCAAGAATCCCTAAGGCTCTGGGGAACAAACTCCCTCAAAAACAGATCTGAAAACTGCGTCCAGGTCAATGAAGCAGACTCCTCCGGACTATCCAACTCATACATGCGCCACCAATCATACGCGGCCCCACGAAACTGAAAAGCAGTGAAGGAAACCCCGCTGGTCTCCACAATTCCCATGGTACAAAGGATACGATGACACTCCTCCAGAAAACCCAATGCATTATCTGTAGCCAAACCATTGAACACCGGAGGATCATATTTCTTGAACCTCTCTAATCTATGATGCTCGTCCTAGGAGACAGCTGGCCCACCTCCAGGCTGTACTGGGGCGGCAGGAGGCATAGCAGTAATCTCTGGAACCTGCTCAACGGGCACTCGCTGCTCAGGTGTAGCGGCTGCGGGTGTGTGGGCCCCTCCCCCGGCCTGAGATGTAGCTGCAGTGAGAGGAAGTAACCCTACCTGAGCTAAAGTAGTATACATGCTCATGAACTGGGCCAGGGTCTCCTAGAGTGATAGAGTAGTAGCACCTGTAGTCGGTGTACCAGGTACCTGCGCTCCAACCTGATCAACCGGTGGTACCTCAGCGGCAGCGCGCGCGGGTGTTGTGGCTGCACCTTGGGCACGTCCTCGTCCTCTACCACGGCCCCGGCCTTTAGCGGCGGTAGCAGGGGGCGCGTGTGCCTGATCCTCACGAGTAGCAACTGTCCTCACCATCGGTGAGAGAATAGAAAACAGAAGTTTAAATTTGGTGCCAATACGTCGCACGACAAGGAATCCAAAAGAAATGAAGAGTTTCCTAAACAATTACATAGCCTCTCGTAGATAAATACAGACGTCTCCGTATTGATCTGTGAGACTCTAAGTAACCGGTCCGTGTCCCGTGACTCCTATGAACCTAGAGCTCGATACCAACTTGTCACGACCCTAGTTCACCAATTGTGAACATGTCGTGATGGCACCCAGTCATGGAGACTGGGTGCCATCACGACATGTTCACGATTGGTGAACTAGGGTCGTGACAAAAACTGGATATTAACAAAAGCAATACCAAGCTTATAACATTAAAATAGAAAGAAACCAAACAAATAACCTACTGGGGAGGGGAATTTACACTATGATCATGATGTTCTAACAATCAATCCTAACAAACTAATTGACGACATTGTTTAATCGATTTCATATACACAATTGATAACAAACAAAGTCAAACAGAACAACAGGGTGATTCATGCCTTGGACAAAACAGGGAATTATAAAACTAACTATTCGACGACATTATCAAATCAACTATCATTTATAACCTACTTGTCACGACCCTGATTTTCCCCCAACATCGGGATCGTGATGGCGCCTACTCGTGGTAGCTAGGCAAGCCTCTTTATTCACACTATCCTGTTTTTAACAATATTTCATATTCAATTTAACAACCAAAACCATAACTTTATTTAAACAAGTGCGGAAGACTTTATAAAAATAGTAATAAGCAGTTTCAAAGTGAAATAGTACTGAAATCCTCTACCCAAGACGTGGAGTCACCAACTCACGAACTACTACATGAATACTATACATAAAGGTCTGAAAGAAATATAACATAATCTGTTTGTCTCGGAACAAGGAGACTACAGCTAATGACATAAATAAAAAGAAGAGACGCCGGACATGCGGACGCCTGCAAGCTACCTCGGTCTCAAGTATGATCGACTCCCACGCAAAAGATCTACTGCTACTGCTCCTGATGGAAACCTGGACCTGTGCAAAAATGCACAGAAGTGCAGTATCAGCAGAACCGACCCCATGTGCTGGTAAGTGCCTGGCCTATCCCGGCGAAGTAGTGACAAACCTAGGACCAGACACCCACATAAACCTGTGCAGTTCTATATATATATATATATGTATACCACAAGATAACGAGAAATAACCAAGTATTAACGCAATAAGGAATATCACAGAATAACTCAACAGTTAACAATAGTCCTTAAATCAACAAGGCAAAACAAGTATAATGAGAAACAAGAAATGTCAAATCAATGAAATAGCAAATAAAGTGCACGGCATCACCCTTCGTGCTTTTACTCTCATCCTCACATCCATGGTACGACATGATCCTTCGTACATGGTTCAATAACAAGGCACGACATGATCCTTCATGCATAATCAATAACATGGCACGACATTAACCTTCGTGCATAATCAATAACATGGCACGGCATTAACCTTCGTGCATAAACAATAAATCAAGGCACGACATCACCCTTCGTGCATTATCACTCTTTCTCACCCAAATAACAATCACAGTTAAGGGCAGAGAATGAAAACAACAAATCATGAACCGTCCCGGCAAGGGACACACTAATCATCACAATAAAGTCCCGGCAAGGGCAATCAATATCTCACTTCACAACAAGTCCCGGCAAGGGAGAACAATAGAAATTCTACAACCCGGGAAGGGTTCAACAATTTATCTTCAAATATGTCTCACAACAAGTATAAACAACGACTCACGGTCATGCTAGACGCCAGTGTATGGATGCTCGTCACCACAGCCCATACACCGCACTCGATCACATAGCATATAGCACATAATCCTATTCCCTCAAGCTAGGATAGAACAAACACTTACCTCTAGCCTTAAAGTCCAAATTATGTTTCAATTATAGCTCTTTCCTCGAAATTCTACTTTCAACTAGCTTGAATCTAACCACAATTGATTCCATTATATTAATAATCACTAATTAACTTGGTTTGAATTCTTAAAGATGGTTTCCTCAAAGTATACCCCAAAATTCCCCAAAATGCCCCTGGCCCCACGTGGTCGGAACTCGGGGTTCGGACCAAAATCCGGTTACCCATTCCCCTACGAGTTCAATTATATGATTTGTTTCAAAATCGGACCTCAATTCGAGGTCCAATTGCCCAATTCATGAAAAACCTAGGTTCTACCCAAAAACATGGATTTCTACCATGAAAACCTTTGATTCTTATTGAAAAACATGATTAATGTTGTTAGGAATTGAAAGAATTAAGTAAAAAGTGACTTACAATTGCTTTGGAGTGAATTTGGCCTTGAGAGCTCGTGTGTGGTGTGAGTGTTTTTGAAAAAGTGAAGAATGAACTGAAAATTTCGCTTAAGTATAGAATTTCACAGTTACGGATATCGCAATTTCGAATGCTACAGGTTTGGGGCCTGCTGTCCTCGCATTTGCGAGAGAAAGTTCGCAATTGCGAACTCTGGCCCAGGTCTGCCAGTCTCGCATTTGTGAAATTTCCTTCGCATTTGCGAAGGTGAAGCCTCCTTGCCCAGGATCGCATTTGCGACCCTTTCTTCGCATTTGCGAACACTGGCCATCTGAGGCCTTTTCGCATTTGCGACACTTTGTTCGCATTTGCGAACTTGGCTTGTTTCTAGCAGACATCGCATTTGCGATCATGGGTTCGCATTTGCTAACCCAGCCTTGACCTGTCTTCTTCGCATTTGCGAGGATTTGTTCGCAAATGCAAAGCCAACGAGCCCCCCGGGCTCCCAACCAAACATGTACATAACATCAAAAACACATTACGAACTTGTTCGTGCGATCACATCGCCAATATAACATCATTTTCATCAAATCAAGCCTCAAGTTCATGATTTTCATACTTTTGGTTTTCAAACTTTTCAAACTTGGGACTCAAGGTCCAAAACATATCAAACGACATCCGAATGTCACCAAACTTTGCAGAAAGCACATATATAATATTTAGGACTTGTACCGGGCGTCGGAACCAAAATACGAGCCCGATACCATGGTCATTTAATTTATTTTCCTTTAATAATTACATCAAAAATAATTTCACCGAAAAATTCACAACTTGGGCTCTAGGCCTCAGAATATGACTCCGGACGCATGTCCAAGTCCCATATTTTCCTACGGACCTTCCGGGACCGTCCGATCTCGGGTCCGGGTCCGTTTACCAAAACATATTGACCGAAGTCAACTATATTAATATTAATATCATTTTTCTCCAAAATTTTCATAGAATTCATATTTTTTATCACAAATCTTTCCGGCTACATGCCCGGATCGCGCACGTAAATTGAGGCAACATAGAATGAGGTTTTCAAGGCCTCGAAAGTGTAGAACAAATGAGGAAAATAAGTGATGACCCCATTGGGTTGTCACACTACTCGACCATGACCAGAAGAGAAAGTCGGCCAAATAAAGGTCGGTTAGGAGATGGATAGAACAATTCGACGAACATGCAATTGACACACAATGTAAGTTAGAATCAAAAGGAAATTAAACATAAAACAACTAACTCTCAAATTCAATCCATCCGCAACAAATTCAAATAATAAAAAAATGATACAGAATCAGACCTGTTAAGCAGAGCCATTTAAATGAATTCGAATTCGATTAGAAGTGATTGCGGCTGCCGTTGCTGCTGGTTCGCGTTCGCTTGGTCGCTGGTTTCTGCGAGGTAAGAAAGAAGAAGATGAGAGCTCGTTGGTGGCGAGGGACTGGAGGTTGACAGAGTTGGTTGTTCGGTGGTTGAAGAAACAGTAAGGTGAAGAGATGAAGGGGAAAGCAACGGAGATGGAGTTTTTCGCTGAATTCTGTAGCTGAAAGAGTGGTGATGGTCGTTTGGTTTCATGGTCGAGCTCGGCTGTTGCTGGTTTGAAAGAGGGTCGGCGGCTTGGAGGAAATAAAGAGGGAGCGGTTGTTTGGGTCTCTAGGGTTAGGGAAAATAAAAAATCTGAGAAGGGGGGGGGGGTCGTTTGGTATTGGACAGGTCGGGTCGGGTTATCATTTGGGGCCGGTTTGGGGGCCAAATTGGGTCAGGGGTTTGGGGCGTTTTGGGCCTATTTGAGTGGGCACCAGAGGCCCAATTCAACTCTTTTCCTCAATTTCTTTCTTTTCTTTTATTTATTTTTTAATTCCTAATTTATTAAAACACAAAATTCTAAAATACATTACAAAATTAAATTAATTTATAAGAACTAATTATGTTCGAATAACAATTCGCACATTAAACATCAATTAAATTACACAACTTTAACTAAAATGCAAAACACGGCCTTTTGATTTAATTATTTTATAAAATAAATTACTTAATTAAATTCTGAATTCAAAAATGCAACATATATATTTTTTTGTATTTTTTCTATTAATTTAAATATCAAAACACGCACACACAGATGCAAACAATAAGCGAAAAATAACAGAAAATGCACAAAAATTGCAAACAAAACAAAACTCTTTATTTTGAATTTTTGGGAGTAATTCTCATATAGGGCAAAAATCACGTGCTCACATACACCCCCAGTGAGCGCCGTCGATGTTAAATGGAGCGAGCTGCATGCCGCAGCGTTATATATATTGCACAATTATGCATATATTATATATGCATTATATATATATATATATATATATATATATATATATATATATATATATATATATATATATATATTGGATTGGGCTGCACGCCGCCACAGCAATATGAGTGAGGACTAGGTCAGTGTGGGACCGTTGTGAGACAGATGTGGACTGGAAATGGGACTATTCACTGTAAAGATGACTTACCAGTGAGGTTACCCCCTTAGAACTATTTAGTGACAGTACATGTGTTCTTACTTTCAGTTGTTATTTATTATTATTACTCATTGAGTTGAAATATACTCACCCCACTCCCCTGCACTTTTTGGGCAGATTCACAAGTTCTAGAGGGCAGTTGAGCTATCGCAGCTGCTTCGTTACTATTATGTCGAGTAGACTTCGAGGTAATTGCCGATGTCCGTAGGACCTGACCTCTTCCTCTTATCATTTTGTTGCTTTCATTCTGCCTAGACTTGATTTGTGTAGGATATTTTCATCTGTAGAGGCTCAGACTTGTGACACCACAATTTGGTTGGGCTGTATTTTGTATGTTCTATTTCCGCACTTATTGTTTTGATATGAAAATATGCTATTAAGGTTAATTGATCATTATTAATTAATAATCGACTGGTAAGATGGATAACATGGTCGGGCTTGCCTGCAATGTGTTGGGCACCATCACGACCGGGGTTTGGGTCGTGACAGCGACATGTAGAGTATTAGTTAGGGAACAATTTTCTTCTTTTAATACAGTAATATTTACCGCCAAAAATACTAATATCTTCGCCCTTAACTAACTATCTCAAGTTCGAGCATTAGAATTTTAAAAAATAAAATATCAGTACGTGCATTTTTCTTTTAATAGACTTTTGATAGTATATATCTAGATTCGTCAAGATTCCAATATGAATATCAAAAATATTTTTCGAAAAAGGGTCGTATATGCTAGTGAACTAAGCGAATTAGAACAGATATACCCGTCGATAATAGTTTGGGCACATATATGCCCAATCCGTCCAATATTTGCTCACTCGTGTCTTTAGTTTAACGGAACCACTATTTTGTCTTTCTTAAATAATTAATAACCGGACCCAACCAAAATCTTCTGACTCGATCCATTACGACTCAATCCACCCTTATTTCAAAGATATTTTTTGATATATTATTTTTGCTTGATTGAGAAATTGTATGATAATCATATTTATTTATTTGAGTAATTTGATATCGATATTTTTTATACATCATTTCGGGAAGTAATCATACTAAAAATAGTAATTGATATTTATTTATTATTTTAACAATATGATATTCGAATTAATTCCTGCTTTCTTCAATCATTTTATCATGTATTTATATCTTTTCTCAGTGGTGCTTGTTATGAAATAATTAATTAAAAAAAAGGAAAAGAAGCACCTCAGTTTTAACAATGGTGCTTGTTATAAAATAATTAATTAATAAAAATAGAATAGAAGCACCACCGTTTTAATAATTTATTAATCGTTTCATAATAAATTTGTAATGCAGAAAATAAATAAACTAATAATCAATCATATAACGATCACTTATCTAAACAAATCTATCAAGTTAAGTTATATATAGTAAACATGGAGTTATTTGTATTTATATTAGTGAAAATTACAAATAGATTGTGAGAAAAATTAAAATAGATGGTAAAATAATTGAAAAAAATATTAAACTAATTCGAATATTATATTATTAAAATAATAAACAAATATCAGTTACTACTACTTTTAGTAGGATTACTTCTCTAAATGATGTATAACAAAAAAATAAATTTATTATCAAATTACTCAAATAAATAAATATGATTATCACACAATTTCTCAATCAAACAAAAATAATATATCAAAAAATATCTTTTAAATAATGGTGAGTCGGATCGTAACGGATCGAATCAGCATATTTTGGTTGTGTCATATTATTTATTATTTAAGAAAGACAAAATAGTGATTCTATTAAATAAATGCATGAATGAATAAGTATTGGATGAATTGGATATCTCTGTCAAACTATTAAATCCATTCTAACTCATATAATTCAATGACATATATGACTTTTTTTCGTATATTTTTGTTTTTTTTTTGGTTGAGTGAACTTTACAACGAGGGAGCTTGAAATAGTAAAGTGCACGTGACTAACAGAAGCATATCACGTGCACACATATTAAAGAGCCAAAGCATGAAAGGTCGTATAGAGATCATATCAAAGCTTGTGCAAGAAAGCTACAATTGAGGGAATTCCCCCACTACCCTATAAAAATGCCGTGATGATTAGAGAAACCTCGTGGTGGGTCCACGTGGCAATTTTGTAGCACAATATTTTTTAAACAGGATTTCCGAAATAGAGTCTTGGATTAAGGTGTGTTACGGGTTCAAATCGTAACTTCCGAACCCTTTGTGAATGGGAAATATTTAATGCACCAAATTATTCTCTTTTTTATTTTCTTTCTCCAAGAATTAATTTTTTTGACTGTTAATGTAGATGAATATGTAATTGTAAATTAATTTTTGATTTATTACTCGGTGTTCGATACTTTATTGAATCCGCCTAACTTGTTAGTGCCGAGATTTTCATTTTGAAGGTAGGCACTTTGCATAAAGCCAATCGACTCCATTTCTAAGACTCGAACTCGTTGATTAACTTTTAGCAATATCCTTGAACTTTTTTTTTATACATAATAAATATATTATTGTTTAGGTTAAAATCTAGTCAAAAGAATTATATTTAAGGAAGAACGATACAAACTCAACCAAGTCGAATCACGTATAGGAAGCAATATACAAGCGAGTGATGTAGCTACGGTCTAGGTCGAGTGATGAAGCAATATACCGCGGTTTTCTACTGTGTTACTCAAATAATACCAAAAATAGCAATTTCGTGTGGGCGAAATTTCTAAGAAAACTTGGCTGAAAATTTCAGCCACCATGTGCTCCTCCCTCTAGGTGGAAAACCTTTATAGCACAAGTTTTAAGAGTTAAAATCCTTTTTCAAAACCTGTTAGGTTTTCTTTTCCACTAGAAAAAGGATTCCTTTATTTCCTATTATTTAGGCACACCAGGGACCACAAAATTTAATTAACAAAGCTCCAATTATATAATTAATTTCTAATTTTCAAAATTAATATCTACCATAATTAATTATGAATTATTCCACTAAAAATTCGTAATTGCACTCCTTATTCAATTTCAAAATTCATCTATTAAATCTTATTGAACTCCTCATGTTACGATTCAGATACTAATAAATTAAATTAAACTACTGACGATTTAATTTATTGATTATTTCCTTTAGACTTTCGCTTAACTTATTTCATGTGTCGGATACAAAATTCACGGCCGCGTTTACACATGAAACTTATAAGCTTTCATAAAGGTGTATCATCAATCTCTAAACCGAGACATGAATTCCATCAACTAACTATTACTTCGCGAATGTACATTGTTATTATCCAATTTACCAAGCATATTAACCCACGAAAGAATCTCGCCTTTTAATAAATTAAAATAATAATAATATACACAACTAATAATAATTATATCAAGATTAAGAGTATAAGTACATTTAATGGCTAGAGAGTTTATTTTATTAAGTCGGTATAAAATACTTATATCTACTTGGTCCGTTCAATACATACAAAATGTACTAGCACAAGAAGTTGAAATTAGATCATTCCCATAATCAAGATAAATTATATTTAATCTTGTGCTACAATCATTCATAATGGTTTGTCCAATTTCATCATTAGATCGTGAACTCAAACTTTATACTTATAAGAACCGATGATTTAATTTTCCGCGTATAAGCTAAACTCTATACACTAAATCATCGACTATATAAGCAAAGGACACCGACTAATATATGATATATTAAAACTTTATTAAAAATTTGAATGAACAATATTATCATAATACATACTATATCTAAATCAAATCGATCCATGGTTAATAGTATATATCCCAAGAGATAGAAACACAAACCTATACAAACATGTACATCTCTCTAAAGGGCCCCTCCGGAAAAGGAAATAAGAGCACAGGATCTCGATGCTCATTTGTAATTCAATTTTATCAAATATACGGAAGTTGGTCTTGTTCAAGAATGGTGATGCTTTTCATTTATGTATTCTTCATCATCATTTGTGTTTATTAGAACAATCATCTATTACTTCAATTATGAATCGCAACTTTAATCAAATTTTATGTTCAGTTACTAACAACAAGGGCTCAACTAGCAATGTATACCATTATTCCAACAGCTAGACCTTTCTTTGATATAAAGATATAGATTCTCAATTCCTAATTGTTGTGACGCGTAAAATAGAATACTCAAAAATAGCCAAAGCCCCTTCTATAAAGTGAAGCAACCGAACCTCTCGGGTGACCTCCCCTTCATTTCCGCCTTTGTACAACTAGTCTGATTTTCTTTATTCCTTTCTTGTCGTGAATCGCTCCTTCCCACCTTACATGGATGGATGTCCTTACCCCACCCCAGGCAGGAGAAGGGCTTATACTGCCCGTCTGTCGCTGTCGAGTTGCTTTGTGCTTGCTCATTCTAGCTAGTCGTGACGACCTATCTTTATTCATACATTTTATTTCAGATCTATAATAAATTATTTCCTGCTAGACTTCACCCTTTATCTATTTATTACATTGGTTCAACAAAAAGGATCTAAAGCTTTTTGGTCAAACAATTATAAATCAAATTATTTATTTAAATCAAGGAGAGAAGGAGTAACAAAGGTATACAAATATTAGGGACCTTCTAATTCAAGATGTTTGAGAAAGTTTTCACCCTCGAAATCATTTTTTTCTTTTATTTAGAATTGGAAAAACTGGCATTGCATGTTTAGATTTGGTCTAAATTTTGTATTTTGATAAATTTTATACATGGAATCATGTGTCATAATTAATTTTGTGAAAATGTTTTACAATAAATAAATGAAAATTTTGAACTTAAAAGGGGTAAGTAGCTATTTTTGGATTTAAAAAATAAATTTCTGGAATATTTTTCTATAAAACCTGGTTTTATAAAGGTTTAAAAATTACAAGGAGATTATATTCTTTATTAATGTTTTCACATGAAATAAAGTTAGGTTTGATTGAAAAATCATGTAAAAATAAAAACTTTCATATGCAGATAGAGCCCTCTGCAGACCAAATTAATTAGTAGGCATATAATGATCATTACCTGGATTTTAATAGGTTTTCATGAACCATTATTTGGCTTAATATTCTAATGGCTATTAAATAATTACTCTATTTAGTGCTTACGTGCTTTTAGGTAGCTAATACAACAACTCCACTTTGCGCCACCAAACTATGGGAAAGGTCCAAATTTACCTCTTTGCTATATGAAATGTGTCAATTTTATCATACATACTTTGGGTCATTCATAGATCTGATGTTAGTAAGTTATCTCGTACTCCCTCCTTTTTTTAATTCAGATGAGATAATTTGATTAGGCACGTAACATAAAAAAACAAAAAAAAGGATATTTGAAATTTGTGATATGAAAAACTTAAAATGTAAAAGCTTAATTAGACATGATATTTTTGTGGTTATAAAAGGTTTTATTAAGGATAAAATGAGTAAAATAAAGAGTTTAAAATTAAATTATTTTCAATTGCAGAAATATGTCATTCTTTTAGGAACGATATTTATAAGGAAAGTGTATTATTTAAATTGAAAGAGAAGGAGTATTTGTTTTTTTATGTTTCTGGAGTTTCAATATAGATCTGATGAATTCTAAAGGTCAAAATATATATATTTCGAGAAAAATATTTAAATTTAACAATCTAATTTTGTCTTTTTTTTTTAATTTCCTCTATTATACATCGAGTATTTACCCTTTATGAAAAGAACTAAGACCGACGACTAAAAAGTTTGCTTTAGGATTTTGATTGGCAAGTTCTGTGGGGGAAATTAGGGTAAAAAGTCGCTTTATTTTCTCTCTATAAAAAAAGGGTTTGCTTTATTTTGAATCTAGAAGTAAAAAGAATTTGCTTTATTTGGAATCTCTTGAAGTGAAAAGTGCAATTTCTTTCCATTTTGCAAAGGTGCTTTTGCAAAGTGGTTCCCTTTTGTGATGATAATTGATCAAGGTGAAACATGCAACTTTTTATACGTACTTCTATTGATCTAAAAATTAATGGAATTATCAGATATATAATTGTCTTGTGAGCAATACTCATCATACTGTTTGCTCAAAGATGTTATGTATCTTTAAAACTAATCAATCAATATAAGTAATGGGATAATCGGAATCAGTGATAATATAAATCGAAGATTGATCGTCGAAACAATGGGCATAAAATGGTTATCTCAAGGAGATGGTAAGAACAAAATGTAGAAGATCGAACAAATTAGCAGTAGTGATAGCAGTAATAGAGAGAGAAAGAGATATCTTCTTATCAAAAATCCGATCCCCTACAAATGGGGAGGCCCTCCCTTATATAATGAGAGGGTCCTCTCGCCCAACTTATTACATTGACGCCCTGATATTATAAGCGTAATCAAAATATAGGCCGGGAGACTGGGGACGCCCTCTTTAATGGATCCGCCAGTTTGATGTCTCATAGGCGGGGTCGCGTCCTCCTTGTCACGCGGCCGTTAATGAAGACGTCCATGGATGCTGCCGTCCTCAAAACGGGGGCGGCCTCCTTATTTATTTCATCGGGGCCGGCCATAGGTACACGTGGCCATGTCGTACCACTTGTTTGATTTACCCCCATACAGATAGTCCCTCCGCCTATTGGAGATATGCCCTGGGCGTCTCTTCGATGGGCAGATAGATTCAACCCATGTGGGGTACTGTGCGGGTGTGCGTACGTGGCACGTTCCTTCGAACCGTCGCCTGCAGGCGGCATGCGTCATTATTGCTGCAGTTTTCAAGGCTTAGTCATAATGGGCGATTTGACGTTTCAGTTTTCCGCCCCTTTTCCGGTACAAAACTCTTTGAATTTCGTGCGATAATTTTGTTATAAATAGGAGGCAGTTTCAATATCCTTCTTTCTTTTAGTTCATCAGAGATCATTCGCCTCTTTCTTCTTAGTTTATCTTTTCACGACAACTTGTATTCCCTCCTTAACTCCTAGTTAGTGACCTTGATAAAAAATGGCCAAACGTAGCCGTTGTAGAGAGCCGAAGCGAGCGAAGACTGGCTCTGGGGCTCCCCGGCGATCTGGGGACAAAGGCAAGAAGGAGAAGAAGGAACTCGTTCCTCTGACGGAAAGTAACCTTCTTCCCCGAGATTTGTACACGCGAAAAGACTTCACTCACCCGGCAGAAGCCGATACGTGGGAGAGGTCCGTTATTATGGAGAGGCAACTGAACAGTCTCCGGGCGGCCTGCCGCATACCGGAGGCGGTGGAGATGAGGGTGGCCGGAGATGATATGGTGTATGTTCACCGGCCAAGATTCTGTGCCATTCATGAGTATCCATTTATCATGGGGTGCGAGCTCCCCATATATCCTCTGGCGGAGGCATTGTGCCGCTTTTTCAACATCTTCCCGGCCCAGTTGACTCTGTACACATGGAAGGTCTGCCGGATCTTGACAACATATGCGGCCAAGGCCGAGGTGGACGTCTCCGTTCATCACTTGCTGCAATTGTTTAGTCCCCGCTACATGCGGGGCAAGATGCTGCAGCTGAAAAATCGAGGGTCGAAGGGCTTGCTCGTAGAGGCGGACGATAAGCCTAATCGTCAATTTTGGATGAAGTACTTTTATATCCGTACCTCCGATTTAGTGGCGGATGCAGCCGGCTTTCCAGAGATATGGAACCCCAACTGTAAGTACCTACCCGTCCCTTTCATGTTTTAGTTCGTGGCGTCGCCGTCACATTGCTTCTAAGGTGTTAATAATTTTTCTTGGCTTTTTTTTTCTTGTGTAGTGGTGGGGCGTACGCCCAATCAAGTTCCCGGCATTAGGGCGTAGGTGAACAGGTTGATCCCCTTTGCCGAGGAATGTCGGACGTGTGTGGTGTTTGGCGAGAAGTACGGTCTCGTGGGTACGGCTCTTACTTGCCATAATCTCTTTTTCTTTGGCCTTAGCCGTAGCTAACATAAGTTTTCTCTTCTTTTGTTGCAGCTCGGAATGTAACACGGAGGCGGAGATGCCGATCCGTTAGTCCTTCTTCTTCAGAAATGGAGCTTAGGGTCTCCGTTACGCAGGGCCTTCCTGAGGCTGATCAGGCCAGGGAGAGTCCGGCGAACAACGCCGCGTCGGATGGCGATGCGACTGAGGCCGCCGACCCGGATTATGAGCGGGCGGTTAGGGAGTCCCTACTATCGGCCGCTCCCGGTCCCTCTAGTTCCGCTCCTGGTCCGTCTAGTTCTGCTCCTGGGCTGTCTACTGTTCCGGCGTCTGGAGCGGATACAGAGCTCCCGCCCCCTTCTGCTGAGGAGGGCACTCCTGCACAAGATGAGCCAGCAGAGCGCAAGAGGCGCCGGCTACTTATCGGGAAGGGGGTGGTCGTAGACCCTGGGCGGAAGAGAGCTGAGGCCCGTCGCCCAGATTCGAGGCCAATCCTTTTGGGCGACGCCATTCGTCCGGGGAGGGCCGCGGTTGTACTTGCTCATACGGGGGATGCTGAGGCCCCGTCTACTGATAGTGAAGGCACCCCTGATGTTGCTGCTGAGCAGGCGGAAGTGCCGCTACAGGGCGAAGCTGCGGCGGACGCGCTGGAGGTGGTCGCGGAACAGGGCCAGTTGCGTCGGCTCCTGATATCGACGGGTTATAACCTGTTGGAGGAAAGTGGGCAGGCGGTGAAGGACTTTGCCATACTATGCGGTGACGCTGATACTGAGTCGCTGAAGTCAATAAGCGACCGCGTCTTGTCCCGTCGTGTTGCTGGTGCTGCCTTGCAGGTATGGTTCGAAGTGTACCTTTCTTCTTTCTTTTCGTTTTCTTATGTTTTGCGGCTTTTATTTTGCATTTTCTCTCTTTTTGTAGACCCTCATCCTGGAGGTGGAGCGGAGTCGGAGGGACCGGAAGAAGCTGGCTACCCTCCGTAAGATGTCAGAGAAGTATAAGGAAGCTCGTGAGAAGAACAAGATGCTTTCGGACTGCTTCTCGGATGCCCCTGAATTCCGCCTCCTACGAGAGTCTAATGAGTCATTGGAGGAGCAGTTACGCAAACAAACAGAGCAGCCGAAGAAGGTGGACGCTGATCTACTAGTTGCCATGGCTCAGAATGCCGAGCTAGATAGCCTTCTCCTGCAGCGGGGGGAGGAAGTGGATATGGGTCGTGTGGCCGTAATGGAGGCGAATGAGCTTCGCGCTAAGGTCGACGCTTTGTCGGCTGAGCTTCAGGCGGCCTTGGACCAGACGGCAGTCGTTCACCAAGTGGAGGCAGTCGGCCCAGCTGGGGACGTTCCTCGTGAGGCCTAGGATATGTTGGTATACGCCGAAGTGAGGCAAACTGTAGGCCAGCCAGGCGGAGGTTGATGAGCAGCGCCGGCTGTTTAGGGTAGCTAGTGAGGCCTGCAGCTACGACCCTGACTCTCCGGCCCAGTCGGGAGGCTCCTTCGCTGATGTGGACCAGCTGGGCACCGGGTCCTAGATTGAAAGGATTTGGCGGGACGACGGCGAGGACGATGCCAATGGGGCTGTAGGAGGCGGTGGCGGCCATGATAGTTGAGTAGGTTTCATTTTGTAGTTAGTAGTTTTTGTACCTTTTTGTAAATGTACGGAATGTTAATAAAAAT
The DNA here is from genome assembly GCA_032618575.1 of Nicotiana noctiflora. NCBI lineage: Eukaryota > Viridiplantae > Streptophyta > Magnoliopsida > Solanales > Solanaceae > Nicotiana > Nicotiana noctiflora. The sequence continues at coordinate 269,900 of JASVEL010005594.1, forward strand.
ACTCTTTCTGAATGATTGCGGCCATCTCTTTTTCCCTTTCCCCTTTTTTTTGTATTGTCGGGGTCGACCTTAACCTTTGATTCGTATAGCGGGGGCGGGTCTTCCGCCTGGGTTCTTTTTAGACGAGGTGCTCCCATGCTCTGGCTTCTAGGGCATTTAGCCTAAGCTCAAATTGGGGCGAGGCCGGACTTGTGCATTTTACGCGGCCGTGCTTTTGGTCCTTTATTTAGAGAGGCCATGTCGATACCTCTCAAGTGTCGACGCCTTAAGCTTTCGATTTTCCTGGAGGAGGCCGCAGCCTTCCTTTTTGAATGTCCTAGGCCTTGGCCATTTTGCTTCACCGGAGGGGTCGCGGCCTTCTCCTTCAGATGTCCTTAGGCCTTAGCCTTTTATTTCGTCCGAAGAGGGCCATAACCTTCTCCTTTGGACGCCTTTGGGCCTTAGCCTTTTTATTTCGTCTGGAGAGGGGCCGTTGCCTTCTCCTTTGGACGCCTTTTAGGCCTTAGCCTTTTTGCTTCGTCCGGAGGGGGCCTTAGCCTCTTCCTTTGGACACTTTTTTGGCCTTAGCCTTTTTGCTTCGTCCGGAGGGGGCCGTAGCCTCCTCCTTTGGACGCTTTCTGGGCCTTAGCCTCTTTGCTTCGTCCGGAGGGGTCCGTAGCCTCCTCCTCCGGACGCTCTTTCGGCCTTAGCCTTTTTGCTTCGTCGGAGGGGGCCGTAGCCTTCTCCTTTGGACGCTTTTAGGCCTTAGCCAATTATTTCGTCTGGAGAGGGCCGTAGCCTTCTCCTTTGGACGCTTTTGGGCCTTAGCCAATTATTTCGTCTGGAGAGGGCCGTAGCCCTTTATACAATCATGGCCGTAGCCCTTCATTTATTGGAGATGGCCGTAGCCTTTCATACAATCGTGGCCGTAGCCCTTCATTTATTGGAGATGGCCGTAGCCTTTCATACAATCGTGGCCGTAACCCTTCATTTATTGGAGATGGCCGTAGCCCTTTCATACAATTGTGGTCGTAGCCCTTTATTTATTGGAGATGGCCGTAGCCTTTCATACAATTGTGGCTGTAGCCCTTCATTTATTGGAGATGGCCGTAGCCCTAGTCCCTGTGATGTGCTATTCGTGCCGACCGGTGCGCTTAGCGCATCATACAAGCGATTCCGGACATCTCCCTTGTCGCCTCATTAAAAACTTCTCAGGGAAAACCCAATTGGGACAAAACCCGGAGGAGGGAAAAAGAGTACGACTCGGGGGGTGTCTCTTAGAAGTGGAAGCGCTTGAGGTGTGAGATGTTCCAGTTATTCTGGAGTTTCTTTCCATCCATGGTCTCAAGTTTGAAGCACCTTTATCCGCTGCTATGATGATTTTGTAGGGTCCGTCCCAATTGGTTCCCAGTTTTCCTTCATTGGGATCCCTTTGATGCTAGTGTCTTGGCTTTTAGCACATAATCGCCCGCCTTGAGCGGGCGGATTTTCATCCTCTAGTTATAGTACCTCTCGATCTGCTGTTTTTGCGCCACCAGCCTGATGTGGGCCATTTCTCTCCTTTCTTCGGTCTCGTCCAGGTCTTGTAGTTGACTTGTATCGTTCTCATTTCCTCTTGTCTGTGAATATCTGAGGCTTGGTTCGCCGACTTCTACTGGTATAACAACGTCGGTCCCATAGACCAATAAGTAGGGGGTTTCTCCCGTGTAGGACTTGGGAGTGGTTCTATGAGCCCACAGCACTTCTGGTAGCAGCTTGGGCCATAGTCCCTTGGTGTCCTCCAGTTTCTTCTTAAGAATGTTTAATATAGTTTTGTTGGATGATTCTGCTTAACCGTTGGCGGCTGGATGATATGGCATTGAGAGTATCCTCTTAATGTGCCATTTGTCGAAAAAGTCCGTTGTCTTTTGTCCTTTGAACTGTCATCCGTTGTCGCATGTTATTTCCTTGGGAATGCCGAAGCGACAGATGATGTTCTTCTAGATGAAGGCTATGACTTCTTGTTCGCGGATTTGGGCGTAGGCGCCTGCTTCCACCCACTTAAAAAAATAGTCACTTAAAACTAACAAAAAACATACCTTTCCTCGTCCGGGAGGCAGCGGTCCGACTATATCCATTCCCCATTTAATGAATGGCCAAGGGGAAGTGACTGAGTGGAGAGGTTCTCTCGGCTGGTGTATCATGGGGCCGAACTTTTGGCACTTCTCGCATCGCCGGACATAGTCCGCTGCATCTTTTTCCATTGTGGGACAGTAATAGCCGGCCCGTATTAGGCATCGCACGAGTGCCCTATTTCTCGTTTGGGCGCCATAATGACCCTCATGGACTTCTTCCAGTACCGGGGTCGTCTGGTTGGGTCCAAGGCATTTGGTCAAAGGTCCTCCAAAGGTTCGTTTGTAGAGGTCCCCGTTCATCAAGCAATACCTGGCAGCTTGCGTGCGAAGCTTTCTAGCTTCTTTTTTATCGTGCGGTAGTTGCCCTTCCTGCATGTATGAAAGGAACTGGCTTTGCCAGTAACATGTTAGGTGTAGAGAGAATACCTCGCTGCGATCGATGGCGGAATGCATGAGGGTGACGGTGCTTTCTTTGCTTAGATTCGTAGCCGCTGCGGTCAGTTTGGCTAATCCGTCAGCTTCGGCATTATGCACCGTACGTACTTGCTCGAAGCGACATTCGTCGAATTGGTCCATTAGTCTATAGACTTCGGCCTGATATTTTTGCAACCTCTGCTCCTTGATTTGATAGGCCCCGGCGACTTTATTTATCACAAGTTGCGAGTCGCAATGTAGGATTAGTCGGCGGGCTCCGTACCTGGCGGCTAGTTTCAAACTTGCAATAACGGCTTCGTACTCTACTTCGTTGTTAGTCATCTCGGGACACCGTAAGGACTGGCGAATAACTTTGCCCGTGGGGACCTCGAGGACGAGTCCCAGTCCCTATCCCGAGGCGTTAGCAGCCTCGTCGGTGTGGAGTATCTAGGGATTCAAGCTAGGGGCGGTTTGCGAGGCTTTCTTCTCGGCCCCAGGCGAGAGGCCTGCGCTGAAGTTGGCTATGAAGTCGGCGAGGACTTGTGATTTTATGGCCGTTCTGGGGACATACGTGATGTCGTGCTCACTGAGCTCTATGACCCATCTGGCGAGACGGCCCGACAGTTCGGGCTTATGCAGAATGCTTCTTAGGGGGAAGGTGGTCACCACTCGGATGGGGTGGCATTGGAAGTAAGGTCTCAACTTTCGGAAAGCCGTGACCAAAGCCAGTGCCAGCTTCTCCAGATGCGGGTACCGAGTTTCGGCGTCCACTAATGTTTTACTGAAGTAATAGATGGGCGATTGCGTACCTTTTTGCTCGCGGACGAGCATGCGCTGACTGCCACCTCGGAGATGGCCAGATATATAAGTAGTGGCTCGTTTGGTTCCGCCTTGGCCAGCAACGATGGAGAAGTCAGGTATGCTTTCAGTTCTTGGAGAGCCTTGACGCATTCGTCGTTCCAATGGAAACCGTTATCCTTCCTCAGAACATTGAAGAATTTGTGGCATCTGCCTGAAGACCGGGAGATAAAGCGGGAGAGGGCGGCTATTCGGTCTGTCAACTTCTGAACCTGTTTTTTGTTGGTGAGCGCTTCTGGTATTGAGGCTATTGCCTTGGTTTGGTCCGGTTTGACCTCGATCCCTCTTTGCGATACGAGGAAGCCGAGGAATTTCTCGGATGCTACACCAAAAGTGCATTTTTTGGGGTTCAACTTCATTCCGTAGCTGTTCAGGATCTCAAAGGCCTCTCGCAGGTGATCGATATAGTCCTCCTTCCTTGCTGATTTAACCAGCATGTCATCGATGTAGACCTCCAAAGTCTTACCGAGTTGCTTCCTGAACATTTTGGTGACTAACCTTTGGTAAGTTGCACCTGCATTTTTCAACCTGAAGGGCATCACTCTGTAGCAGTAAGTGCCTTGGTGGGTGATGAAGAATTTAAAGGGGGTTTCATTGGAGTCGCCAGAGCTGTCACACCTCCTTTTTACGCACCCGCGGGAATGCGAGGGAGTTTTTCCAATTGAAGGACAATCGAGACGGGATCAATTTATTTAATTCGGAGTCGCCACTTGGAAAATAATGGTGTCCAAAGTCACCGGTTTAATCCCGAACCGAGGAAATTTATGACTCTGTAATACAGTCTGCGAAACTAGAAACCTGGATAAGGAATTCTGTTAACCCGGGAGAAGGTGTTAGGCACTCCCGGATTCCGTGGTTTTAGCACGGTCGCTCAATTGCACTTTTTGTTTTTATCTGATTTCTTTATATATTTTAACTATGTATTTTTAATGCTCCGCTTTTATTTTTTTTTAGAAGAATTGCGACGTCACGAAAACACATTTCGAGTCACACCGCAACCAGTACGCCTGTGACTTTAATGTATTTCAGTTCCGCCGAGAGTAAGATTTGGGTCGCATAAATGCGCACCCGTATTTAGGAAAATAATTTACTTATAAATCGTGCCTAAAGAGTCTATCGTCTTTATTAACTTTTGGGAGAAGACCGTGAAATCCACTAAACGGCCCTTCCAAGTCTAAGGTTTTCATTGCAATTAATTTGAGGGCCCCGCAATTGGGTATTTAATGCGGCGAGGCTCATCTCATTTTTATTAACTAAGGTCGAACCTAAAGCAACTATATTTTTTACTAAACCGATTTCAACTTCTTGTAAGACTAATATTAGCAAGTGACTATAGTTTAGGCCTCTTAGAGATTATTTGACGATATGAGAGATTGAATTGGGCCCGTAATGCTATATTTGGATCATATGCATGAACAACTCTTAAATTTGAACCCACAATTGTTACATTAGTGTATGCACACTTGTATTACACTATTATTGATTGATCAACTTATGTACTGCATTAAACACGTTTTTTTTTTCGAGCATTTAAAATTTAACTAATCTCCAAATTTGAGTTTTCACCCGGGTTTGAATTCATACGTGTATTTCCAATAACAAAGCTCTACTAAATCTCTTGTCAGCTATTAGTGCTTCTTTTTGAATCGGAATTTAATTACAACCCAATACTATTAATGTAGTGTCAAATTTTTTGCTAATTCATTATATCTATACTAAATTAGTCATTACAATTTTGTTAACACCTTTGATTACAAGCCTAACCAATTCGTCAAGCCTAAAACTCGATTATGCTTGCGCCACCGTTATTCAATTCGAGCATATTCAGTTGTTGTTAAACAAACAACACATAATCTCCTCTCGCTGTGAGCTCCCTAATGGTTTCATGTATTCAAAGTTCGAATATTTACACGAGTTCAAACTAGTCCTCATTATACAGTTTTACAACTGATCCACTAAACAAATAACATACAGGTTTAGTCGTTCTTTACATAAAACTAAACTAAAACAGAACTTCAGCAAAGCGGCTCAACAGTATTCACTTTGTTTCCATAAGCATGAGGTTTACAAAATGTGTACCTGGAAGTCACAATGAATGGGAATCAGTTGCAGCAGCAGAAGATACAACAACAACAATAGCAACAGGGTAGAACAACAACCAAGCCAGCCAACAGCAAACAACCAACAGACCAGGAGTAGCAAAACCAAACAAACACACCAAATAACCAGTGAAAAGAACCCCAACCAGCAGAACAAACGACCCAGAAATAGATGCAAGAAACCCGTGTAAACTCCAAACAAGAACCCAATGAAACAGTAACCAAAAGTCTAATGGTCACTCAAGAAAGATTGATTGAAATCCCAGTGGAACCAAAGCACACGCAGGTAGAAGAAAGCACCGGTTTTCTGCTCTTCCTGTGTACTTGAACTTAGACACTTATATCTCACTCTATTTTTCTCACCCAAAATGTATCCCTATTCTCTGCTCTTTTCTAAGGTTTTCTCCAGGTGCCACTCTAAGGTCTGTGTGTCCCTTCTTATAGTTGAGACCAACAGCTCCTAAGGTTACTCCCCCCATGTCAGAGGCTCTATTTGCCCATACCCCTCTCTGTTTCTAGCACTAAAAACTGTCTAAGTGTGGGCTTTAGTAAATTAAAATGTGAAATGCAGAACCTGGTGGAGTGCCCTGCTGTACTAGCAGGCTCCACTAGGCTATCTTATGGGCAGGTGATTAAACAATTGGCCTTAATCTAGTCCTAACAATTATATTCAGTTAAGTCCTAATCCAGAATCAAACAGATGACAAGCCCTAATGGTGAATTGCATACGGGCGGACAACCAAATGAACAATCATACAAACAAGTTAACTCGTTGACGACGTTAAATAAACTAGACATACGAAGCTATTGCAGCATTGAATTTAAACAAAAACTGGTAAAATGGGAATTGACCGAATAAAAGGTCTTTTGAGAAGAACAGAAAATGATAGGAAGAAGAAAATTCTAGAACTAGAACACAAAAATACAAATAAGGAACGTGAGCTGAAATTGTAGGGGAAATGAATTACCTCAAGAGAATCTGCCGACCCAAGCTCGACCTTGGTTTGGAACTATTGAAGCCAAATGGGCTTTAATCGAGATGTTCTCGATTGAGAACACCTAGACTAAAGTCCCTTAAGCTTCAATTACAACTAATCCGGCTCAAATTGGCTTCTTCGAAACTAGGGTTCTTGGGACTCAATTTTAGGGCTTTTACAATTCTGGCAAGATTCGAGCTAAGCCAGGGTTAGTAGGGGTACGAGGGAGGTGTGAGGAGTCACGGGTGTGAATTTGGGGTGGTTTGGCGTGGTTTGGGTTTGAACTCGAATCTTCGATTGAAGATTCGAGACGTTTGAGGCTGATTCGAGGCTAACGGACTATGGATTCGTGTAGAGGGGGTTTAGGGGGAGCTATGGTGTTGATTGGGTGGCCATTGGCCTACTTCCGCCGGCGGAGACGATTTCCGGCCGGCGGAGTGCGGCGGGGGAAGGCGGCGTCGGCTTTGTCTCTGTGGGAGACGATGAAATGAATACGAGTTAGGGTTTTGGGGGGGTCTTGGGTAATTAAAATCAAAGTTTTAATCTCGACCGTTGGATGGTGGGAGCCAACGGTCCAGATCATTCCTTTTAAACTAAACGGGGTCGTTTGGTCAAGTGGGGGGGCGGGTTAGTGGGGCGGATCCGGGCAGGGGTAATGTGATCTTGGCCGTTGATCAACCTGAGATCAATGGCCCAGATCAAGCGTGACTAAAACGACATCGTCTGGGCGTCTCCTGAAGGTGCCCGACTTGGATCGGGTATAGGTAAGTGTTTTGGGCCTGATTTTGGGTTTATTTGAGTGGCCCAGTTCCGATTTTCTTCCATTTTCTCTTCTTTTCTTTTATTTTATTTCCATAAGTCATTTCAAACTAAATTCTAAACTCCTAGATTAATTTGTGGAACAAAATTAACTTATCAAAAGGTGTTAGTTAGCTTCTAATAACGATTAAGCACACATATTTAGATACCAATGGTAAAATGAAATCACACAATTGGACAATAAATGGTAAAAAATGCGGAAATACATTATTTTTGTTATTTTTCATTTTCGTAAAACAAACTCAATTACTCTAAATTACCGACATGAATTTATATGCAAATGCAAACAAATAAGAGGAAAATAACACAAAAAATCACAAAAATCACGCCCCACACAAAACTATTTTATTTTGCATTTTTGGGAGTAATTCTCGTATAGGGCAAAAATCACGTGCTCACAGCTGCCCCTCTTTGCTCGGGAACATGACGAGTTTCCGTGCAAAGATAAGTGAGCGGGTACGAGCGATTTTTGCCCGTTTGAGTACTCCATGTGAAGCACTTTTTGGAAAAGTTTGACCGAACCTTTGCTTCAGAAAGTCTCCTACATATCCCTGGCTAAAAGGGAATCGGGTCAATGTAGTTCGGGAAGTTTTCGGTAGCTGGGACTACCATGACTGCTGTGATCTTGCTGTTACTGCTGTTGCCACTGCTTAACTGATCTTCTTATTACATCGTGCTAAACGAAAAATAAGAAGCTAGACTAAGTTACAGTATTTCAAATTCTTATCTATCTTTTCAGCTTGATCTTGTCATGTTCATTGCCATCCTGCTGGCTCTGATGTTTCTTCACATGCTTCTTCTTTTCTGACAATTGTTATTTCGGCCTATCTTGATTGCCGAACCCCGACCATTGTTTCCTTCTTTATGATCTCTGAGCTATTCTCCTTCGTAATCTAAATCTATCTGTTCTGATCCTTGTTGCCTCTCTCCGCTCACGAACTTGGATTCATGCCGGGGATTTCTGTTACATTCAACCGCTTTCCTCAACCAAATTAAAATAGATCGCCACTCCATTCTCCGGGCGAGCTCCCTGACTTCAACCACTACTTCAAAATAAAATCGCCACTCCATTCTCCAGGCGGGCTCCCTGACTTTAACTACTACTCAAAATAAAATTGCCACTCCATCCTCCAGGCGGGCTCCCTGACTTCAACTACTACTTCAAAATAAAATCGCCACTCCATTCTCCAGGCGGGCTCCCTGACTTCAACTACTACTTCAAAATAAAATCGCCACTCCATTCTCCGGGCGGGCTCCCTGACTTCAACTACTACTTCAAAATAAAATCGCCACTCCATTCTCCAGGCGGGCTCCCTGACTTCAACTACTACTTCAAAATAAAATCGCCACTCCATTCTCCAGGCGGGCTCCCTGACTTCAACTACTACTTTCAAACAAAATCGCCACTCCATTCTCCAGGCGGGCTCCCTGACTTCAACTACTACTTCAAAATAAAATCGCCACTCCATTCTCCAGGCGGGCTCCCTGACTTCAACTACTACTTCAAATAAAATCGCCACTCCATTCTTCGGGCGGGCTCCCCGACTTCAACTACTACTTCAAAATAAAATCGCCACTCCATTCTCCGGGCGGGCTCCCTGACTTCAACTACTACTTCAAAATAAAATCGCCGCTCCATTCTCCGGGCGGGCTCCACGACTTCAACTACTACTTCAAAATAAAATCGCCACTCCATTCTCCGGGCGGGCTCCCCTGACTTCAACTACTACTTCAAAATAAAATCGCCACTCCATTCTCCGGGCGGGCTCCCGACTTCAACTACTACTTTCAAACAAAATCGCCACTCCATTCTCCAGGCGGGCTCCCCGACTTCAACTACTACTTCAAAACTAAAATCGCCACTCCATTCTCCGGGCGGGCTCCCCGACTTCAACTACTACTTTCAAACAAAATCGCCACTCCATTCTCCAGGCGGGCTCCCTGACTTCAACTACAACTTCAAAAATAAAATCGCCACTCCATTCTTCGGGCGGGCTCCCCGACTTCAACTACTACTTCAAAATAAAATCGCCACTCCATTCTCCGGGCGGGCTCCCTGACTTCAACTACTACTTCAAAAATAAAATCGCCACTCCATTCTCCAGGCGGGCTCCCTGACTTCAACTACTACTTTCAAAATAAAATCGCCACTCCATTCTCCAGGCGGGCTCCCCGACTTCAACTACTCACTAACTCCATCCCATCCACGTCGCCTTCCTTTGCTTTCTGTACCATTTCTTCTTCCTGCATCGCCTACCGGGTCACCTTTCTTCTGAATTATCTTGTCCGGGAATTGCTTTCCCCTGGGTCGTATTACTTTTCTTTCGGCTGCTGGGGATATCTTTGGAACTGTTTACTCATCTGCTGGGGATGATGCTGCTGAGGAAGTATTCTTTGTTTCCTCATTCTCACTCTCTTCCTTCTTCCCATACCTCCTCTGGGACTCACGCTTTTGCTTCCTCGAGCAAATTATGGGATGTAATACTGCTGGGGGAATCTCGAAGCCATTGTTTCCTTTTTCCAACAATTGTTGGGGATGATACCAGGCTCAAAGATCACCCCATCTTGTGTTGCTTTCTACCCTTATCCACTGGGTCTTTGCTTTCAAGAAAATTTTCGCAACGGGAGAAAATTTTCTGCCCCAGTTTGATAAACTTCTGGACGGTATGCTTTTCTGCCATCGGACCCTCTTTTCCTGCTTTTAAATCAAAGAAAAATTGTTAGTTTCAAAACGCAGTGAGTGGTCGTGCCACTCTTGTTGGGGCCATTCTCTCTCAGCTGCTTGGCCTCTCTCGAACTTTGAGGACGACGTTGACGCTTGCTGGGGACGATGTTCTTTCCACGAACGGTTTCTCATCTTTCCCTTTTATTCCAATCTTTGGTTTGATCCGGCCCTTTTGGCCGGTGATCTGTTGCGTGAGATCATCTTCCGGACGTGCCATATGTGTCCATCATACTTCGTAATTCATGTGAACTTTCCAATCGACCTGTCGTTCCAATCTTACTATCGGAACGACTTCTGCCTTATTGCCTCGTTCCACGCCCATTTATTTTTATTATACTACTTTGGGAGACTTGGTAGTAAGCTTTGAAAAATCAATTTTCGAAAGAAAAAGAAAAAGAGTGCTAACCTCAAACGACAAAAGAAAAGGAAAACTTTTCTGAACTCAAAAATAGGAAAACTTATCTGAATGTGTGCCTGATCCAATGGTTATGCCGCGCCTTTGAGATTAAACTACCCGGTCTATTCATGTCAATCACTTTCTGATGCCGCGTTCTGCTAGAGGTAAACGGATGTCCAAACCTTGTCTCATGCAGACATCTTGTAACCACCTCGCCCTGTCACCTCACGGTGCCCTTCAAAGGGTTTTCACCAATGAGACTCTCTCATTTCTCTCTATCTCCCGTCGCCTTAGGGTGCCCGTAAAGGTTTTCACCGTAAGACTCTCTCATTTACGCTTTCTTTCCCTGTGGTGGGGTATCACCCATGAGATTCCCTCTAGAGCGTTATCCCCTTTCGGCTTGTGCATCCTGGATTCAATCGAGGGTCGGAACGTCACTTTTGGCTTTCATTCACATGACTTGGCATTTCTCAAATACTGATCGAGAGGTCTTTCTGGTTCTTAATATGGTTTCTGCGCGTGAGGCTAAAAGGGTTTAACCTCGGCGGTTAGCTTATTACAACTTTCGGAATCCACACTATCTTTCAAACGAAACAATGACTTCTGCCCCAGTTTTGTTGCTTGGGGATCTTTGATTTTTATTTTATTATGACCGAGCCGTGTGGCGCCTACGTATCCTTCTCGAGGAATCAGGTCGAACGTAGTTCACTTTTTTTTTTCTTTGTTTCTTTTTCTATTTTGCTACACATCTTCCTTGATGATTCCGAAAGAGGGTATATGAAAGAATAATTAAGGCTCAAATGGGGAAACAAAGGTTAAAGTGTTTGGGTAGTAGAAAAATTGCCTCTGTCATTTCATTCTCCAAAAAATGCCAAATACACACAAACGAAACCAAACGTTGACAAATGCATTAAAGAATTACACATAATATCTCTTGATTGCATCAGAATTGATAGCCATATCGGTGCATCTTCCCTCAACATCAGTTAGACATAGAGCGCCGTTGGATAATACTCTAGTCACCACAAATGGTCCCTGCCAATTTGGAGCGAACTTGCCTTTCGCTTCGGCCTGATGTGGTAGAACTCTCTTCAGCACATGCTGTCCCACTTCAAATTTCCCGGGACGTACCTTCTTGTTATATGCTCTCGCCATTCTCTTTTGATACAATTGGCCGTGACATACTGCTGTCAATCTCTTTTCATCGATCAAGCTCAATTGCTCTAATCGGGTTTTGACCCACTCGTCGTCGTCAATCTCAGCTTCAGCGACAATTCGGAGGGATGGGATTTCAACTTCTGCCGGTATTACTGCTTCGGTCCCGTATACCAACAAGTAAGGAGTTGCACCTACCGAAGTCCGGACGGTAGTGCGATAACCCAACAGCGCAAACGGTAACTTTTCATGCCACTGCCTAGACCCTTCTACCATCTTCCTCAATATCTTCTTTATATTCTTATTTGCTGCCTCAACCGCGCCATTTGCTTTGGGACGATACGGTGTGGAATTTCGGTGTGTGATCTTGAACTGTTGGCGGACCTCTTTCATCAATCCACTGTTGAGATTTGCACCGTTATCTGTAATGATTATCTTTGGAATTCCAAACCTGCAGATGATGTGGGAATGTACGAAATCCACCACCGCCTTCTTGGTCACCGATTTGAATGTTTTGGCCTCCACCCACTTGGTAAAATAATCGATCGTTACCAGAATGAACCTGTGACCATTGGAAGCCGCGGGCTCTATAGGTCCAATAACATCCATGCCCCATGCAACAAACGGCCATGGTGCCTGACATTGTGTGCAATTCAGTTGGTGGAGAATGAATCAAGTCTCCGTGTATCTGACACCGATGGCATCTTCGCACGAAACTTATACAATCACGCTCCATCGTGAGCCAGTAATATCCTGCGCGAAGAATCTTCTTTGCCAATACGTATCCGCTCATGTGTGGTCCGCAAACCCCCGAGTGTATATCTGTCATCACTGTTGTGGCTTGATTTGCATCTATACATCTCAACAATCCCAAGTCTGGGGTTCTTTTGTACAGCACCCCTCCACTAAGGAAAAATCCGTTCGCCAACCGCCGAATAGCTCGCTTTTGATCTCCAGTTGCTTGCTCTGGGTATACTCCTAATCTGAGGTATTCCTTGACATCATGAAACCACGGCTCACCATCCACCTCTTCCTCTATCACATTACAATAAGCATGTTGATTCCGGACCTGGATATGTAACGGATCGACACGAACCTTGTCCGGGTGATGTAGCATCGACGCTAAAGTAGCCAACGCGTCGGCAACCTCATTATGCATCCTGGGGATGTGCCTGAATTCTACCGATCGAAAGCGTTTGGTCAAATCATGCAAACACTGACGATATGGGATAAGCTTTAGATCTCTGGTTTCCCATTCTCCCTGAATCTGATGTACCAGAAGGTCCGAGTCCCCCAAGACCAAGACGTCCTGTACATCCATGTCCACCGCTAATCGCAACCCCAAGATACATGCCTCGTACTCGGCCATATTATTGGTACAGTGAAAACGCAGTTGAGCAGTAACAGGATAATGATGTCCTGTTTCAGATATGAGCACAGCCCCTACTCCGACTCCTTTGCGTTCGCCGCTCCGTCGAAGAAGAGCTTCCACCCTGGATCCTTGGTTAGTTCTAACCCCTCAATTTGCAATACCTCTTCGTCTGGAAAATACGTCCTCAAAGGTTCGTATTCGTCATCAACGGGATTTTCAGCTAAGTGATCGGCCAGTGCTTGAGCTTTCATAGCCGTCCTTGTCACGTATATGATGTCGAACTCCGTAAGTAATATTTGCCATTTTGCTAACCTCCCTGTAGGCATAGGTTTCTGGAAAATATACTTCAACGGATCCAAACGCGAAATGAGGTAAGTGGTGTAAGAAGACAAATAGTGTTTCGGCTTTTGGGCTACCCAAGTCAGGGCGCAACATGTCTTTTCTAGATGAGTGTACTTGACCTCGTGGACTGTAAATTTCTTACCGAGGTAGTAAATGGCCCGTTCCTTCCTGCCAGTAAGATCATGCTGTCCCAGTACGCAGCCAAACGAATTCTCCAAGACCGTCAGATAAAGAATCAGGGGTCTACCTGGTTCAGGCGGAACTAGTACGGGTGGATTTGACAGATACCCTTTGATCCGGTCAAACGCTTCCTGACATTCTGCCGTCCATTCTATCGCAGCGTCTTTCTTCAATAGGCGGAATATGGGTTCACAGGTTGCCGTAAGCTGGGCAATAAACCTACTGATGTAATTCAACCTTCCCAACAGACTCATTACCTTTGTTTTATTCTTTGGCGGGGGTAACTCCTGAATGGACTTGATTTTGGATGGGTCTAACTCAATGCCCCGTCGGCTGACGATGAATCCTAGCAACTTTCCCGACGGAACTCCGAATGCGCATTTGGCCGGATTGAGCTTGATGTCGTACCTTCGAAGTCTTTGAAAGAACTTCCTGAGGTCAGCAACATGGTCTTCTTGACGTCTGGATTTTACGATCACATCATCCACGTACACTTCAATTTCCTTGTGTATCATGTCATGGAATACCGTAGTCATCGCCCTCATGTAGGTTGCCCCTGCATTCTTCAAACCGAACGGCATCACTCGGTAGCAATAAGTTCCCCACGGTGTGATAAAAGCCGTCTTTTCTGCGTCCTCTTCATCCATCAAAATCTGATGATATCCCGCATAACAGTCCACAAAGGATCCGATTTCGCGTCCGGCGCAATTATCAATCGGGATATGGATATTGGGAAGCGGGAAATTATCCTTAGGACTCGCCTTGTTGAGGTTGCGATAGTCCACACATACTCTGATCTTTCCGTCTTTCTTTGGCACCGGTACTACGTTAGCCAACCATTCAGGGTATCGAGTGACGCGAATGACTTTCGCCTGCAACTGCTTGGTTACTTCCTCTTTGATCTTTACACTCATCTCCGTCTTGAATTTCCGCAGTTTTTGCTTGACGGGAGGATATGCTGGATCAGTGGGTAATTTATGAACCACTAGATCAGTGCTGAGTCCTGGCATGTCGTCGTACGACCATGCGAAAATGTCTTTAAACTCCATAAGTGTTTTGATCAACTCTTCTCTCAGGTTGGGTTCAATATGGACACTTATTCGGGTTTCTTTGACGTCATCCGCATTCCCCAGATTAACGGCCTCAGTATCATTTAGATTTGGTTTGGGTTTTTCTTCGAAGTGACTTAATTCTTCACCGATTTCTTCTACGGCTTCATCATCGCCGTACTCCGACTCACTCTCGTCACTTCTTATTTCATGTGTTATTATTTCCAAACCCGATTGACTTTCTAGACTGGGTTGATTAATCTTTAAGCACGCCATATCATTAAGATCAATTGAAAGAAGGCTGTTCAGAAAAGTTAAAAGAAGAAAAATAAACAAAATTAGACACGAAGGGAACCAAATTTCATTAATGGGAACAGTACAAGGAAAAACAAACTTGCAAACTTAAATCAAAAATGAACTAAAACAAGCTGGATTTTACTCCGAGGACAACCCCCAACACAAAATTTCGAAAGAAAACAATCCAAAACAAACTACCAAGACTCCTTCCGGACAGGGAGAGGAGTAGCCTTCCAATTATTCAGTTTTGCCTTTGGTCCCACAAACTGTATCTCGGCATGGCTGGATCCTTCACCATCCTCGAGCATGCATACATCCGCAAATAGATCCTCGAACTTCCTGAAGAACTCTTCGTCTGGCCTAATCGTAGGACCGGGAATCTTTGTCGTCGGATGTCCTCTTACTCCGGACCTGACGAAAGATTGGGAAAGGCGTGGAACAGGCTTCGGGAGCACCCATGTCTTCTGCTTACTCCTCTTGGCTCGCCGGATGTCCTCTGATGTTGGCTGGAATCCCAAGCCGAAGGTTCCCAAGTTTTCGACCACCGATACCGGTTGTATGATTCCTTGCGGAGATGCACCTAGACCTTTACCGGGTATGAAACCATGTCGCAACATTTCATGAGCCACCATGACATCTGCAGTAATTGTCCTGTCATCGGGAATGCATTCCCCTTCTGGAACTCGGTTGGCGGACACCACATCGCAGACCTGGTATACCCACGGCCCAACATCTTCTTCTGTTTCAACAAAGGGGATGATGGTGCCTGATTGTAGATCGTTCTCTCCATGGACGACGATCTCCTGTTGGTCCCACTCAAACTTGACGAGTTGGTGTAAGCTGGATGGGACTGCTCTTGCGGCATGGATCCATGGTCGCCCTATCAGGAGGTTATATGACACCACCATGTCCGGCACCTGGAATTCCATGGTGAACTCCACTGGCCCAATCGTCAAGATTAACACTATGTCCCCAACCGATGCCTTGCCTCCCCCGTCGAACCCTCGAACACATATGCTGTTCTTGCGTATCCTGCCGATGTCCACTTTCAACTTGTCCAGTGTGGAGAGAGGACAGATGTTAGCGCTGGATCCATTATCGACAAGGACTTTGGTAACCACCGCCTCCTCACACTTTACCGTAAGATATAAAGCCTTGTTGTGCTCGGTGCCCTCTTCGGGCAATTCATCATCGGTGAAGGTGATCCGATTCGCTTCGAAGATCCTATTGGTGATCTTCTCCAAATGACTCACTGAGATTTTATCCGGTACATGTGCCTCATTCAGGACTTTCATCAAAGCTTGCCGATGTTCCTCAGAATGTATCAGCAAGGATAGCAATGATATTTGCGCCGGAGTCTTCTTCAACTGCTCTAAGACAGAATAGTCATGCAGCTTCATCTTTTTCAGGAATTCTTTTGCCTCTTCGTGAGTTACCGGCTTTTTCAATGTTGCCGGAGTGATCTTCCTCAATTCCGCAGGGGCAAAACATCTCCCCGAGCGGGTCAAACCTTGCACTTCGCAAACTTCCTCTTTCACTTCCTTTCCTTTGTAGGTTGTTGTAATCCGAGCATAATTCCATGGAATAGCCCGGCTATCAGTTATTGGCAACTGTATTGCTGGCTTGATGATGAAAGGATCCATTCGAACGCCTGCTACCGTCAAGACGGGCTTGGTCGCTGCCCCTGGTACGACTATTTTTGCTTCCCCCGGCCTCACCGGTACTCCGCCCACACTTCCCTTTTCTGCTTCCGACCCTCCTGGTATGTCTCTCTTGCAACTGGGTGACTCATCAAGGCTTGGCCCTTTTCTCGTTCCTACCCCGCTAGACTTGATCATCATTACAGTCTGGGAGGCTTTCTCCTTTCCTTCTTCTACCCGTACCAACTCGATCATGTTGGTCTCATGATGAGTTGGAAGTGGGTTTTGGTTGATGTTGGGCTCTGTTGGAGTCTGGACCTCAATCCTGTGAGTGTCGATGAGCTCCTGGATGGCCGTCTTCAACCTCCAACACTTTTCTGTATCGTGTCCCGGACATCCTGAGCAGTAGGCACAATTTACTGAATGGTCCGGGTTCTTCGGAAGAGGGTTTGGTAGCTTAGCTTCAACCGGATTTAGCAACCCTACTTGCTTCAACCGGTGGAACAGACTGGTGTAAGACTCCCCCAGGGGAGTGAAAGTCTTTGGCCTTGGCGCCCTGTCGCCCTTGAATGCCTGGTTCGGACGAAAACTCGCGCCCGAGGGGTTTCTATAAGCTCTTGGGGGTGGATAATTGTTCTGCGGGTTTGGTGCACGCCACGGTGCATGGATGGGAGGTGCAGGATAGGACTGTGCGTGGTGGACAGTAAAATGGGGATCAGGTGCGGGATAGTAATGTTGCGGGTGGTTGTATGGATTGTGGGAGTAATTTTGGTGGTGAGGCTGGGGCGGGCTATATTGGGGTGTGGGGCCTCTATTTCTGAACCATGCCCCGGACTCGACTGCCGCGACTTCCTCTTTCCTCTTTTTCCCTAGTACTCCTCCAGTACCACTTTGGATAGCCTGAGTGGTGGCCTTCAATGCTGAGTAGCTCATGATCTTGTTGGCTTTCAAGCCTTCCTCGATCATGGCCCCCATTTTTATCACCTCAGTGAATGACTTGCCCACGGACGTCACCAGATGTCCGAAATAGGTTGGTTCTAGTGTTTGCAAGAAGTAATCCACCATCTCGCTCTCTCTCGTGGGCGGATCTACCCTTGCTGCCTGTTCCCTCCAGCGGAAACCAAATTCTCTGAAACTCTCAGCGGGTTTCTTCTCTAATTTTAGCAATGACAAGCGGTCGGGGATTATTTCAAGATTGTATTGGAACTGCCCGATAAAAGCTTGAGCCAAGTCATCCCACGTAAACCATCTGCTGGGGTCCTGTCTAGTGTACCACTCCAGCGCAGATCCTCCCAGACTCTGACCGAAGTAAGCTATCAGAATCTCATCCCGTCCTCCGGCTCCTCGCATTTTACTGCAAAACCCTCGGAGGTGGGCTACAGGATCACCGTGCCCCTCGTATAGGTCAAACTTGGGCATTTTGAACCCGGCCGGTAATTGGACGTCGGGGAACGGGCACGGATCTTTGTAAGCGACACTGACCTGATTACCCAAACCGTGCATGTTCCTGAAGGACTGCTCCAGGCTTTTAACTTTTCTGATAACTTCCTCATGTTCCGAACTTTGGAAGTACTTTTCCGGTTCTGCCGGATTATCCCAGTGAGGGGTATGTGATTGCGGTTCAGGAGCCCTAAAAGTAGGCTCTGGAGGATAGTAAGAGTTGTCATGGATCTGAACATGCGGCTCGCTGGCCGGCCTTTGCAGAGGAGCAGGTGGAGGTGCCACAAAAACAGGGGTGGCTGGAGGAGGATTTGGTTTGGCCGGTGGAATGTGGGTGGCATATGGGTTTTCCCCCTGAAAGTATGGATAGATCGGGGCGCTTGTCGAAGGGTCGATGGGCGGATGTTCCGGAGCTGAGGCGAGAGTAGGGCGGTTCGGTGAAGACTGTTCCCTGGCCCAGGCCAGGTGCATCTCTGTTATCTGTTGTTTCAACCGGTCTACCTCTTCTTTCATGATTTGTAACTCTGATTTTTCTTCCTCGAGACTCTTACCAGAACTAGACATGCTTACTGTAATCGGTCCTTTGGATCTAGTACGGTAATGATGGCTGGCCAGTATATTCTGTCAAACCAACTGCTAAACTTTTTTGGAAATGCAACAAACTTGTTAGTTTACCGAGTTTGACAGATATGTTATAGCACATCGGATGCAATGCACCTAACCAAATAGCCCTTTCTACATGTACTCTGAACATGCGTCATTCCAGCCCTTTTTTCTTTTTTTGTTTCTCTTTTTTTTTTTTTTCTTTTTCTCTTTTTTCAATTATCCTTGAAAGCCTTATTGTTATATTAACCTTCGTATCCTTTTCTTTCTTTTTTAGTGGTGGTCGAATCTTATGTGGATTGCCTACGTATCACGTCCCCGCGTGAATCAGACCGAGCGTAGTTCTGGTAACAAGATTGTGGCAAAATTCAGTAGCTTTTATATCAAATAAAACCTCAAAGTTACAAAACATGGCTTACAATAATTGGCAAAATAGAGGAATGCTTGACTCGAAAAATGAAAAATAAAATGCCAACCAACTTGACTCGATATTTCGAAATACATTTTTAAATCAGAAGTCTAATGCTCCAAAATTCCTGGGAGCCCGCGAGGCATCATTCGGCCTTGCCGCGGGTCTCGGTGTGAGGTCCTTGTGCAGTCCCCTTAAATCCCTCATGATCTGATGAACATAGCCCATAACCGAAGCAAAAAGGGCAGGGCGGGGCATCTGTTCGCAAGCTAAACACTTCATAGTGACATAGTGCCCTATTTCTCCAATTCTATCCTTGATCATGTCCCTTTCCCTGAGTAGCTGCTCTATCTGCTGGTTTTTCGCCCCCAATCTTCGAGCATTGTTGGTGACTTGGTCTAGGAGCCTATCTACTTGTTCTTGTAGTCGGGCCATCAGATCGTGACAACGGTCGAGGTCTGTCCTGGCATCTCGGGCTTGCTTGAAAACCCGCTCCCTGAGGATAACATTTGCTTCCCTTAGACTAGTGATGATCTCAGTGTAATCTTCTTCTATCCGTTGCAGGTGAAGTGCATGTTGATGTGCCTCCTTTCTCCAGCTAGCTCGGACCCTCATTGTTTGGGCCTT
The DNA here is from genome assembly GCA_032618575.1 of Nicotiana noctiflora. Lineage (NCBI taxonomy): Eukaryota > Viridiplantae > Streptophyta > Magnoliopsida > Solanales > Solanaceae > Nicotiana > Nicotiana noctiflora. The sequence goes on from JASVEL010005594.1 coordinate 289,396, forward strand.
CGACTCTTCCAATTCTCTTTGGACATCGGCAACTTGGCTTCTCAAACCCTTTATCAATTTTTCGTCTGCTCGACTCCTCAATTGTCTGTCGGCATCCCTTTTCATTTGCTGAATTTGAGCCCTCAAAAAGTCATTTTCCTGTGCCAACTTCCTTTTATCTCCTTCGTCGGCGGCGGCTTGCATATCTTTTTCAAATTGGAGATCTTGGACCCGTTGCTCTATCTTGCCGATCCTTGTTCTGTAAACCTCTTCCTTAGCCAACCAGTCCCATTGTTCTTGTGACGCTTCAGCAAATTCCCTGAGGTGAGGTCTTTTGGCTGGTCTTTCCCCCGATGTTTCTCCTTTGTACCAAGTAAGATATCTGGGTACAACCTCTCCTCTAGCTCGATCCTGCACACAAGTGTTTGCCTCCAGATACTGGCATTTGCTCCAGATCTGGCGGACCCTTGCTTCTGGGAATTGACCATCGGGACCAATTTCAATAACCTGGGTACTCAGGTCTTCTTCTTTGGGTACCACCTGGCACCTCCCGAGCTGTCTCAACACCCGATGGGGCGCATAAGGTTGAATGCTTTTAAGTCCCATCAAGAGAAAGGGGGACCTAGCCGCTGGCATGTACACGATTCTGTCTATCTGTAACCAACCCAACGTCCATTGTATTTGACTTGCGTTGAGAGCCTGAAAGTATGCCCTCCATGCCAATGTTCCTTCAGGCAGGACGGCCCTATCAATCCTTGCATAGAATTCGCTTATGCAAGTTTTCTCGACCAACCCATATCTCAAGAATTGGGTGCGGCGACACAGGTGCTCGATCATCCACATTTGTAGCAATAAATTACAGCCTTCGAAAAAATCTCCTCCGGCTTTGCAGGTTGTGAGAGCTTGATATATGTCTGCTAGTATCATGGGAGCAAGAGTACTTTCGCTTTGGTCAAGCAAAGTGCTGACGACTCCGGCTACCTTTATATCAATGTTCCCGTCTTTCCTTGGGAATACCACGAGTCCTAAAAAGGCTATCATGAAAGCAACTCGTCTGTGCTCCTCCCATTTCTGGCGATTACCCTTGCTGCATAATTTGTTTTCTGGCTCGTTGAAACCTCCCGCATGACCGTACCTTTGATAGATGAAGTTTAAAGTACAAAACCCTTGTGCTAGATCTGGGTTACGTACCGTTCTGGCTGTCTTCAGTGAGTCTAAAAACCGGTGTACGGCGACAACCCTGGGGGCGATTAGATATTGATGCCCCAATGGTATATCGGTGTTTCCAATGTATCCGGTCATCTCCTCAACAATTGGGGTGAGCTCGAAGTCCGAGAAGTGAAAGACATTGTGCGCGGAGTCCCAATATGTGACTAAGGCTCTTATGATGTCCCCACGAGGTTTTATTTCAAGCAGACCTGTGAGACCCTTCAAATACTTTTTAACCTCATCCTGCCCTTCTTGGCCTAGATCATCCCACCATAGCCGTATTTGTACCGGGATTTTAGTCATGAGTGAAAAGGGTTCATTTTGAATCGTGCTCATCCTGCACATTTATTTAAAGAAAACGATCATTTTGGCTGGCAATGATTTTTTCAAAATTTACAGATTTTGGTATATTTTATTTTTTGAAAAATGGCAAGTTGGACCCGACGGGGGTTGCCTACGTATCTCACATCCGGTGAGAATCAAACTCGCGTAGTTCGGTCCGTCAAGACAAACTATTGTCTTTTATTGACCGACAAAGAAAACACATTTTGTTAAGAAGCACATTTTCTTTTATTGACCGACAAAGAAAACACATTTTGTTAAGAAACCCATTGTCGGCAAAGTCAACCTTCCGTTGTCTTTTATTAGCAAACTATTGATTTTGTTGGTTAAACACGTTTTTGTTTTTCTGGAAATATCTATTTGCCCACACTGTTTCCTTTTATTTTTTGTTTCTCCTCAGTATTTAAAAGCCGGTCAGCATGCAAGTTTGAATAAATGCTTGAAACAAACATGGCATAGCAGGATGGTCTTTTCATTTCAGGTTGCCTGTCCTAGACGGACCCAACCCCTGTGTTGAGTCCACTAAGTCAAATGCAACGTGATGCAAATAAGCGTTTCCTACTAGGGATCCGGCATGAAGTCATGTTATTCTAAGTTCAAAACCTTGGTACATGATCTAGACTATGTACCCAAGCGGACAACTCGGGCTGAGGAAGGAGCTCCTTTCCGGGAACCAAAAGGCCAACCAGCTTAGAAACTTTCCGAGCCTCTTCATTATTTTGGGGTATGACACTAACAGAATAAGGAGTCTCAACCAGTAAGCACATCCCCGGGGTAGGAAGAGACGGGTTTTCGGCACAATTTTATATACGGTTCACGCAATATCAAAGCGGTAAACATATAGCAGTTTGTATATACAGTGCAACTAATATCAAAGCGGTAGACATGTAGCACATTAATCAGACACGTAAAAAATCAGATATAGACAAAACAACAATTTAACTGAGCTCGAATTCTTAAACCCTGAACCGAAGTTCTGGGTTAACCAGTCCCCAGCAGAGTCGCCAGAGCTGTCACACCTCCTTTTTACGCACCCGCGGGAATGCGAGGGAGTTTTTCCAATTGAAGGACAATCGAGACGGGATCAATTTATTTAATTCAGAGTCGCCACTTGGGAAAATAATGGTGTCCCAAGTCACCGGTTTAATCCCGAACCGAGGAAATTTATGACTCCGTATTACAGTCTGCGAAACTAGAAACCTGGATAAGGAATTCTGTTAACCCGGGAGAAGGTGTTAGGCACTCCCGGATTCCGTGGTTTTAGCACGGTCGCTCAATTGCACTTTTGCTTTTGTCTGATTTCTTTATATATTTTAACTATGTATTTTTAATGCTCCGCTTTTATTTTTTTAGAAGAATTGCGACGTCACGAAAACACATTTCGAGTCACACCGCAACCAGGTACGCCTGTGACTTTAATGTATTTCAGTTTCGCCGAGAGTAAGATTTGGGTCGCATAAATGCGCACCCGTATTTAGGAAAATAATTTACTTATAAATCGTGCCTAAAGAGTCTATCGTCTTTATTAACTTTTGGGAGAAGACCGTGAAATCCACTAAACGGCCCTTCCAAGTCTAAGGTTTTCATTGCAATTAATTTGAGGGCCCCGCAATTGGGTATTTAATGCGGCGAGGCTCATCTCATTTTTATTAACTAAGGTCGAACCTAAAGCAACTATATTTTTTACTAAACCGATTTCAACTTCTTGTAAGACTAATATTAGCAAGTGACTATAGTTTAGGCCTCTTAGAGATTATTTGACGATATGAGAGATTGAATTGGGCCCGTAATGCTATATTTGGATCATATGCATGAACAACTCTTAAATTTGAACCCACAATTGTTACATTAGTGTATGCACACTTGTATTACACTATTATTGATTGATCAACTTATGTACTGCATTAAACACGTTTTTTTTTCGAGCATTTAAAATTTAACTAATCTCCAAATTTGAGTTTTCACCCGGGTTTGAATTCATACGTGTATTTCCAATAACAAAGCTCTACTAAATCTCTTGTCAGCTATTAGTGCTTCTTTTTGAATCTGAATTTAATTACAACCCAATACTATTAATGTAGTGTCAAATTTTTTGCTAATTCATTATATCTATACTAATTAGTCATTACAATTTTGTTAACACCTTTGATTACAAGCCTAACCAATTCGTCAAGCCTAAAACTCGATTATGCTTGCGCCACTGTTATTCAATTCGAGCATATTCAGTTGTTGTTAAACAAACAACACATAATCTCCTCTCGTTGTGAGCTCCCTAATGGTTTCATGTATTCAAAGTTCGAAGATTTACACGAGTTCAAACTAGTCCTCATTATACAGTTTTACAACTGATCCACTAAACAAATAACATACAGGTTTAGTCATTCTTTACATAAAACTAAACTAAAACAGAACTTCAGCAAAGCGGCTCAACAGTATTCACTTTGTTTCCATAAGCATGAGGTTTACAAAATGTGTACCTGGAAGTCACAATGAATGGGAATCAGTTGCAGCAGCAGAAGATACAACAACAACAATAGCAACAGGGTAGAACAACAACCAAGCCAGCCAACAGCAAACAACCAACAGACCAGGAGTAGCAAAACCAAACAAACACACCAAATAACCAGTGAAAAGAACCCCAACCAGCAGAACAAACGACCCAGAAATAGATGCAAGAAACCCGTGTAAACTCCAAACAAGAACCCAATGAAACAGTAACCAAAAGTCTAATGGTCACTCAAGAAAGATTGATTGAAATCCCAGTGGAACCAAAGCACACGCAGGTAGAAGAAAGCACTGGTTTTCTGCTCTTCCTGTGTACTTGAACTTAGACACTTATATCTCACTCTATTTTTCTCACCCAAATGTATCCCTATTCTCTGCTCTTTTCTAAGGTTTTCTCCCGGTGCCACTCTAAGGTCTGTGTGTCCCTTCTTATAGTTGAGACCAACAGCTCCTAAGGTTACTCCCCCCATGTCAGAGGCTCTATTTGCCCATACCCCTCTCTGTTTCTAGCACTAAAAACTGTCTAAGTGTGGGCTTTAGTAAATTAAAATGTGAAATGCAGAACCTGGTGGAGTGCCCTGCTGTACTGGCAGGCTCCACTAGGCTATCTTATGGGCAAGTGATTAAACAATTGGCCTTAATCTAGTCCTAACAATTATATTCAGTTAAGTCCTAATCCAGAATCAAACAGATGACAAGCCCTAATGGTGAATTGCATACGGGCGGACAACCAAATGAACAATCATACAAACAAGTTAACTCGTTGACGACGTTAAATAAACTAGACATACGAAGCTATTGCAGCATTGAATTTAAACAAAAACTGGTAAAATGGGAATTGACTGAATAAAAGGTCTTTTGAGAAGAACAGAAAATGATAGGAAGAAGAAAATTCTAGAACTAGAACACAAAAATACAAATAAGGAACGTGAGCTGAAATTGTAGGGGAAATGAATTACCTCAAGAGAATCTGCCGACCCAAGCTCGACCTTGGTTTGGAACTATTGAAGCCAAATGGGCTTTAATCGAGATGTTCTCGATTGAGAACACCTAGACTAAAGTCCCTTAAGCTTCAATTACAACTAATCCGGCTCAAATTGGCTTCTTCGAAACTAGGGTTCTTGGGACTCAATTTTAGGGCTTTTACAATTCTGGCAAGATTCGAGCTAAGCCAGGGTTAGTAGGGGTACGAGGGAGGTGTGAGGAGTCACGGGTGTGAATTTGGGGTGGTTTGGCGTGGTTTGGGTTTGAACTCGAATCTTCGATTGAAGATTCGAGACGTTTGAGGCTGATTCGAGGCTAACGGACTATGGATTCGTGTAGAGGGGGTTTAGGGGGAGCTATGGTGTTGATTGGGTGGCCATTGGCCTACTTCCGCCGGCGGAGACGATTTCCGGCCGGCGGAGTGCGGCGGGGGAAGGCGGCGTCGGCTTTGTCTCTGTGGGAGACGATGAAATGAATACGAGTTAGGGTTTTGGGGGGGGGGGGGGTCTTGGGTAATTAAAATCAAAGTTTTAATCTCGACCGTTGGATGGTGGGAGCCAACGGTCCAGATCATTCCTTTTAAACTAAACGGGGTCGTTTGGTCAAGTGGGGGGGCGGGTTAGTGGGGCGGATCCGGGCAGGGGTAATGTGATCTTGGCCGTTGATCAACCTGAGATCAATGGCCCAGATCAAGCGTGACTAAAACGACATCGTCTGGGCGTCTCCTGAAGGTGCCCGACTTGGATCGGGTATAGGTAAGTGTTTTGGGCCTGATTTTGGGTTTATTTGAGTGGCCCAGTTCCGATTTTCTTCCATTTTCTCTTCTTTTCTTTTATTTTATTTCCATAAGTCATTTCAAACTAAATTCTAAACTCCTAGATTAATTTGTGGAACAAAATTAACTTATCAAAAGGTGTTAGTTAGCTTCTAATAACGATTAAGCACACATATTTAGATACCAATGGTAAAATGAAATCACACAATTGGACAATAAATGGTAAAAAATGCGGAAATACATTATTTTTGTTATTTTTCATTTTTCGTAAAACAAACTCAATTACTCTAAATTACCGACATGAATTTATATGCAAATGCAAACAAATAAGAGGAAAATAACACAAAAAATCACAAAAATCACGCCCCACACAAAACTATTTTATTTTGCATTTTTGGGAGTAATTCTCGTATAGGGCAAAAATCACGTGCTCACAATGATGATGTTTGCGGTATTTTTTGTTGTTGTTCAAAATTATGGACGGTGGTAGTAACATTGACTTTGCCTCCTGTTGAAAAATTCAAATTGTGTTAATGCAAGCTTTTTCCTTTTTGTTGGATATGCCTTGTCTATAAACTCCGTTCTTAGTCATGATTTGCGCACACACGTGGCATGAGTTAACTCAAGCTAGACTTCTTTTTTACTATATGTTTGTAGCTATTCTTTTTATGATGCCAAAAGGAAAAGAATAATATGGACTGATTAAAGGGGAATACAAATTCAGGGGAAAACTTAAGGTCTTTTTGGTTCACTATCTTAAGTCTTTCTGGTTCACTATCTCGTTCTATGTGGGTCATTCTGGCATTTTCAATTAAAAGTTTGCTATCATTAAAAAAGGGGAAAATGATATGTCACAAGTACCTTCTTTTATGTTTTGATGATCTAACAAACTTACTATCAAGACCAAATAAGGAACCTGTTACATATTCTCAAGACCTTAAGATTAAAATGTTCTAGCTTGGGATATGCTTCAACTCCTCAAATTCAGAGGAATAATAGAGGGAACATATTGCTTCCATTTCCGAGAAAACTGCACAAGTCAACTGCCCCAATTGTAAAAGTTGCTGATCGCACTCACTATAGTGCAGAAACAGTGCAACAATCAACTTTTATATGGAGTGTCTTTTACCTACCTTGCTAACACCGTCCCAAGTGATGTCACAAATATATTTTTAACATCAAGGAAGGTAAAACAAATCACTTGAACACTTAGAAAATTTACTCAAGCACTCTCACGATCATTGATCATCAGGCCAACAATTCTCAAGTGCATCAAGAACAAAGAACAACACTACTACGGACTAGTTCCCCACATCTAATCATTGTGTGTACTTACTTGAGTTGTAATTATATAATAATTCTTTAATTGTAATTCCTACTTAGCTTGTTTAGAAGTATTATGTAGGAAACCTTTTATAAATCTTAAACCCTTGTATTTGAGTCTTGACTAGAGTTAGTCGAGTTGTAAAGTCATTGTAATAGAGTTATTATAAAGTAGCTTGTAATAAAGTATTACAAGTTAGTGAGAGATTAAGAGGTTAATTTATAGGTTGCATAAGTTGTAATATGAAATTGCTCAGTAGTGAAATCCTACAAAGATAGGTCGTGATTTTTAATCCCGTTGAGATGAGAATTTTTCCCGTAAAACTCCTCTTGCCATTTACTTATTGCAGTATGTGTTTTATTGAAACAGATAGTTTTGATGGACCCTTAAATTCTATCAATTATTATTAAAAAAATTCAGGTGTCACGAATTTCTATATGTAGATGTCACAATTTGAATTAAAACTTTTGATATAAAATAATTTTTGAATTGTATAATCGCATTACTAGAAATTTTCTCATGTCAAAAAAGACTTAACAATTTATATAAAACAAAAGTTTGTTCTTCCCTTATTTACAAAAAATAACTGTTTTACTACTGGAGTTCGATTTGAATTCCTTTAGCTGACTCTACTACTCGTCGTAATATCTAATGACAGCTGTATAAATCTTTACAAATAATAATTTAATTTTATTTTCATTAATTGTGAGAAAAGGTTTCGGAGAAAAAAAAAAGAAAATAATTATGTTTCATCTAGCGGCTCCAGCTGGATTTTTCACGTTACGGTATAAATGCCAGGACCCAGGAGAAAGAAAAATAAAAGAATAGACGAAAACTTGCAGAAAATACAAGATTGCCAAAATTGATACGTGTCAATAAGATCAGCCATGTATGACAGTGATACACGTCAATAGCTATTCCCGATAAAATAGTTGGAAGAAGAAGCAGTCTCAAAAAGGTATTTCCAATAGGTCAATCCATCTGCCACGTGTCAATCAAAGCTAAGTATTTTACGTTAAAAACCCTCCCTGTAAAGAACTGTGAGTGACCACAAAGGAAAAGGAAAAAGCTCTAGATGGAGACCGTCGCGGCTTTTACGAATCCGAGATTTTCTCGACACGTGGCACCAAATATCCATATCCTGACAGCTCAGTGACAGCCACGTGTCCGTTTCATCGGTTACCTTTTAGGCCTTATTTCTGTTTGCAGTTAATGAAGAGACACCTTAAGGGATGGTGACTACGCATGTTTGGTGTCTTCCCTTTAAACCAGGTTGTCTAAACCACGTGGGTAAAGAGAACTCTTCATGCCTACAACGTGTCGATTTCTGGTGCGTTTACGTTTCACTGTTGAGGGTCTTTTCGTCTATTACGTAGACTAAAATAGCCAATTAATATCAACTAGTCGTGCTTTTATTCAAGTTGTTCTCTTTCCTCTGATTTTTCTATTTCCTCTATTCTGGTCCTATATATGGCTGAAGTTTAACTCTATTGCCGGCGAAACTTTTTCCCCGTGAATTTGGGAACTCCGACAACTACATTCTCTCACGTCTACAGAAGTTTCTGTTTCCTCGTTAAAATATAAAATTTACTCAAAAGTTTCAGAATTTTAAGTCTTCCTTGATTCTCATCATAGTTTTCCATCTGAGGTCTTGAAGATTTGGCAGTTTTTGTATTGTATTTTGATTGTTAAATGGCGGAAACTGAAGAAAATAGGGGAAAGAGAATTCTTTCAATGCAAATGAATGGTTTTTCAAGAGATCTGTTGCATAAATTCATGAACGGGAACAACTTTAAAGGGAAATTGCAACAAATTCCTCCTAATGAGAATCATGAGGATGAAGATGATATAGAGCTGAGCTTGGGGCTTTCATTAAACGGCCGATTTGGTGTGGACCCAGAAAGAGCTAAAAGACTCAAACGTTCTTCTTCAATCAATAACGTTGTGTTCACTAACGGTGAGGACAGTAATAATAGCCATGGATTTCCTTTTGGCTCGTACGCAACCCTAGCAAGGACGTGCTCGTTACCCATTGAAACAGAGGAGGAGTGCAGAAAACGGAAGGAAATACAATCGCTGAGGCGTTTGGAGGCAAAGAGGAAGAGATGGGAGAAATTACAGAATGTTAGAGTGGTGAAGGATTCGGTTGATTTGGAAGAGAATCGTGAAGAAAATGGGAAAGGTTATAGTAATGGTCAGGTTTCAGTTGGAAATATTATTAATGGTAGTAATGAGAATTCGTTGCCCTTGTCACAAGGGTCCATGGGTTCACAGGGCAGTGGTTCTTCAGGAATTTCTGATTTAGGGAGTCAACCTGTTCAAGGTACAATATTACGAAATTGAATTCTCTTTCTTATTTCCCTTAAATTTATTTCCTGATTTCTTCCAAATTAGATGCAGTACCTTTTTTGGCATACTATTTTTTCTTGTTTATAGTCGTTAAGAATTTATGTGCCGTTTCTGTTGATGTGTATTCCTCTGAATCATTAGATATTTGGTTGTGCCGGTTTGCCCAGTGGAATCCGTTGAGAAGATGCTTTCCATTAGTATCTTATCTTATTCGCAATGGTGGTGAATTTTTATTGCTGAGCTTAGGCTGGTAGTAGCCCAGTATCGGTGTCCTGGTCCACTAGCACGTGGCTATTTTAAGCCATTTAAGAACTCCAAGAATATCAACAACAAATCCCCCTGTAATCCCATAAATAGGGTATGGGTAGAAAGAGTGTGTACGAAGACGTTATTTTTACCTGGTTGTTTTTGATAGACCTTCGACACCCATTTAAGAACTCCAAAGGACGAAAGTTGTATGTCTCTAAAGGTAAATCTATTTTAGATCCAGTGAACCAATTAGGGGTGCTAATGCAGCATTTATTAGGTGTGACTAAGCTCCCGTATGGCCATAAATTTTGGCTTCATTAACCGCCTCTCTACTCTCTAGCGAGCGAAGGGTAAGGTTCTGCGTACATAGTACCTTTCCCAGATCCCATTGGATTGTTCTTTTTTCAAAAAAAAATTGAAAACATTGTTTGTTTGTGGGATATGATCATGTTTTCTGGGAAAGAAATTAAAGAAAGAAAATTCAGTTACCAAAAATTGTTTTATGGCGGTTTTTGGTTGAAAATTTTCTTCCACTTATAAAACTTGGAACTTTTGTCCAAATAAATACTTGTTCGAAACACAACTTCTAACCTTCAAAAATTATTTTTCAACACCATTTCAAACTCTTTTTTTAAGTTTCAGCCAAATGTATGTCCAAACGCTAGCAAAGTTATACTTACATGTATTAATATTTAGGTCAAGTTATGACTTAAAAGGATGTCTGTCATTACATAATGCAGTAGAACGGATGCTCCTTAATGTGCAGTATGACTTGACTGTGCTTTTGTGTTGGAATATTTGAGGCATGGCATCTTGAATCTGGTTTTTTCCACCTCCATTAGAGAGCCAAAAGTATCCAGAAAACTGGTAGACAACTATAGATATGCATATTTGCTTTTATTTCAAAGTGACATGGTCAAATTTTTGTCTATATAGTCTAAGCTAGAAGGTTGTGAGAAGAAATGAGTTAGAGAAAATAAAATCTTTATTATTCTCCCTCAGAAAGCGTGTAAATATAGATTTTCAGGAATTCGGTCTGGTATCTGCTCTAAGCAATGTACTAAGTGAGAATATGGATGACAGCATCTCCATGGTTTCAGATAGAATCTAGGAAATAAGTTTTTTAAAGATCAGGAGAACTTCCCGAACCTGGAGTCGTTTGGGAACTTTCCCTGTTGTTTACCTAAATTCACTGTCTGGCAATGTTGCTGGTGTTTGCGGAAGTTTTCTCTGCCATTTTTCCTTGTTTCACTTTCCGATCTCTGATATTTCTTGAGCTAATCCTACGTGCTGTTTTGGCGTAGAGTATTTTGATACATTTTTTTGGCACAGTAGTGGAAATCGAGTGTAAGGGATGACCAAAGCGTAATGCTGATTGATATACATGCTACGTACTCTGTGTTCTTTGGGAGGAGTTAGATTCTCTAGGTTTTAGTAGAATTTGATCAGTCCAACACTATATGTTAACAGCGCTATCTTGATGTTTCTAGCGCTGTTAACATTTGAACTAAGCTATGCTTTCTGTATCTAGTCATGTGGTTGATAGATACTGACCATGTTTGCATTTAATTATTGCAGGGCCAAATGAGTGTACCGGGACGAATATTCCCACTAGCATTAAGTCTGCAGAGCAAGAGCACGAACAGAAACCGATAGTTGCACAACCCGAAACTACAAGCGAGAAAACACCTAGCGTATGTAATGGAAATGCTAGCAAAGAAACAAAAGAAATGATGCTCAAAAACTTCATGCTAAACATGCCTTATGTGTCGACAAAAGGCGACGGACCAAACGGTAAGAAGGTTGAAGGATTCTTATACAGATATAAAAAGGGAGAAGAAGTGAGAATAGTTTGTGTTTGTCATGGTAACTTCCTCTCCCCAGCTGAGTTTGTCAAGCACGCTGGTGGCAGTGATGTTGCAAACCCATTGAGGCATATTGTTGTCAATCCTGCGCCGCTAATGGGATGACAACCTTGCCCAAAAAGCGCGATAAAGCTTCAAAAAATTGAGCTTTACCATCATCGTTTAATTTCTTTTGCAACTTGAACTGATTTCCTGGATCAAGGTTTTTCTATTTTTCGATAGATTATAGGTAGAGGTTTTTTTTCCGGATTTTGAGTAATCAATTCGCAGGTTTATACTCTATCTGAAAATTTAGAATTTCCTTTGGCATTCGGTTATTTGTTGTTTTCGAAATCCGTATTGTACCTATAGAAAGGATTATGCAGTTGGTTTCTGCTGGCGGAATCAATGTGTTTATTCCTGTTTGACTCAGCATTTAGATCTAAGTTTAACAGTTAAATTTTCTAATAGGATAGAGTTAAGCTTAATTAATATTAGTGTCCAAAAAGTCATTTATCTTATTTCCTGATAAAATATCACAAATTTCGTCAGATATCAATAAACATATAGCAACAATAGTATATAATGGCCCAAAAATTAAGAAGACAACAGTAATAAATGAAATATAATGGTATTTTAGTACATAAATACAATTGAGATATTTCCTCCTTCCCGTAATAGTCACGATTATTAAAAATACAATTGATATATTTCCTTAGTCTCGTATTAATGGTCACGATTATTAGAAATCGATGTCTTAAATAATTTATAAATTTTTTTAGTAATAATTGTTCTTGAAGATAGAGATAATATGGATATATAAGAGATTATATTTTAAGACGTAAATAAATAGAATAGTTTAATTTATTTTTTAATTAATATTTTTTAAGGGGCGTATAAAAAAGAAACTAGATATATAATATGTATATAATATGTGATGGAAGGAGTAATTGAAAAAAGAATTGAGTTCTATGATATTTTTCGCGATTAATAAGTTATTGATGATCTTTTGAATATTCGTATTTTTCGTGAATCATGGGAGAAAAGTTAAATTCAGTGAGAAAAGTAATATTTTGTATGTATGTTAAATAAAAATCTTTAAAGGATATTAAAGGGTTGTTCTTTTTATAATGAATCTGCAATCTCTTCATATAACTAACAGATTTCATGACTATTGGTCGAAATATTCTCTTTAAAGTCTCACCATAAAATTAGTTGTTATTACTCTGTTAAGGAGAGTACTCGTTTTCTACCTTGGTTTCTGTTGACTCTTCAACCTCGTCTTTGCCTTTTATCAGCTCACCTCAATCTTGTCTTCGTCTCTTGTCGAAATCATATTGATGACGCATAATAGCCTTCAAATTAGGTAGGGCTTTGCGCTCTTTCTTTCTGTGTGGACGATACCGGGGAGAGAGCGAGGAAATGGGAACAACGGCTTAAGCCATTAGGTGTAGGCGCTTAGTCCCTTATTTTTAGAGAAGAAGGACAGCTCCGTTCGAGAGTCTTCTTGCATCTTTTCTTTCACGCATAACTAGGATAATTTTCGTTCCATGCAATTCCAATTAAAATTGTGAATTTCGCAGAGGTAATCGTAGTGGAATGAGACGCTGACGGGCTTCTACTCTATATCTATTTGTGCCTTTTCTTCTATATTTATTTTATTCAATTTGCATAAGAAATTATGTCTTGTGCTACTTAGGAGGAATGAGTGCTCCTTTGTAAGCTGTTTTCCAACACAGTGTGTGACTGTTAAAGTGATTATTTCTGTGAACGTATGGTCCAGTTTGTGGCCCATGACTGGATGCTGGAATTATTGATACTTGACTGAATATCCTTATCCACTATCAACAGTCAACATCCGAAAAAATCTTGGGCATTTGGTGTAAGAGGTACCCAAGTGGAAAAACCTTGGGCATTTGTTGTAAGAGCTACCTAGTGGATCTTTTCAAAGTCTAATTACGTAGGCGTTTGGACATAGATTTAATTAAAATTTTAAAAATAAAATCAAATGGAAGAAAAAGTTTCATCCCAAAAGTTGGTAATTTAGAAAAAAATTGAATGAGAAAATCGATCAAAATTTTAAGAATATTTTCTTTTTTTAAAACAATAAGAAAATCTATATCCAGGCAGGAGCTTAGCAAGGTATTCTCGGACGGCTCACCGTCCAATCTAATCTTTTAACTAGATTTTCGTGAAACAATGTGGTTTTCGGATAGTGGCATAACAAGCCAGATTTTGTACAATTTCTTTCGGCTGATGTGAAAAGTTTCACAATCTTGGGACATATATAGATGGACGGTCTCTGTCCCTCGATGTAGAATAATTCCTCTAACGTGAGTATATAACATCCGGAACCAAAGTATTGTTAATTTTAAAATTTGTAACATAAATAGGTTAAAAAAAAAAAAAAACAATATACAACGCCATAGTAAGTGGCATTGTACATAACGTCCGTTATGTACAACGCCACTTACTATGACATTGAACCTGCATTAAAGAATCTGATAGGTTCAACGCCATAGTAAGTGACGTTGAACCTATTATTTAAATCATAGTTCCGTCTTCTTCCTCACACTTCTTCTTCTTCTTCAAAATTAAAAAATCTCTCGGTCCCCCCTCTCCCCACACGACCAGCCGACCAAAGTTAAAAAAAATTTTTTTTTTGGTCCCCCGGGTTATACGTATTAGTCCCGCTATAGTTTTACGCTATTGGCTTCGTGGGTAGACGGATTTGGAAGCATTATATTGATATATTTCATCCGTAAAAAGGTATGTTTATACTACTATTTTTTAGTTTGTATTTTAGATTACTTGTTAGTTTTAGTTATTTTATGTTATTTTTCGAACTAGTATGTGTAATTCATCCGAACTAGTTTGTATTTTAGATTACTTGTTAGTTTCCGAACTTGTTAGATTACTTGTTAGTTTTAGTTTTAGTTAGTTTTAGTTATTTTATGTTATTTTCTGAACTAGTTTGTATTTTAGATTACTTGTTAGAAATGTTAGTTGTTTATTTATATTTGTGTAATTTATATTAGTTGTTAGTTGTAAAATAGAGACCTTTTTAGCGTAGTAAAACATAGACTCTTTTAGGCTAGGAAATTTTAGAGCATTGTAGCATAGTAATGTGTAGTATTTAGCTTGTAATTTTGATACTCAAAATTAAGTTATTAAAAATTATCGAACCCGGGAGCTCAAAAATTATTGAACTCGGGAGTTAAAAAATTATCGAAAGCGGGAGTTCAAAAATTATCGAGTCCGGGATACATAGCCATTAATAATAGTTTGGTGCCGCTGGGCCCCAAAATTAAGTTATTAAAAATTATCGAACCCGAGAGGTCAAAAACATCGAGCCAGGGAGCTCAAAAATATTTAATTTAGACAATTCAATTATTCTAAATATATTTTATAATTATATGCATACACATAGCTATTAATAATAGTTTGGTGCCGCTGGGCCTTAAAATTAAGTTATTAAAAATTATCGAACCCGGGAGCTCAAAAATATTTAATTTAGATAATTCAATTATTCTAAATATATTTTTTAATTATATGCATACACATAGCTATTAATAATAGTTTGGTGCCGCTGGGCCTTAAAATTAAGTTATTAAAAATTATCGAACCCGGGAGCTCAAAAACATCGAGCTCGGGAGCTCAAAAATATTTAATTTAGACAATTCAATTATTCTAAATATATTTTTTAATTATATGCATACACATAGCTATTAATAATAGTTTGGTGCCGCTAGACTTAAATAATATATCGAGTTCGGCACCCATATTATCAGCAATTTCTATAATTTAATTATTTAAAATATAACTTTAAATTATAAAAAAATACATAGCTATTAATAATAGTTTGGTGCCACTGGGCCTCAAAATTAAGTTATTAAAAAATTATCTAACCCGAGAGCTCAAAAACATCGAGCCCGGGAGCTTAAAAATATTTAATTTAGACAATTCAATTATTGTAAATATATTTTTTAATTATATGCATACACATATCTATTAATAATAGTTTGGTGCCGCTGGACTTAAATAATATATCGAGTCCGGGACCCATATTATCAGCAATTTCTACAATTTAATTATTTAAAATATAACTTTAAATTATAAAAAAAATACATAGCTATTAATAATAGTTTGGTGCCACTGGGCCTCAAAATTAAGTTATTAAAAATTATCAACAATTTATACAATTAAATTATTAAATGTGTAACTTTAGTAAGTTATTGAATTTTTTAATTTTTACAGTCGACGGCATGGATGCGCCCATACATCCTGGCCCTAGGAGCTCAGAGCTATTAGGCCTACAGCCGTATCATCGATCTGAGTGTATCTAGGACGGACAGTTATTGACCGACACATTCCGGGCTCGGCGAATCGATATATTGTGGGAGTTCCTTAGTGTCCGAGATTTACATCCTAGAGTCGTCCATCACTTGGAGGTGATGGGATTCTACAAGATTATTCGGTTTGGCCGGTTACAGCTGGATTACTCATTGATCACGGCCATCATTGAGCGGTGGCGAGCGGAGACGCACACCTTCCACCTTCCCATTGGCGAGTCCACTATTACGTTGCAGGACGTAGAGGTTTTATACGGCCTGCCAGCCGATGGGTTTCCTGTTCTTTTTCCTTCGGGCATGAGGCATTTCCCGCGCGAGATGTATTTTGATTTGCTAGAGATGCTGACAGGTTTGAGGCCGGAGGCCGCTGATGAGAGGGCTGGAATCAGTCGGGTACAGTTAACCCCTATTAGACAACGTCTGGAGCAGCTCCACCCTCATATTACTGATAACTCAGAGGAGGAGGTTGTGAGCCACTACACTAGGTTGTTGCTGCTCCTTTTATTTGGGGGTGTCTTGTTCCCGAACACTTCGGATAATCTTGTTAGTCTCCGGTTTCTCCACCACATTACACAGTTCGAGGATACATCTATATACAGCTGGGGTGCTGCTGTCCTCGCGTTCCTGTACAGGCATATGTGCCGGGCTTCTATAGGCACACAGAGAGATATCTGCGGCTTCCTACCCCTTCTACAGGTGAGAACATATTCAATGAAAATATCTGCCCCCAGTTAAATCTACCTAAATATAGTTTATCTCACAGTATACATCAACTTTCTATGTTAGATTTGGGTTTGGGAGCGATTTGTGCAGCTCAACCCACCTTTTCCACTCATACCAGCTGACGTCGCATTACCAAATCTTCCTTTAGCTGCCAGGTGGGTCATGCGGCGTGGATATACGCGGGGATATGATACCCATCATAATCTGCCAGGCATCAGGGATGTGTTAGACTTCCTAGAGGATGCACAGGTAAAATCTAACTAAACGTACCGGTTATTGTTTAATTTAGTGTTACGAATACTAACCATTTGTGTTGTTATTTGATAGTTCATCTGGACACCCTATAGTGAGGAGTTGCTAGCTACCCTCCCAGGATATTGTACTCTAGGCCGGGCTATTTGGAGGTCTTCTGTCCCTCTCACATGCCTAGATATAATGGAGCATCATGCCTCAGAGCGAGTTTATCGTCAGTTTGGCATGCTGCAGCCTATACCGCCTCATCCTTCATGGCATCCTACACATTATGAGAGGGATGACCGTAGCAGGGTTGACGACACCTTTTTAGGCTGGCTCCAGACTCAACTGGGCATTTGGGATAGACGAGGTGATTTGATCCCACCTCCGCAGCACTATCCTATTGAAGGGTATCTGGCATGGTATCGCACAGTGTCCCGTCTATTTGTCGGCAACCCAGTGCATCGGGTAGATGGGCGGTACGTCTCATACGCCGGGAGACACGAGGCTCTGGTAAGTTTTATGTTATATTTAATAATGTACATATAATGTTGTGAGTTAAACCTAGTTTATATTATTTACTTTTGTACAGGCCATTGGATTGTATACCGTCTACTGTATGGGGCGGGAGATGCAGGATTATGCGCACGATCCAGCGGCCATTATAGATTATGGTCGTCGATTCATGACAGTGGCTGCCGAGACACTAGAGCATGCCATATCGAATCAGCGCTTGGCACATGATGCTGATTATATTGATCCAGCCACATACCAGCGAGGTCGTGGTATTCCACGACCTACTGGTGCCAGACGACCTGCTGCCCGACGACCAGGTGCTGCCCGGCGACCTCGTGCTGCCCGAGGATGTGGTGTCCAGCAGGATGTTCCCGATGAGGCCGGTGATGCTCCCGATGATGATGTTGCTGCTGCTATGCCAGGAGGCATGCATGAGACGGACATTCCGCCTTACAGCCTTGGTATACGACACTGCAGGCAGATGACCCCACATGGTCAATTATTGATCACGGGCTCTGATTTCCAAGTAGCAGATTTTGGTGCATATTACCCTGGCCCATCTACCACATCTGAGGGTATATCCAGTGGCCGCCGGCTAAGTTTTGGGAGCTCTTCGCATGCTCGGGTATGAGTTTATTACTTATGAATATGAAATTTCTTTTAACTATAACTTATTTTATTTATTACATTATAATAATCTCCTTGTTCAGGCTTCAGTTTACGATGCGGCAGATGACTACATACAGGATCCAGACGCTATGACGGTAAGATAATAAAACTGTAAATTATAAATTATTATGTGATTTTGTAAACTAATTTTTACTTTATTATGTAGTCTTCTGCTGGACCTGACAGCACCATTGTTGCATGTCATCCTGAGCCACATCCAACTATAAGGAGGAAATTCGATGATGATGATCCTGATAGCGTACCTGGACGGGCGGGGATGCGCTTGAGGCCGACGGCTGCTTTTAGGCACACACATTGCGGGATACATACAAGATAGTTACTTTTTATCTTGTATATGTTGTAAATAATATTTTTTGTAAAAACAATATTTAATTAAATACATCTATTAATTTTTTTAGTTCATCATTTGTTTTATTATTTCGTTTATTATTTCGTATTTAATTATTTCGTCTATTAATACATAATATTTAACTTAAACTTAAATTACTAGAACACAAACACAAACATAAGTTAATAAGAAAGACAAACATACAAATGAACTAAACACATAGTAGGAATTATTTATTCCACACTTCCATTTACTCTACGTTCTAACAACTTAAATTGTTCAAATAATTGTTGTTTAATATGACACTTAGCGGGTAATATAAAAAAGTTCTTATAATTCGCCCGGGGTGGTGAGAAATGCTGTAGAATTTAGGCCGGGGTGGTGAGAAATGCTGTAGAATTTAGGCCAGGGTGGTGATACAACGCCACCTATTCAGGCGTTGTACTGTTTAGTGAATGAACAACGTACAACACCTGAATATGTGGCATTGTATATATAGTCTATGATACAAAACCACTTTATATGGCGTTGTACACTAACAGAGCCGTTACCGTTAGTGTACAACGCCACATAAAGTGGTGTTGTATATACATATGTCATTTTTTTTAAAAAACATAAAAACGTTCTTTTTTTTAAAAATTAACAACACTTTGGTTCCGGATTCTAACACTCGGTAATCCACGCTTTAACGTAAAAAACCAACTAGTTTGGACAAGTCAAGCAAGCTGTGGGTTGTCATTGTTGAGCCAATTGCTGCCTTGCCCCAAACCAAGAGAGAATAATCCATTAAGTAGAGATCATGAATAGCGAGTAATCCAGCGTTCCTACTTCCTATCTATAGTTTTTTATTATGCTGCGTTCCGGTTCTTCGCCGGAGTCTTAACTAAATTTTTTATAAGTAAATAGCGAGTGTGATGTATGAGAAAAAGAGATACGCTAGGGAATTAATAGTATATTTGACCAAACTCCAAAAATAAATTGTTTTTGAGAAGTGATTTTTAAAAAGTAGTTTTAACGAGAAATAACTTATTTTTGGATAATTTATTGAAAAAGCATTTCTGAGCAACAATTTTTAACAAATCTTTTAAAAACTGCTTCTAATTATATTTTTCTTGAAAACTGCTTTTCAAAAAAATTCTTTTGGAGATGAGCTATTTTTTCAACTTCTCTAAAACTGTTTCAGATTCTATTTAAAATGTATTTTTTTAAAAGCTTAGCCAAACACTTCAACTTTTAAAGGTCAGAATTATACCCCTACTATCGAAAATTAGTCACGTTAGTACCCCGTTCTACTTTACGGCTAAAATTATCCCTACCGTTAACAAAGTATGCGAAATTGTCCCTACCGTTACTAAAGTAGATAAATTTGTACCTAAATTTAACAGATTTGGGAAAAAGGCCAAAAAAGTACTCCTACTATTGAAATTTATCCACGTTAATACGTAAAAGAAGATTCCTAAGAATGTAAATCTGCTTTCATGCATTGAAAATGAGGTTCAAGAGTGGTAGAGACCATTCATTGGCTAAGTCGAACCTTTCCGAAAGAGAAATGCAAGGGTCAAATGTTAGTAGCTGTTGGCCAAGACTCCATGAGGCATTTTATCCCTTAGCTTGGAGTGTTGTTGATAAAGAGATCAAAGTGACATGTGTGAGCACGTGATTATTGCCCTACATGAGATTTACTCCCAAAAATTCAGAATGGATTACATTTATTTCATATGTGCAAAAGGTATGACTTTACTATTTCATTTAGTAAACTTTTGCCTCTATTCTTCACTATTGCATCTCATTACTGTTTTGTTGCATCTCATTAATTCATAATTGTAGCATCTCATTACTGTTTTATTGCATCTCATTAGTTCATAGCTGTTGTATTTCATTACTGTTCTGTAGCATCTCTTTAGTTTTATTACTGTTGCATTTAATTACTGTTTCATTACTGCATTTAATTGGTTTGTTCCATTGTTGCATTATTGGAGATGTTCGGTTTTTGATGCATTTCTTTACTATTTTTCCATTTTAAGGGTTTGATTGATTCAATCCATTTGGTTCTTCTTGAGACACACCATAGATATTGTGTAAGGCACAGAGGCAAATTGATGCAAAAAATGGGGATATGAGGAATATAAGAAGTGCTTATGGTGGGCTGCATGGAGCACATATGAGGAGGATATTAAAGACCAATGAGAAATATCAATCCACTTAGTTATTGCTCTGCGACATTGATGGAGATGAGAGAAATATAGTCGAGCAAAGGAGAAAGAAAGAGGCAAAGATGAAGAATTTGAGCTTGAACCCTAAGTTTATTCGACTGAGATTGTTTTTAGGTGGAAGGGTTATCAAATGAGGCAGGTTATTATGTGGGACGGGTTGTAATAGTCTAGTTGGCACTTTATTAGTTAGTTGGCACATTATTAAGATGGACCCGATTGCCACATAGGAGCTCCGTTAGATTTGGGTATTATTTTTCATACTTTAATAACGGCATGTATTGTTTTAGCCCGAATGTAAAATGGGTATTAACGTGGATAAATTTCAATAGTAGGGGTACTCTTTGGCCTTTTCCCAAATTTTTTAGATTTAGGTATAAATTTATCTACTTTAGTAATGGTATGGATAATTTTGCATACTTTATTAACGGTAGAGATAATTTTAGCCGTAAAGTAAAATGAGGTACTAACGTAACTAATTTTCGATAGTAGGGGTATAATTTTGGCCCTTCTCCCTTTAAAAAAAAAAGAAGCATCTTTTATTTATTACAAGTCAGCTTGACGACTATATATAAGTAGTAGTCAATTTGAAACAAAAAGATTTTGAAAGATTCTGACAATTTTCACCCCTTGCGTAATTGCATCTGTAACTCTGTATAGTAAATAACGTGCCAAATTGGATTTTGTATTCACGTTCAAAGGTTTCACATTGCGTCTAACGATTTTCTTCTTTCGGCCTGACACACGATGTACATTAACTTCTTGTGTACTTTCCTATTACTCACATTATTATGGTAGGTGTACTAACTGCAGTATCAAATATAGCTGTGTATGTGTCTGACAAATATTAAGTGAATGGTCCGAATTGAAATGCGAATGTTGTCATTGTTGAGGCAATCTTGCTTTGCCTTAGCCTCTGAAAAAGAAACGAGTCAAAATAATATGATAAGGAAAGATCAAGAAGCTAAGCTTCCACATTAGGAGTTTCTAATCCTGTCTAGTTATTCTCCAGAATTTTTTTAATAAAGTAAATGTACGGGTCATAATTTGATTCTACGACAATCAATCAGATTGGCTGTTCTTTTTAACTAGTACAAACATAATAGGCGCCGAGATCGCCTCGACCGGGAATATTATCCGTATTCGCCCAAAGTCTTGGCCGAGGTCGATATTTTCCGGATATGTTCGAAATAACTCCCAATGTGGGTCCAATCTCCAGGGAAGTCAGCTCGCACAACAAACGTTTATAAATATAAGGGCAAACATCAGAAAAAAGGTTCCACTCTTTCCCCATGGGGACTCTATGAAATACAGAGTAAAATACAGAGTGAGAACCCAAAATAAGAAACAGAATAACGGTAGATCTCCCAAAAACATGATTGTAAAGATCTAAACCTCTCCATGGAGAGGCAGATTAATCTATTATCATGAATAAAGATCACCAATATCTTCTGCTGTCCACACAATTATTTCCATTATTTTTTCCCTATTAGATTTCGAATATGTTACGACCTGCTATGATTGATTCTTCATTTTCATTGATTGTTTCTGAATTCATGAATGCTTGTAAATATTTTTGAACCAAACAGTAAACAAATTGTTGTGTATACCAACAAAATTAAGAAAAGACTACTAAAAGTAGCTACTTTAGCAACGAAGAAATAAATATAATTCGTTCAATTTAGTTCTGTTGTTTATTTTCACGTCAAGTGCTAGATTGATACTACAAGATAATTTGTTCCAAACATTCGGGATACATTGTATAAGAATAATGTTGGATAGAGTTTTTTTAGTTATGCTTACATAATTCTTATCCATTATTTGATTTGATGTATTAAAACATTGCATAATTTCTAAACGAATTATTTGTTTACATTGCACCTCTCCATATCACCCTTCCTTTGTCTATAAATTTAGAGGCTTGGCCTCATATTTTAGAGATGAAAATCAAATGGAAAAATCCGAAAATTTCTCCCCTCTTTTCTATAATGTTGCATTATTTTCAAATAAACATAAGTGTCAAGTGTGATTTGCTCCGTCTGTTGAGTTCGCTGAAATTCTGTAGTTTCGATTGCCAGTGTTGCAGAATAGTTATTCTGTTCTATCCTGGGAGGAATTAATCCAAAACCTTGGGCAACAGTGAGGGGATTAAATTCCTTAAGGACACACAAGCAACTTGTGGGCTCGAATTATTATTTCACGTTTTGTTTATTGAACTAACGTTTTTTTTTACTTCTCTGATTTTCTGATTTTCAACAATCTTAAGGAATTTAATATTCTTTTCTGTGTTTGTCGTAACCTCTGTTTGTCAGATACTAAACGAGAAAGAGAATTATTTTGTTGGCAGTTAGATAGAAATTTTGTTACTTTCTATTCCTATATGTGTCAGGGTAGACACTTAATTGATGATCTCAAAATATATTTTATTTGCATGCTATAAAATATATTAGTTGGTATACAATCTGATAATATGCATAAAATTATGTGGAAGATTATTTTCAAGGTTGTAAGCATAAATTAGGCTTACATTGATACTTGAAAGTATTCTTGAGATCATGAATATAATATATGTAAATATGAACATATATGTGTTTGATTAAAGAATCAAATTGTTTAAAGAGTTATAATGATTTAGTTGGAAAAATCATTTGGAAAAGGAATTAAAATTCTCGTGAATTTTATACTCCCGTTATGGAGACTAAAATCTTCGTGATTTCTACTCCTTTTGAGATCAAAATGTGCACGATTTGTATTCATTCATTGAGATTAAAGTCTTCGTGACTTTCTACTCATTTGTTGGAAATTAAAGTCTAAGTGACTTTATACTCGTTTTGGAGATTAAAATCCGAGTGATTTTCTACTCTAATTTATTATTCGATTTGAAGATTAAAAACTTCATCGTCTATTAAATTTGATTGTGTCACATATTACTCGGTTTGAAGATTAAAAAACTTCACCGTTTATTAGATCCAGTATCAGGAATTACTCGGTTTGAAGATTAAAAACTTCACCGTTTAAAGATCCGGTATCAGGTAGTACTCGGTTAGAAGATTAAAAACTTCACCGTTTATTAATTCTGATTGTGTCAGACTGGTTTGAAGATTAAAAACTTCACCATTTATTCTGACTATGTTATGGCACAAACAACAGTCCTTGTGGTTGGCTCAACAACGTAATAGGGGCGTCAAATATGAAATATGTTTGGAATACGGCATTATTCACCAAACGACCGCTCCTTCATTAGCGCAATCTAACGGAATTGCGGAAAGAATGAGTAGAACGTTAAATGAGATGATAAAATGCCTTGTTGTAAGTTATGGTTTACCCAAATCTTGTGGGAGAAGCTATTCTTACGGAATCCTTTCATACGAAAAATGAATAAAAGAAAGAAAACCCAACTTGAAATATTTTCAAGTGTGGGGGATATTTGGGTAAAGTGCAAGTTCTTAAACCCAAAAGGATAAAATCGGATCGAAAACTATTGATTCGTTTTCATAAGATATGCAACAAATAGTAAGGCATATCATTTTCTGATTCATAAATCAGAAAATCCCGACATTCATATTAATACGGTAATTAAATCAGATAATGCTGAATTCTTTGAGAATAGTTATCCGTATAAAAAGAATGTGAGTCGTCTAGTGAAAAATCTAAGCGAACATGGGAAGAAGCAAAAGAAAGTACACCGATTTAGGTGAATCTAAGACGTAGTAAACGTCAAAGGATAACTACTTCCTTTGGACTAGATTTTCTGACATTCTTTTTGGAAAGTGAGCTTCAAACATTTAAAAAAGCAATGTCTTGCTCGGAAGCACAATATTGAAAAGAGGCTGTCAATAGTAAGATAGAATCCATACTTGGGAAAATGGTTGATCTTCCTCCAGAAAATAAACCTTTGAATTCTAAGTGGATTTCAAAAAGTAAAATGAAAGTTGATGGTGCTATTGACAAATATAAGGCAAGATTAGTTGTCAAAAGAGTTTAGACAACGAGAAGGTCTTGTTAATTTTGATACATACTCATCGGTAACGATGATTACATCTACTCAAGTGTTAATAGCGTTAGCCGCGGTGTATGGCCTTGAAATCCATCAGATGAAATTAAAGAGAATCTTCTTAAATGGAGATTTGGAGGAAGAAATTTACATGGAACAACCTAAAGGGTTCATGGTTCCCGGAAAAGAAACGAAGGTGTGTCGACTTGTTAAGTCACCCAAACAATGACATGCGAGATTTGACCAAATAATATTGTCAAATAGTTTCAAAAATTAATGAGTGTAAATAAAAGTGTTTACATTAAGAATATTTCAAGTCATATATATAGTCGTTATTTTGATTATATGTTGATGAAATATTTAAAATGTGGGGGCTTTTATCTTATGCATGACAAAAGCAAATGTCAGACGTAATGTCTAAATTGATATTTGAAACTCGTTGATATAGTAGTTGGTAAATTCATCGGTTGTTTAGTCTTAATGAAGACTAGTTGATGAAACTACTAATTCAGAAGTTGGTCACATGTCTTTCTCGAAAGGTCATTTTTCTTTAATGAAAATTTATATTGTTTGGTTCTTTTATGAAATGATGTCACTTTGAAGGTTGTGACTTTTCATAAAATAATACGTCTGTACGTTTTAGTATGGAAATGACCGTTCATGAACGGATATATTAATACATTGGTCTATAATGAGGTGAACCAACCAATGAACATGAACAAAATCCATTGCAAGTTGGATTTGTTTCATAAATAAAGGTGCTATAATTTGCATATCATATAGACGTATGAATAAATAGCATACAAATGCTTGGAAATGGCAGAGTGATTGAGAAATGTGTTATATATTAAGAGGTTATGATCACAATTGACGCCAATCATTCCATCTGTCATTATAATATACTACATTAAGTGTAGTCAATAATCTGATATGCAATCGAAAGTTGAGACGTATTAGTCTACAACATAAGGAAGTTTGCATTGAATGTTTATGATAATGAAATGAGTTTTGAAGTATTTGAAATATACTCCAAATTATGCTTTGCACTATAATAAGTATCCCGCGATAATATGGGGGTATAGTGATGAAAATTAGATCACCAGTTAAATCGATTCTAACCAGTTAGTGGATGAGCGATGTATTGGAAATCGTCCAAATAAATGTGCATTGATCGCTCTATAGTGGAGGCTGAGTTTGTAGCCTTAGACAAGGCCGGTGACGAAGCTAAATGGCTCCGGAATTTCTTGAAAGATATTCTATTTTTGCCCAATTTTTGGCACCTATATGTAGAAACAATAGGAAAGGGCTTGGAGCGTTATGTCTTGTCATATAAGACGCAGATATAGAACCGTTAGGCAACTACTTTCTAGTGGAATTATCACGATTGATTATGTAAAATCAAAGGATAATTTGGCGGATCTTCTTACAAAAGGCCTAACTAGAGAGGGAGTTGAGAAATCATCTAAAGGAATGGGACTATGGCCGAGGACAAGTCATCATGGCGGTAACTCTACCTAGAATTTTGGAGGTCCGAGATCTAGGTTCAAGGAGCAAACAAAGTTATGCATGACCGGTTCGACATTGTCAAATATAATATTTTAGTCCATTCTCGTGATGAAGACAATGTTCAGTAACAAGGATAAAATATTAAGACATTTTTTAATGGTTTCTAAGTTTGATACAGGGTATATCAAATAGTGTATCTATGGGATAACACGTTTAGGAATCACCTATGTAAGTGTGAAGTGTAAGCCGCTTCAAGGATAATTCTGTAAGGCCAGCTCTCCATGCACTTATGAACCAGGTGGTGTTCATGGCTGAAACGAACACAACAATGAGAACCAAAGACGGTTAAGGGTTGATTGTGTGACTTATGGTTGTATAGGTATACACCAAAGCTCGAAGGTTCAAAGATATCAATTCTACCGATTGACCGAGTATATCCGACATAAGTTCACTACGGAAAGTTCAAAGGGAAACCTACTTATCCAGATGCGATTAATCCTACTTGCGAATCACACAGTATTTTCATGCATATTTTTCACATATGTCCATTCCCCATTCATGTGAGGGATTGTTGTATTTTTTTAAAAGGGTGTGAATGGGAAATGGAAGAGGCACCTTTTGGATCACAATTGGAAATGGAAGATGCACCTTTTGAATTGCACCTCTCCATACACCCTTGCTTTGTCTATAAATTTAGATGCTTGGCCTCATTTTTCAAAGATGAAAAAATCTAAAAATTTATCCCCTCTTTTTATATTGTTGCATTATTTTCAAATAAACTTAAGTGTCAAGTGTGATTTGCTCCGTCTGTTGAGTTCGCTGAAATTCTGCAGTTTCGATTGCCAGTGTTGCAGAATAGTTATTCCGTTCTATCCTGGGAGGAATTAATCCAAAACCTTGGGCAACAGTGAGGGGATTAAATTCCTTAAGGACACACAAGCAACTTGTGGGCTCGAAATTATTATTTCACGTTTTGTTTATTGAACTAACGTTTGTTTACTTCTCTGATTTTCTGATTTTGAACACAGATTTCCAACAGGTATCTTGTATGTGGTTGTGCTGTATTAGACTTAGTCCCCAATGTTCTTTGGAGCGTGATTGGTTTTGTCTAAAACATAAGTTCATTTTCCTTTCATATTAAAAAAAT